>CM077240.1:13165716-13765716 GCA_039654775.1 Spinibarbus caldwelli
CAGGTTTGCAAAGTCTTAAATGTTTGGCAATTGTGGCTTTGACAATACAGAAGTCTCTGCAGACTACAGTGTGTCAACGTTGACTCCTGTGTGGTATTTTGTAATGGTTACACAACATGCAATTGTATTGAGCTGTTGTTCTATGTCCCAGCATCCCTGAGGCGTGAGTGGACAGCTCTTGATTGTGGTCCATTGTCTTGACAGGTTTGCTGAGGGGAATTTTGGCATGGTGATCCACGTTGGGTCGAAGCAGAGGAACCAAAGTCAAGCTTTCAGGTTGGCATTGTATCTCTCTCTACTCCTCTCTTCTTACACATCTATAAAAGGTTCATCCCTGAACTGGACAGTTCATTTGATGCAGCTTTTTTGCTGTTTTTCAGGGTCATTGCTAATGGGGTGAAAGATGGGATTGATTCTCAAGGCCCACAGCTCAAGGGAGGCCCACAACAATTCTAGTAGGATTGATGCCAGACTAAGAAAAAAAAATCTGTAGAAAAACACTGGTTCTGGTCATTTTCTGCCAGGACATGCAAACATTTTCATACAAGTAAAACATCTGTGAAAAATCAATATGGAAAATTATTTTTAAAACAGCACATCGGGCCCTATTTTTACAGACTTTCTTAGAATATATAATTATCTTGTTTTTATGTCACAATAAAACATATATTAAAATAATATGATTCTTTTTTTATTCTTTAATAATTATTATATAATTACTAATAATTCTTTAAATTCATCCGTAAAATATGTTCAGTGTGGTGCAACTTTCAAGTATATCTTTCCAGATTCTTCTCAGGATTGAGTTTGTCAAGTAATATGAACAGTAACAGGTGGTTTACCACTTATGTCATTGACTGTAAAAGGAAATCCTCATTTATTTCTCACGTCATCACCTAAAAAAAAAAAAAAGAGTTTTTTTTTTATTTTTTTTTTTTATAGCTGCTATTCCTTTAAGCTAACTTTATGCTTTAATGGGCAAATACAATCTGCTGAAAAGAGCAATTTATTAAATTACACTGCGTCAAATGTTTTCTAAAAAAAAAAACATGCAACATGCTGAACATGTCCAAATTAACATAATTAAACATTGTTAAAACTTAAATTTGATTTTACAGGCCGTTCATGTTATGTAGTCTAGTTCAGCTAAAATTAAAAATAAATAAACAAATAATAAATAAAGATAAATGATGAGCAATGGGATCAATTTCTTCAATAATTAATTTAAATATCTATTTTTTGGTAACAGTAAGAACAGGCAATGTAAAAACTGAATGAATGTCTTTTTTTTGGATGCCTTTTTATTGCAGTGATTTTACAGTATTGTAATGACATTTGACAGAGCCTGCTGTGATAGAAATGTGATGACAGAAAACTAATATTGTAGGATTGGTGGGGTTGGAAAATGACTTAAAGGGATCGTTTACATTCACGTTGTTCCAAAACTTGAGAACTACGGGTTTCCTTCTTCTGTTGAGCATTAAAGAAAGTATTTTAAAGAATATGGGTAGCCAAACAGTTGATGGTCCCTATTGACTTCCACAGTATGGAAAAAATATATAAAGTCAGTGGGGACCATCATTTGTTTAGTTCAAAATATCTTCTTTTGTGTTCAGCAGAATAAAGAAATTCATACATGTTTGGAACAACTTGAGTAAATGATTTTTATTTATTCATTCATTCATTTTTGGGTGAACTATCCCTGTATCCCTGTAATTGAAACTTGGGTTGCTGTACTAGACCAGACCAGACTAGACCAGACCCCTACCTAGCTTAAAAGGATTCTCCACCCCATAATGAAAATTTTGTCATTAATCACTTGACTGTCAAGTAAATCACACTGTCAAGACAGAGAAAAGTATAAAAAAACATCGTCCATTGGATGCTCTCCAAACTGGTGCTACGCTGACACAGAGAGACAGAGAGGAGACGAATTGTTGAAGAAATGTAGTTATTTTTATTTTATTTGCGTACAAAAAGTATTCTCGTCGCTTCATAAAATTCAGATTGAACCACTGATGGATGATGGACTATTTTGACGATGTTTTTTATATTTTCTGTGCCTTGACAGTGTAATTTACTTGGCAGTCAATGGGACAGTCACAAGCCTCCTGGTTTTCATCCAAAATATCTTAAATTGTGTTCCAAAGACGAACGAAGCTTTTACGGGTTTGGAACAACATGGGGGTAAGTGATTAATGACAAAATTTTCATTTTGGGGTGGAGTATCCCTTTAATTTTCATATTAAAACAAGAGCCCATAGCAGTAGGCAACCATAATGCCATTTTTTTCTGCTGTACACCTATACCATCCTTCACTTCAGTTTTCACAAACCCCTTCCAGTCTCATCTCTCACTCTTCTCTGTTTGCTTTGTCTCAGTGTATTAGTTTTTCTATTATCTGGTCTCCCTAGATGCTTTTAAGCTATAGGTGAAATGTGTATTTTGTTTGGTTTTTCTGAGAGCATCTAACTCCATCTTTCTCTTAACTTCCTATAACGGTACCTGAGGGATTAAAACAAAGAAAACTACACTATTATCAGATTGGCAGTCTGCACAGACACTAACGCAAACACAGTATCCAGGACAGCATGTTCTGTTGTTCCACTGTGTAAAGAGATGGATTCAGTCTTTCATCTAGCACTAGAATCACAAACTGTTTGATCCAGCAGTAAAATAACATTGTCTTAAAACAACATTCACTAACAAGCAGCTGCGGAGAATTTAATCAGAGAACAGTCAAGCGGAAAACCTCAAAAGACACAGTCTGTCGTAATATGTTCTGCATTAACATCAAATATTTGTAAAGATGGGAATCCTCAGGAATCACTCTCATTTTGATTACGCTTCCACTTAACGATTCTTGAATTTTTTTTGGAATCAACATACAGTTGAATAATAGTCTGATGTTAGCGTGTTGCTAAGATTACTTCACAAAACAGTATTGGTAAGCATAGAACATATTTAGCACAATTTATAATAAGCAATCCTCGTTCCTCAATGGCCTCAATCTTGGATGTTGCAATCCTGCCTTTTAATTAAGCTAAATCAAGGTATCTTAGGAGGCAAAATAATTAAGATGCATATTTTGGAAAAACTTTCATGCATGTGAAGCCTCAAAGGAATAGTTCACCCAAAAATGTGTTGAAAATTAACTACTGACACTCAGGCCAGCCTAGGTAGAGATGAGTTTGTTTCATCCACAAAACAGATTTTGAAAAAATGTAGCATTACATCACTTGCTCACCAATGGATCCTCTGCAGTGAATGGGTGCCGTCAGAATGAGAGTCCAAACAGCTGATAAAAACATCACAATAATTAATGAGTAATCCACATTACTCCAATCGGTAAATTAACGTTTTGTGAAGCGAAAAGCTGCGTGTTTGTTATAAACAAATCCATCAAGACATTTTTAACTTTATATTTTTTCATATACGAGTCCTCTGTCCATAATAATGCTTTCTCCAGTGAAAAAGTCATCTCGTCAGAATCAGGATAGAAATATGCACTGATCAAGCACTGTTTACAAGTGAAAACAGTCTATAACAGTTCTAAACAAATATGTCTGTGGATTTTAATGTGGACAACAGGGGAGGAACTTTTTCACTGGGGGAAGCATAATTCTGAAATATTTACTCATATTTTATTGTGATATTTTTATCATCCATTTGGACTCTCATTCTGATGACACCCATTCACTGCAGAGGATCCATGTAAGCATGTGATGTAATGCTAAATTCTTCCAAATCTGTTCCAATGAAGAAAAAAGTCATATGCATCTTTGATGGCCTGAGGTTGAGTAAATTTTCAGCAAATTTTCATTTTTGGGCAAACTATTCCGTGTGTTCTTTCTGGCAACTCACTATGTTTTAGAGCAGATCAAACTCATTTAATCTTAAAGTGGATTTGGCATTCACAGTGGATGTGTGCTAGAGAGATATTAATGCATTCAGATCAAAGCATTGGTCTATTTGATAAGCCAAACCATCACCACCATCTGTTTCCATAATGGCAGCTGGATGTGGAATTGGTGTAAATTTCAGTGTTACAGTATCAACATCTGGAAGAATGAATAAATGTAACCATAAAAGAGCTTTTTAATTGTCATCTAATTTGGCAACTTTCCAGTAAACTTCTTCCAGTGAATGTGGGGTTTGTTTAGCTTACACAGAAAGGAGTAAATGCCAGGAAGCCTGGACAAAATGATGCAAAAATGACCTTAGTCATATATAATTCATAAGAAACAGACTTTCATATTGAGAAGACAAATACAGTGTAGGTGATTGTGGTTTATGGCTGTAATCCCATTACACATGAGATTTTTGGCTTTTTTATTGAGAGATTTGATTTGAACATAAAAGCCCAATTTTCAAAATCTGTGTTGATCTGGATCTGGATTTTTACATCCAGTTTTGGTTAATAAAAAGCTATAAAATAGTTCATAAAATACTAAAGTAAATGGATCAAGTAAACTTCATTTTACAAATTTAACTTGGCTGCACAATACAAAATCAATGCAGCGAAAAAAAATGTTCAGGAATTGTGTCGCATTAGCTCATTTTAATTAACTAAACAGAACAAGCAGAAAAATCTGCATTTTAAATGCAAGAAAAGAAAAGGAGACCAAAGGAGAATCTCAAACTTTAAATCTCATTACCTGTATCAACATTTTTAAAAAAATTAGTACTTTAATTGAGCAAAAATGCATTCAATTGATCAAAAGTGAGAGAAGGCTTTTACATTGTACCAAAAAATTTATATTTCAAATAAATGCTGCTCCTTTGAACTTTTAAATATTAAGCAGCACGGCTGTTTTCAAAACTGATAATAATAAGAAATGTTTCTTGAGCAGCAAATCAGCATAATAGAAGGATTTTTGAAGGATTATGTGACACTGAGACTGAATATATTAAAAAATAAAGATATTTAAATTGTATTAATATTTCAGAATATTATGCTTTTTATTGTAGAAAATTTATTATCTTTTGAGTAGGTTTTTATAGCAAGAATAGAACAGTTCCATTCAAAACAATTCCATTATTATTAACAATAATAATCATTTTGTTAGGATTACTTTAATTGTATGAAAAAGATTTTCTAAATTAGTTCAGTGAATGCTATTATTTGACTGTATTGTTCTCTTCCCTTTCTCTCAAACCATCGCCATTCAGGACCAGCCCTGCTGAATCATGCTAAATGAAGATGAAACAGCGCTGGACTGCTGTGTTTGTGTGTGAAAGCGCAGCTGTGTAGGCAATACTAGGTCAGCTGGACCTCTCTGTGCCCTGTTTTGGGATGTTTGTGTTTGTGTGTGTATTTCCTCAGGTGTTTTCCTGCTTTGATGCTTGATGGAAAACTCAGTAACATCAATAAACTTACTGAGCACCAATTCAGCCTGTGAATCCACAAAAATGTCATTTTCCTGCAACCATTTCATGACAATTGCAGTTTCCATGAAGTTCTGTTCCCGCATATGACAAAGTGCGCAGTCGAGAAGGTTAAGGAGAAGAAACAGAATCTCTCAAGCGAGCATGGCCAACAGTTCATGAGTAATTGGAACCACATGTATGAAATTTTGATTTAAGTGGTAATAGATGAGAAAACTAAAGCTTCATCTTTTCCTGCGGGCTCTGTGTAACTCTACCTCTCCACGGTTACTCTTCAGGCAGGAGGGGAGGAGATGTGAGGGGTGTGATGAGGTCAATCCCCTGGTGCCTGATAGTGAAACTGAAAAATCATGGAGAAAATATGGACTCATGGCACACGCTACAGCATTTCCTGTACAGAGACAGGAGTGTGGAGGTACAACACAGTTATAGATATAACAAATTAAAGGGTTACTCCACCCCAAAATGACGCGGAGGAGACGAATTGTTGAATAAAGTCATTATTTTTGTTTTCTTTGCATACAAAAAGTATTCTCGTAGCTTCATAACGTTATGGTTGAACAACTGATGGCAGATGGACTATTTTGACAATACCTTTCATACTTTTCTGGGCCTTGACAGTGTTATTTACTTGGCAGTCAATGGAACAGTCACAAGCCTCCCAGTTTTCATCCAAAATATCTTAAATTGTTTTCCGGGGACGAACAAAGCTTTTATAGGTTTGGAACGACATGGGGGTAAGTGATTAATGACAACATTTTCATTTTGGGGTGGAGTAACCCTTTAAGTCTTGCTTATTTTTTCCTCAAAAATCTTAATCCATATCGTAACATTTTATTAGACTTTAGAATTTATTAGATGTCATAGAAAGTCATGAAAAGGACAAACATTGAGTTTCTGTAATCATTTGCATTTTTTTTTTTATAGAACAATGTGTAAAACTTTTGCAAAGAGTATGTCAGTATACATATGTGCCATTTAGAGGGCATCTGTACTATAGTTATAGTATGAGTTAGTGTCACAATTCAAGGAAGGAGACAAAGGGTAAATGCAAACACAGGTGGGTTTATTGAATGAGTTGCAGAGTGAGATGGAGGTAACAGTGAGGAGGTGAGTACAAACACTTTGGGCAGTTCTTGGGTTCTTATCTGATATGGCTGATGCTGTCTTTTGCAGGGAGATTCGGGATCGTGCTGGAGTCGAGGAGATCAGGATCGGAGGAGCGCTGGAACATCTGAGGGTAAGTACAAACAGGTAAAACGTAGGAGAGAGACTGGTATGGTTCAGGGTAGTGAACGGTAGACCGGACGATCTGTGACTGAGTGGAGCGTGACTTTATATGTGGCTTGACTGCAGACGGCAGGTGCAGGTGATCAGAATACAGGTGAGTATGATCTAGCGTGAGTGAGCGTGGTGACGATGGAGGCTGTGACTGCAGTGACTGTGGTGACAGAGACTCCCTGATATTACCTCCCCCTCCCGGAAGGCGCATCCCAAGCCGTAACATATCCTCCACGGAGGGGGGGTGGGTGCCCTGGAGGCTGGTCTAAGACGGAGACACGGGAGGCCTCCAGGGCGGATCAGGGAGCTTGGGAGGCCATGGCGGAGCAGGGAACTCAGGAGGCCATGGCGCAGCCGGGGACTCGGGGTGCCATGGTGGAGCAGGGAAGTCGGGGCGCCAAGGCGGGATGGCCTCCGTGGCCTTGGCCTCGACCCTCAGCCTGGCCACTTGGACTTGGGGGAAATACTGGACTCCGAGGCCCTCCGTAGGCCAACTGTGGGAACTGGAGCCCTCCCTGGGCTTAACGGGGGATCAGGAGCCCTCTCTGGGCTAAACGGGGGATCAGGAGCCCTCACTGGGCTTAACTCGGGAACAGGAGCCCTCCGTGGGCTAAACTCAGGAACTGGAGCCCTCCATGGGCTGGACTCGGGAACTGGGTTGAGCTGACGTGGAGCAGGCACTGGAAGGCGCTTTTGAGGAGCTGGCACTGGAGCGTACTCAAGGGCTGGAGCCGAAACTGGAGCGAGCTCTGGGGCTGGAGCCGACACTGGAGCGAGCTCTGGGGCTGGAGCCGACAATGGAGCCAACTCTGGGGCTGGAGTAGACACTGGAGCCAACTCTGGGGCAGGAATGAGGGCTGAGAGCAGTCTTTTTCTCCTCTTATTCCTCTTCTGGTTCAAAGTGAGGGAGGCAGCTGCTGGCAGCTGCGGACTTGAGTGAGCCATGGACGGCGGGCTTGACTTTGCCGCGGACGGCGTTTCTGGGTTGAGAACGAGGGTGGAGCTATGGGGGATACAGGGGCATTTGGGGATGGGCAGGCGGTAGGAGCAGTTGGTGAGGTATGTGGAGGTTCTCGGCGTGGGGTGAGCTGGGGGGATGCGACGCGTTCCAGCAGGGGCTGGACGACGAGACTTAGAAGTTTCCTTTATTTCTTCTACTTCAAACTCGGAACAGTTGAGGAAAAGGACTAGATTAATCAGCTTGATCAGGGGAAAATCACAGATGGGAAGATCGGAGCGGATCGTCTCGTCATCCAACCCCAGCTGGAAGCACGCACCTAGAGCGGTGTCGTGCCAGCTCACCCGGTTGGAGAGCTCGAGAAAATCCTCCACAAATCGCTTCAACCTCCGACCGCCCTGCCACAAACCCCACAACGCGTCCTCAGCTGCCGTCATCTTTTGGGTCCGGTCTTCTGTCACAATTCATGGCAGGAGACAAAGGGTTAATGCAAACACAGGTGGGCTTATTGAATGAGTTGCAGAGTGAGACGGAGGTAACGGTGAGGAGGTGAGTAGAAACACTTTGGGCAGTTCTTGGGTTCTTATCTGAGATGGCTGATGCTGTGTCTTTTGCAGGGAGATTCGGGATCGTGCTGGAGTCGAGGAGATCAGGATCGGAGGAGCGCCGGAGCATCTGAGGGTAAGTACAAACAGGTAAAACGTAGGAGAGAGACTGGTATGGTTCAGGGTAGTGAACGGTAGACCGGACGCTCTGTGACCGAGTGGAGCATGACTTTATATGTGGCATGATTGCAGCCAGCAGGTGCAGGTGATCAGAATACAGGTGAGTGTAATCTGGTGTGAGTGGTGGCTGATGACAGTGGTGACGGTGGAGGCTGTGACTGCGGTGACTGCGGTGACAGAGACTCCCTGACAGTTAGAAAGCATTATTACTTTATTTCAATTATTTAAGTAATAATAATGCAACAGTTCAGGAATTGTGTCGCATTAGCTCATTTTAATCAACTAAACAGAACAAGCAGAAAAATCTGCATTTTAAATGCAAGAAAAGAAAATAACAGATATCACTTGCCTTTGGCTTTAGGGAAGTCATTGCTCATAGAGTCAATAGTGTTTACCTTCTTCTGGTCTACTCTTCTGCACAATGGTAACCACAAGTACTTCAGTAGCAGAAACTTAGCAGTTGAATAGCAGTGGACCTGAGAGAACAGTACAAAATATTTTTTTTTTAAAAAGGCAGTTCATGATCCCATTAAATTAACCTCTTATAATCATGTGTAAATGTACTAATCAAATCAGTACAACTGGGCTTGTCCTATAAGCTGCACATTTTTGGTTTAAAACTAGCATTTCAAATGCTTAAAAGCCTGATGTTTATTTAAGGGGAGCCAAGAATGTCTGAAAATGGAACTGAATAAAAGATCTTACATTTCTGCCTTGAAGTAAAAGTTGGACATGTACGCTAAATGAATAACAGTGTATGATTGAAGTGCAGAAATAGATGACTGAATGTTTTTAAATGTTTTCCTCATGAAGTAATCCCCTTTTTTTCTCAAAGTACATGGTATTACAATCTAAGAACACATATATAAGTGCTCTATTACAATGAAATTATAATTATTTGTTGTAAAACACTAATGTAATGATCCTAAGTGAGTGTTTTCCTCATAACTCCACCCTATAAAACGTCTTGCTACCAAATAATTGTGTTTAGGTACATTTCACTGTTGGTTTGTGGCCTCTTGTTACTTACATAACAAATGCAACTGTATGATGGTTTACACCAGCTATAATTTAGTTTTTATATGCCATTTTGCCTTTACACTTAATTTTGAGCAGGCAAAGAGCAGCCTTAACTCGGCTGTGTAAAGATGACTAAATACTGAACTCCTACAAAGTAAGTTCATTGCTTGTGCTTGGTATAACAGCACTGTATAAAAGGGAAAGGGATTTTTTTTTTTTTTTTTTTTTTTACCCCAACATGCCTCATCTTCTTTCTCTTCAAGCCCTATGATTAGAATGACAATGATGGACTGTTGTAATCCAGCACACATTGCAGTTTAATGATTGTTTGTGGAGCCGATACTGTGGGTTGGAGATGTACAGAATAATGTAGATATGTTACAGTTTAGGCCTTGTTCTCCTTTTACATAGAAAACTGCTATTTAGGTCAAGAAAGTTATGGTCAGAAGCCCATTTTCTTGGAAGAGTAAAGCCTAAGCACAGTGCAACAGAATGCCATCCTTTGGGATTTTGGGAAGCAGCACAGCAGACCTGGATAGCCTGAGAATGCTGCAATGGGAGGTCTCATCCAAGAACTTTCTTAACAACTCAGTTTGAATCCTCAAGGGATGCTTGAGAGAAATTATCAACAGGCACTGAATCATCTCATATTGCAAAAGACCATTCTTGGGTCTCATATTTTGTGACTTTGAAAGTCCTTTTCTCAAGAGTTTGTTGTTGTTGTTGTTGTTGTTGTTGTTGTTTTACCTTCAGCTGCATCTGTTTGTGTGTTTGTAGAAATTAATAAGCAATGGATTGCGATCAAATCTGACAGTAGCTATGTTTCCATCCAAAGATGCTAATTTAACTAATGCACAAAACTGGAATATCTCATAAAACATTTGCAAATAAAGCACCGTTTCCATACAATGAGTCATAGAGAACAAAATCTTCATTTCCTGACAAACTGGCTCTAAATATCACTAAGAAAAGTAGGAGAAGCAACTCAATATAATAATATTCATATATGATAAATTATTTGCACCTCATAATGAGCAGACAAAATATAATAAATATGGTTATTCCTTTTGGAGTTGGATGCCTGCTGTTTGGGAATGCAGTCATGTAAGACAATTATACAGAAATAATTTGATCAAGGCATTACAGAACGACCAAAACAACTTTTTAGATCCTGCGCAACAAGATCGGTCCGCTGTTTAGTCAAGTTATCCCATCCCATCATGCAAAGTCACATGACTTTTTTGATGCACATGGTGGAATTTATACGGTAAATGTGTTTCCATCATAGTTTATGCACATTTTTCTTATCAGATAAAAAGTTTATCCTAGTCAGTTGTGTGCATAAGTTTTTTATGCACATTTTTAGAATTTTTGCACATCTTGGTGTTTCCATCCAGTGCTTTTTTTTTTATGTAATATTCCAAAATGTGCATAAAAATTGGGGGATGGAAACATAGCTAATGAAGACATTTATAATGTCAGCCATAAAATTGTTATTGTTTTTCATTTTCCATTCATCAAAGAAAAAAAAACAGTATAGCTTCCACAAAAAATATCAAGCAGCAAACCAGTTTTAAACTGTGATCATAATAAAAAATGTTTCTTAATCACTAAATCAGCTTTACCATCACTCAAATAAATTTTAAAATATTTTTAATTTTAAAAATATTATTTATATAATATAATTTTAATATAATGTAATATAATTTTTTTTAATATATTCAGATACAAAGCGGTTTAATTTGTAGGAATATTTAACAGTATAATTGTTTTTATTGTATTTTTGATTAATTAAAGGCAGCATTCTTTATTTGCAAATGTTTAGGCTTCTTTCCAATATCGGTATGTATTTGACACAGATATTCTTATTAAGTCTTTGATTCTTCTCCCATTACATTACATACACACATGCTTTAGTGAACACACACGGCACCAGGGTGTGGATTTGCTGTCATGAGTCACATATTACTGTCTTTGATCTCAGGACTCTCATCCCTTAATCAAGCTAAGAGTGAGTGAGAAAGAGATGGAGGAGGAGATGTGAAGAGAGAGATGGTCTCCATTTACATCTGGCTGAACATCCGGTTAGATCACCTCCATTATATACACCCTACTCTGCCTAAAACAATTTGATCTTTCTGAACATCTTTCAAGGATTGAAATTAGAATTTCTAAAGCTGCGTGTACGTATATTTTTTAAACTTTATGCTGTTGTTACATCCTTGTTCAGCATACATGATGTTGTGAGGTCTGGGACACAGGCTTCTGCAGCTTCTTGCATGTACTTCATTAAACTTTGTTGCACCATTTTATCATAGATGTCTCTGAAATCATGCAAAACGCACATGTTATATGGGGAACTGCATGATTAATACTCTGTGTGTGTGTGTGTGTGTTTATGTGTGCCACTTTGCTCCTCACTGTTTCACATTACCTAAATCAGCAAATAAAATCTGGTCTTGACAGAGGCATACAAATCAACAAGATGTACGATAAAGTCATCCAATCCATAGCACTGGTGAGCGGCCCCTTCTAACACTGAGTTTTCCTGGGAGACCTTCATTCAGCCAGACACAATGGAGCTGAGCCGTGCGCTGGCACTGAGGCCGAAACCAGATACTCATCAAACCTCCCGAGCACCTCTCGCTTTCGTGTCACTCCCAGCTACATGCCTATAGTTACATATAGTATATACTTTTTTTTGAACACATGAACACATTTAAGAAAGAATTCATCTTGGCCCTTATCGAAAGGGAAAAGAAAATGGTATGAACATTATTACAGTAATTATGTATAATTATTTCAATATTTTCATTTGAATTCTTTTTTGTTTGAAATTTCAAAATTCAAATATATTATTTATTTATTTATTTAAATTATAACTATGTTTTTATGAATGTGAGCACATTAGAGACAGAATTTACATCTAGGCTCTTGTCGTAACAATCGGGGAAAAAATGGTCTGAACATTGTCAAAACATCTACTTAATTATGAATTTATCTGTAGAGAATGGTATCATAAATTGAAAAAAATAACTTGAAAATATTTATTATTCATTCATTCATACATTCGTTCATTTTTTAAAATATGTTTTTATAATTGTGAGCACATTAGAGACAAAATTAATCAAGGCCGTTGTTGCCACAAAAGGTAAACGAACAGTGTAAATACTGTCAGGATTGTAAATATTGTCAAATTATGTATTCATCTATATAAATGGTATTATAATTTGAAAAATAAATACATTAAATTTTAAACATTCAAATATTTTTTTAAATGTTTATATTTTAATAAAAAATATAAAAATGTCTTAAAAAGGGGGGAAATGGCCTATTGCACCAGATTGCATTTTTATTTTATTTTATTTATTTATTTATTTATTATTATTATTTTTTTATTTATTTTTTTTTTTTCAATGGGCAGTAAGGCCTCCTTACTGCCCATGACAACAACAACTCTGTGTTTTGACACATCAGTGTCATAAAGATTAAAATCAGTGTTGGCTGTGGTAAATCTGCACCCAGAAATCAAAATTAAATCTAAATATTTGGATGCTCAATTGTGAGTCGCTCTGTAGTAACTCATGATGAGAATTCTGGAAAATTTCAGTGTGCAGTATCTCACCAACTGCGACCTAAAGTTTATTGCAGAGGATCATGTTGTTGTATATTATTACGTATATCATATATGATTACAGCCTATGCCCTGTGTTATATCAATGTTACAGTTTGCTTGACTTGCCAAGGTTTGCAGCAACAGGTTCTGTGTAAACCATCCGTTGGCTGGTTAGAGAAATGACTACCAGATGTCTTCGCTGCAAAGATAAAGTACCTGCATGACGGTCAAATCAGACAGACGCTCAGGGCGTTTCCAAGTATTCTCCTCTCATGTGGGCTCATATGCATAAGTAAACAACCTGGGCGGTTTGTTAATGTGGGAACAGAGCAGCTGCCTCAATGGGTCACTGAACAGCCATGGCTTTGTCTCTGAGGATCTGATTTACACCTCATGTAAAGAGCTGTGAATGGAGAGAAGGAATGAAATGTGCCCTGAGAGGGCGGCTTGTATCTTCCCTGTGAGACACGATTGCAGTGGTTTCCATTATGTCAGGAAATTTACAGGCAGCTCTGTGTTTGTTAGCACCACAAAACCACATAAAACACAATGAGCTCTGAATCTTTGAAGATCAATGGAATGAACAACAGAAGCAGGCCGACCAGCTGCTCAGTGGAGGCATCTGTAGTGATAGCCATTATCCCCAGTGCATTGATTATCCAATTTGCTTTTGCTAACCTAATTTTGTATCATTCTACTTGACTCTGCTGGTTCGTTCCAGAGTGGTGGCGATTCTGACTCTTGAAGTATGACTCTTTGACTCTTTTAGGTGCCGACAAGACTTTAAGTGATTCCTTAAATATATTATTTAAGCAGTTCTTCCAAAACACTGATTCAATCAGTAACAAAAAATCTCTCTCTCTCTCTTTCTGTATATATATATATATATATATATACACACACACACACACACACACACACACACTGTATATATATCTTTGTGAGTTGTTGAATGTTCATTCAGCTGATGAACGCCATAACGCTGATTCATTTAGGAACAAAACAAGTCAGTGTCTTTTGAAGTAAGTCACTGAATTGTTCATTAAACTGATTTTTCAAAACACTGATGCATTCATGAACATAACAAATTATTGTCTTTATGAGAGAGTCAATGAATCATCCATGCATCCATTTTTTTTTTTCAAAAACACTGATTCATTCAGGAATTAGAAATAGACTGTCTTTGTGACTGAGTCTCTTTATGAGCCAACTACTCAACCCATTCGTTCAAAATTTGTTTTATTGAGGAATATAACAAATGAATGTGTCTATGAGTGATTAACTGAATCATTTACTCAACTGATTCATTCAAAAGAGCTGATTACTAAAGGACTAAAACAAGTGACTGTCAATATGAGTGATTCATATCACTGGCTCATTCAACCAGTTCATTCCAAACATTAATTTATTCAGGAATGTAATAAATGAATGTAATTATTATTGATTAACTGAATAATTTACTAAACCGATTTGTTCAAAAGTACTGATTTTTTGAGGAGTAAAATTATGTCATTATGAATGAGTGATTCATTGGATTGATTATTCAGTCAGTTCATTCAAAACATTAATTCATTAATGTGTTTGTCAGTCCTGTGTCTTGTGTTTTGTTCCCCATGTTCTCTCCTTGACTCAGTTTCTCCCGTGTCTGTGCCCATATTTGGTTTTCCTGTTCCTATTCCCGTTGAGTTCCCATTATGTTCATTCCACCTGTGATCCCCTTATTATATAATTTAGTCCTGAGTACTTTAGCCCTGTGTTTTTCCATGTCCAGCGTCGAGTGTTAAATGTCATTCCCCCGTTCACTACGTATGTATGTTACTGTGGATTATTAAAGACTGTTATGATTGCAATACTCCTGTGTTTCCTCGTTCTTCGCTCCAATGCAGTAGCTGAACCGTGACAGAACACTCTACCGACATACAGTAAGCAGTGCCCCTTCTCCCCGTTTTTCTGTCGTTCTTTCATCTTTTTGTTTTCCTGTTTCTCCCCACGGCCATGGAAGTAGCCGCTCGGTTCTCAGCCCTAGCCCGCAGAGATCTCCTTTTTCTTGAATATGCCCGGGAATTCTGTGGGCTTGCCGCAGCGAAGGCGTTGGACGACGCCACCATCAACTCTCTGTTCTGGATTGGGGCCAATTACTATCGCCCCATGGACCTCCCAGACACCACAGGACTGAGCTGGAGGGAAGGGATCCTCCAGTGTCTGGAGAGTGTCTGGCCCCGATCTAGAACCAGTCCACCGGCCGCTCCGCGATCAAGTCCGCCGGCCATTCCCCAGTCAAGCCCGCCAGCAGTTCCCCAGTCAAGCCCGCCGGCCGCTCAGAAGTCAAGCCCGCCGGCCACAGTACTCCCAAACTCTAAGCTGACAGCAGCTGTATCCCTCACCACAAACCAAAAGAGGAACCTGAGGAGGAAAAGGCTGTCAGCTCCAGCCCCTGAGTCCACTCCCGTGTCGGCTCCAGCCCCTTAGTCCACTCCAGTGTCGGCTCCAGCCCCTGAGTCCGCTCCAGTGCCGGCTCCTGCCCCAGAGCGCCCTCAAGTGCCGGCCCCAGCCCCAGAGCGCCCTCCAGTGCCGGCTCTAGCCCCAGAGCGCCCTCCTATGCCGGCTCCAGCCCCAGAGTGCCCTCCTGTGCCCGCTCCTCCAGAATCCATCCTTGCCGGTAGACCCCTAATTTTCCCCAAGGAATTTTTTTGGGGGGGCTATAGGGGTCAGACTGTAGGGGCCGGCCTGAGGGCCGAAGCCAAGGCCACGGAAGCTATCCCGCCGTGGCTCCCGAGACTGCCTGTCCTGACATGGCGCCCCGATCTCCCTGTTCCGCCATGGCCCCCTGAGTTCCCTGCTCCGCCATGGCCCCCTGAGTTCCCTGCTCCGCCATGGCCCCCTGAGTTCCCTGCTCCGCCATGGCCCCAGGAGTTCCCTGTTCTGCCATGGCCCCTGTAGTTCCCTGTTCCGCCATGGCCCCAGGAGTTCCCTCTTCTGCCACGGCCCCTGGAGTTCCCAGCTCCACCATGGCCTCCTGAGTTCCCTGCTCCGCCATGGCCCCCTGAGTTCCCTGGTCCGCCATGGCCCCCTGAGTTCCCTGCTCTGCCATGGCCCCCGGAGTTCCGTGTTCCGCCATGGCCCCTGGAGTTCCCAGCTCCGCCATGGCCTCCTGAGTTCCCTGCTCCGCCATGGCCCCCTGAGTTCCCTGCTCCGCCATGGCCCCAGGAGTTCCCTGTTCTGCCATGGCCCCTGTGGTTCCTTGTTCCGCCATGGACCCAGGAGTTCCCTGTTCTGCCACGGCCCCTGGAGTTCCCAGCTCCACCATGGCCTGCTGAGTTCCCTGCTCCACCATGGCTCACTGGACTACATGCTCCGCCATAGCCCCATGAGCTCCCTGCTCCGCCATGGCCCCCGGAGTTCCCAGCTCCGCCATGGTTAATCCCAGTTAATCACAGCAGCTGTTTTTGATTACTCTGGCCTGGTGGGAGGGATGCATTATGAGCCCTTGCTGATGGGGTTTACTGCAGCAGAGCGTGGAGACCGTAGCCCCAACACTGTACGTCAAATGGGACGAGGGTAGTGTTGTTTGCGTGCTTGTGAAGGAAGGAAGGGGTAGTGACCAGAACTGCAGTCTGCTTCTTATTAGTGTGAAGGGCATTTGGGTTTTGGTCTAAAGTATCCCAATATCCTCTTCTATAATCCACTCTCTCCTGCCGAAGGGATCCAGCTGTGGGTCAGCGCTAGGGGAAGGATACTCTGAGGCCTTCTAAATTAAAAGCGGCATTTACTGCAAGGAGCTACAATGGCATTTCAGTGCTTTGTCTTGTATTATGAATAGGCCTATATAAGTTTTAAATACAATTGTATGTTTTACTGAGTAATGCAAAGAAACTACATGCACTTAATGCATATTTATTGTCGTTTGTACTACTACAGAACTGAAAATTTGGCCCGTAACTCATTTTGAAGTATTTATGCAAAGGACAAAAATGATCAAATTACAATTTTCGCCTACGAGATAACAAAATGGGTAAAAAAAAATCATTTGAAAAACTTCATAAAGACTAATAGATTGATAATTGACTGCTGTTATTCTGTCAAAGCATCCAAGAAACATTCATATGATCCTCAGTTTAGAGGAGTTTGTCTAAAGAAAGTATCACACATAACCATGACTCTGAAGCAGATATCAGCACCTGAGGATGTTTGTGAGTGGTTCAAGCTACCAATCCAAAACATTCCAGTCTATCTATCAAATTCTCACTCACTGTGATTCAGATAAAGATATGAAAGAGATCCGTCCAATCACTCAGCTCTTACACATGAACACATTTCATGCTTGCTCTCGCTCACTCACTCACTCACTCACTCACTGACTCGCAAACACAATTCCTCACAGGCTACCAGGGGAAGGACTAGATTTATGTATGTTTATTTACTTCAGCACAAGCGGTCTCCTGTGGTCTCGTAGGGTTCAGCATTCCCAGAGGAAAACCAGGAATTTCTTTCACCACAAATTCAAATACTGACAACACAATTCCAAGAAACTCTTTATCACTTCTTCTCATCAAAGAAAGTCTATCTTGGATCTTAATTTCTGTACTTGTTAGCCAATTTTAATTTACTTCTGTCTTTTACTCAGAACTGCATTATTTTCCCAGGTGGTTTGAGGGGTTCGCTTTGTGTTTGTGTCCTGTTCTTATAGCAGAGATTGCTCAACATGCTTTGGAAGCTCTTGTGAAAAAGAAGTGCACTTTAGCATACTTTTAAAAAGAGTACTGTTTATGGAAATAATAGGCTATACTTTAAAAGAATATACTAAGCAATTTAAATTAGTGGAATTCTCTGTCATAATTACAGTAAATAGCTCTGCACGTGCATTTGTTGCTTCCGTAAAGAAATATGCTCTTTTCACGGAATTTAAAAAAAACAAAAAAAAAAAACAAAAAAAAAAAAAACATTGACCTTATTATAGCTAAGTAAGGGTGCTTTCACACCTGGCCCGTTGTTTCGGAACCTGGCGCGTTTCCCCCCTTAGCTCGGTTCGTTTGGGCATATGTGAACACGGCAATCGCGCTCGGATCCGGGCCAAAACAATCGGTCCGATATCGCCTGAACGAGGTGGTCTCGGCTCGATTGAAAACGAACTCTGGAGCGGTTCGGTTGTAGTGAGAAAGCAATCCGTAAGCAAAGGACCAACGAACCAGGCTATATCACACTGTATAATGGGTAATTACCTAAGTTCCGTGAAAAGCAGTGGGTGTGCATATCTTCGCCATTAAAAACCAAACCGCGCCTTTTAATTTTATAATGCCGTCTTATTGCTCATAGTATGTTCATTTTAGAGAGAGAGAGAGAGAGAGAGAGAGTTTGTTTGCCTCTTTTTCCAAATGAATCATGTTTATTGTCATTCCATCTCCGTGGAACTTTGACCAATGAGAGGACAGTTTACTCGCACGTGACTTGTATTTACAATTTTGGTCCGTTTAGAAACTTTGCCGTGTGAAAGCGAACTGCACCAAGAATAAAAAGCAGCACTGTAATAATTTTAATCCCTGTTGCGGAACAAAGCAATCGATCTACAAGTGTGAAGTGTACCACCAGAATGATTTTGAAGCTGATATGTTAAGGCTAAAAAAAATGCATTCAGTTTCTTGAAGTGTAAACTCAAGAAAAACACGTTATTTACAATTAAATGAAAATGTTTAAATTTATAGCCTAATAAATGCAATTAGTTGAACTTTTTGACCCACTTAAGTGGGCCTAAAGTACATTTTTACATGCAATTTCATAAATACGTCTGCTGTATTTGAAATCTGGCTAAAGTTTGTGGTGTTTGTGGTAAACTAAAATATACTTTAATTTGAATTTCTCTTGACATTTTTATGTATTTAAGTATATTTCTAAGTACACATTTGTAATAAAGTTGCAACTTAGTACATTTAAAATATATTAAATTAAATGTAATATCAAAAAACACGCTAGAATTAAAATTAGCAAGTATTTTATGTTTTTTTTTTTTTTAAGTGCACGTTTTAAAAGGGAACCTAAGTGTTTTAAAAACTTGAAAGTCATGAAAGTGTTCTCTCTGTAAGTAGACTTAAGTGGTGTTTTAATTCATATTATATTATCTACATTTTTTTTTTTTTTTAAATTCTTTTAAGATGTGCACATACAATACAATTAAGCACACTTCTTTTTCACAAGAGAGTTCAAGGCTATGGCCCATAACTAAAGAATCGTTTGATGAAAGGAAGGCAAATTGTTAGCATTACACTCATGTCCTAAATTAAACACAACTGTCGGATGGTGAGTCATACGCCGGCACAGGGAACCAAATGTGTGTGTAAGTACACAACAACCAAAATGTTTGGTTGCTTTTAGGTAGGCAGAAGCCATTGAGTAGTCACGGTTTGGTTGTTTTTCATATAATAAACTTCCCCCGTTTTCACAACCATGGTCAGTTTTTGGAACAAATATGAGACAAACATTATTTTGTGTGTTATTAAATATTAGACAAACACATTATTTGTACTTCAAAATTTTTCAAAGAGGAAAAATAAAAATGACTGCCTAATGTGAAGAATATTTACGCTTTATTTTTCACCACATCTTCTATAACGTGTCTCAGGAATACTGATTCTGAATGATTCGTGAACACCACAGGACTTTACGAGCTCTGTGTTTCTTCTGAACCCATCGGTGAAAAATCTATTGAGGTTGAAGGAGTTCATGCATGTCACATTTGTGGTGCGCTAATGTGTTTTCTGTGGCGGAATCGGGCAATCAGCCATTTACAACACAGAGATCCTCTGCTTTTAGACATATTGCCATTTTCTTTCACTGAAATACACTTATTTTTAGACAGTTTAGACAGAATTTGTGTTGGCCTTGGCACATGTTTTGAGTGAAATAATCCTCTTTTCACCTTTTTTTGTGTGTTATGACATTGAAGGTGTCAGTATTAGTGTATATTTCTTACAGAGAGTAGAAAGCACATTAGGATTTGGCATTGAACTTCATTTATACAACAGTTCGTTCCGGTCCTCAAACTTGATTGGTCGAGTTGTGTTCCAAGAGTGCTGATGTAACAATCCAAAAGCAACCAAGTCTGACTTTTCATTGTTTGCATCACTGTGTTTGTTTTAGACACATTAAGCTGTGTAATAGTGGTTTATAATTTTGTCAAAATAAAAAAAAATCCCCCAAACTGTTCTTTAAATTCATATTCCCCTGAATCTCCCAAATTGATAGATGGATGTTATTAATCTTATTGTGAATGGATTATCCATGCATATGTTTCATTTCGCGACTTTTTTTTTTTTTTTTTTTGACGTCATAAGTTTTTCATTAAAATGTCATAACTTGATCTTCCACATCTTTTTACAATTAACTGCAAGTTTTCATTCTTGAGATCTGCCTCCACCCAATCAATAACTGATTAAATATTTTTGCAGGTTACATTGTTATGCCAGTAGGTGGCAGCAAGTGACTGTCCTTAGGAGCGATTAATTGAATAACTCATTCAACTCACTGATTTCTTTCAGGAACAATCAAGTGACTGAATTTGGAACAGCGTACTACTCTACTACTATTTCTGTATTTCTTGTCTGTATCTTTTCCAAATTCAGCCAGTGTCTTTATGAGTGAATCATTGAATCTTGAACACAAACTATTCTTTTAACAACTTTATTTCAACTGATTCATTCAAAACTCTATGTTCAAAATCACATACTCTCTAAGTTGGTACTATTTTGAATAAGTAATTACTTTGTGACCATTAAAAAGTATGTTATATATAGTATGAATGTGTGTAGTATGTACTTAATCCGGACATACTTCATGTCGTCATTGACGTGACCTACCAGTGTCAGTTATCGCGAATCCTCTCCTGTGGCCTTATGGGATAGTATAGTGTCCGATGGATGTGCACTTCAGAATCTCACTGGAAGTAGCAGCAATTCATCTGGGTACGTTTTGGTTACTATTTTATGAATACTGTGAATTCGGTCATACTCTTTAAAATACTATTTTTCGCCTATAGTAGCATATTCAGATATAGACATTGTCTTTATTAGTGAATCACTGAATCATGAACTCAACCGATTCATTCAACAACGCTGCTTTATTGAGGAACAAAACAAGTGACTAAGTGT
Organism: Spinibarbus caldwelli; assembly: GCA_039654775.1. Lineage (NCBI taxonomy): Eukaryota > Metazoa > Chordata > Actinopteri > Cypriniformes > Cyprinidae > Spinibarbus > Spinibarbus caldwelli. The sequence goes on from CM077240.1 coordinate 13,186,843, forward strand.
CATTGATTCATTCACTTAACTGATTCATTCAGAAATGCAACCACTTTGTGTTGATTCTGCTATAACTATTTTCATCGACAGAGCGGTTGTTTGCCTAAAATGTATGTTACTCAATATTAACTTGTTTAATGGACTGTTTTGTTAAAGCAGTATCACATTCGCAATTGCGCTGTTGGTCTAATCTGTCAGCACTGCTTGTGTGATATATATCCTTAACGGTACAAATGCATAATTTTTGGAGCTGCTTCACTAAAAGGGCCTGCCTGTCATAATATATCATATGCTAACCCATATGTATAAAACATACCTTTAAAAAATAAAAAAAATGGCCTATTACTCAATGTGCTGGTCCTGAATAATGCCAGAAACCCAGTGTTGGCAGTAATTCAAAGTGCGTAGGTTAGCACAGGTTAGCGGACTTAAAAGCCCCGGAGGCAACTAGAACATTAGCGTCACTCAACACTAATTACCCACTCGAACAGGGGCTCATAATTAGTCTTGTCAAAAAATGTGATTAAGCTCTATATCCACATGCATACAAATGGCTGTATCCATGACCTCTGCGGCTCTGCCCGGGATTTGCCCCGCAATGTTAAAACTATTTAGGAGGGTGTAGCATCCAGTTCAGCCAGCAAACACAGCAACTCGTGATGAACAAAATATGACTGTAATCATAGATATATGCCAGATGTTTGTAAAAGACATGCTCTGTGTTTAAAACTAAGCTTGTTTTACATATAAGCACTGGAGAAACAGAGTCCCCGAGGGTGGGGGGAACTAACCAATGAGCATCTCTCATCACTGAAGCCCACTAACAGCATAAATATGGCTGTACAAGCCCCGTGGACTGGGGGAAGTGTTGATTAATGAGTCATTGTGCTCAGTTCCTTTCCTTTTAAGTGAGTGTTATAAGCAGCATTCTGGGATCTAATTACTGTAAACACAACATACGTACAGCATAGCATTAGACATATGTGAGGCGATTACTTACAGAGATTTCCACAGAACCCTCTGTCACCTACATACACATTTCCAGGAAACTGATCTCTGAGGACTAGATGAGTAACTTTAGACTGATGAAGAACTGATAGTAATAAGAACTGACAGAGGCAAGCTTCATCATTTTTTGATTAATTTTAAGTTTTTGATTATGAGGGGTAAGCGCGCAAAATCAATCCTCGAAACCATGTTTTACACTTTGATAATATATAATAAATATAATAATAAATATTCTGTAATTTATATGGAATTAATATAATAAATGTTCCATTATAGTAAATGTTTCGATAATTACAATTAAATAATTATCTCACAATTCTATTTTTTTTCTCAGAATTCTGAGTTGATATCTCACAATTCAGATAAGTCAGAAAATTCAGAACTGCAAACTTGCAATTCTCAGAAGAAAAAAAAGTCAGAATTAAGATATATAAGAAAAGTCAGAAGCATGACATATTAACTCTGAATTCTGAGAAAAAAAAGATCAGAATTATGAGAAAAAAGATAATCACCTGCTGTAAAAAAAATAAAATAAAATAAAATAAAATAAAAACATTATTTATCCATCCACTGCCTCGTACTACATTCATCCGTGCAGAGCCACGATGCAACCAAAACAAATAATTTACATAAAGCTTTCAGTCATACAAACCAACAGTAGTTCTTTGACAGATTCAACAATTTCTGAGGTTAAAAATGCAAAGCAGCACCTGTCTGTGGAAAAAAAGAAAGATGTGGCCAAGGGAACAATAGGACCAGCACCAAACAAGTGCATAATAAATCAGAAAGTTCTTCTTTTAGTTGCATAACTGTAAAGTGAAGGACAGCTTATCACGTCTTTAAAAGATAAAGAAAACCTGCTATCAGCGAGTAGAGACGGTCTTTATATTGGCTCAATGTTGTGCTTATGTGTCAAGTTTGTTTAAGTTCAAAGAGCAAATATATCAAGGGAGTGAGAATAACTTTCTGGGTAGAGAGAATAACATTGTAACGTTATAAACAGCAAGTGTGTGTTGCCAAAATCAAAGTGAGATACAGACAAATTTGGTTTGTTCTTTTAGACCTGATATCATATTGTGTACTGTTAAATGTTTCATATTAAATAAGACACTATAGAATAGTAAAGTTATTAAATGAATGTGGGTCAATACAGTAATGGTTATGGACTGTTACACTGTCTATAAAGTAAATGAAGCGGCCCCATGCTGATTATTTTAGTATCCTGACATTGGAGCCTGAACATATGATACATTGGCCACTATCTCTGAGAAGAGCGCCTCACCATACATGGCTCTGGATCTATCACTGTGGCTTAAGTCAAATTCAGGTTAAAGGTTGAGTCAGACTATGTGTGGGCTTCGTATGCCCTCTGGTGGATGTGAAGAGAGAGGTTTGAATCACAGCAATTGAACTGCATTTGTTCGTTTGCATGACTAACAGCAGCTGCTAATAATCTTAATTGCACAAAAGCAGAAGCATAAAAAGTCATTTAAGGTAGAAAATGTGAGGTATGTTTGTTAACTGCACCATATTAAAATATGTAATAACATTCACTTCACACTTTTTTTTTAATTCCAAAAATTCACAAATTAACATTTTAGTTAGGTTAGTTAAGATTTTGAAAATAATTAAAAATACAAATATTCAACAAAACATTTGCTTTATTCAAACATACAAAAAGGGAGAGAAAAAAATCACTATTTAACAGAAATAATGTGTAAATCATTTTGAACAACATACTGTAGCAAGCTATTTTAAATACACTGTACAGGTTTATCTGTATTCGTGCCTTTTTGAGTATTAAACGTGTATTTTGAAACCAGGAGTTGGTCAGAAAGCATGTCAAACTCTACACTCCTGCCCTTTGCAGTCTAGCCTGTGTAGTGTCTGATCAATAAATGAGCATTCAATATTATGTACCTAAGGTTACTTGCTGCACAATCCATACTCAGAGACTATGACAGTGCCAGTGTATGTGATATCGGTCTGAAGATTGCTTAGTGCATAAAACAAACAAAAATCTCTGAGAGACTTCCAGATATATTTTGAGAATGACTACTTTGCAGGAGTTCCTAGTCATTTTCACCGCTTCTCCAGTTTCTTAAACTTGGCCTCTGTGAATAAACACACAAACAATTACACAAGTGAAAAACAAAATACTGAGAGTAGTTCAGTTACACATCTGAGTATTATATTAATCTCACAAAATAAGCTCACTGCTAAAACAAAGGAGAAACCTGAGAATTTATTTGGTCTTATAGCGCCATCTAATGTCCATTTAATCAACTCTTCAGTAATTCATTCAGGGGTATTTCATTTTTCAAGAGGTCCAGTCTCTGCATTTCATATACATCTTACACATAATGTGAATATTGCTGTAACTGTCTACAGATCTATATATAAAGAAACAAAAGATTTCATTAAATTAGTATAAATGAATAAGCTGGCTTTGAATGATGGTCAATTTATTTAGCATTATAACAAATACAGTACTTTTTAATTAATATATATGATAAATGATTTGAATTCAGATGAACTGCAAAAGTAAAATGTAATAAAAGTAGCTGCACAGCACACCAAAAATAGAACTGCTGTGTGTGTGGGTCATCTGAAGAGAGCGCCAACAGAGCAGAGCTGTATTGATTGTGATAAGAAATGAACTAGTTGTGTTTCATCATGATTCTTTCTTCCAGACAGGGCAGAGGTGGCTCTTCATAGAGTGCAGCAGATGTTTTTGTTGGGCAAAACCCAGAAATATTGCATTTTTCATCATCCTGAAGTCAATGGGTTTTTTGTTTAGTTAAATGCATGAAATAAGGTCTGTGGTGAACACAAGCGCAAGATATTTTCATGTTTTATTCTACAACGTAAAATAAACCAGTAATAACCACTTTTATTTATTTATTTATTTATTTTTAACAGCTTGTCTTGAAAAAAGCATTTGGAATGGGTGATATGGCCAAAAAATGATCACGATATTTTTTTTTTTCATATCAGTCGATATTGATAGATATCACAATAAATGTCAATTTTTTTTATTTCTTTCAAGTTTGAAGGCAGATTTTTGCTCCAATGTAAAAGTTACCAGTAAGTAACCAGACGGTTAATTGTGGTTTTAAATTATTCTTTATGGTCAGAACATGACAAACACTTCATTTTTGAATTCTTTACACTTTTCCAGTCATTTTTCCTTAACAAAATAAGTATCTTAATAGAAAAAAATTATTTTTTTTAGTTCCGCATGTTCTAAGTAGTAATATTGTTTCAAATCAAGAAACAGGTTTGTGTTGCCTGATAATATTAATATGACATTTCTTTGTCTATTAGAAATACACATTTGATAGTAGCTTGAGTTACAAAAATCAGTTATATCTGTAAAAATTGTAGCAATCTCATTTTTATATGGTGAAATTTAATTATTCTGACTGTCTGATGTGTTTTTTTATTTTTTTTATTTAACCATTGGTCTTCCATAGTAGCATATATTTAGATCATGATCATCACAGATAAAACCACAAATATAGCACCTCAATACCATGGTAAAAATTGTAATATGGCTTCTAGGTATTTGTATGAAAAACAGTAGTCTAAATATATTTAGTATAAATGCATAAACGCTATAGCTTAATCACAAAAAAAAAATATATATATACTGTCATTATATTCCATTACTCCTTCAATACATTTATACAAGTCTACATTAATAATATAATAAAATTCGACACAAATACCCACATTTCTGACACAAACCATGGTGCAATTAGTGCTACCACAATAAATCCAATTCTGAAGTCTAAATACAGTTAACAGAAGCTAAACATAGGAACGTCTTGTCTTGAAAAGGGCATTTGCTAGCATTAAACGTCATCACATAAGGTAAACTTAACATACTAGTCCACTTTTATAGCCTTATAGCTGAGTTTATGGTTGCGCTCTTGCAAGCTGTTCCATAGCTTATGTTTAGTTCTTTACTTCTGTTAATTGTATTTAGGCTTTAAAATTTGTAAAAGTTGTGTTCATTTATGAAGATTATCATGATGAACAAAATGTGCAAGAATCATAAACTTTTGTTGGTCACCGAGCTTCTTTTCTGCAATAATCCAGAAAAAAAAAAAATAAAAAAAATAATTGTCAAAGGAATCAGAATGATGCTAATCAATCAACTCACCTTTTGTTTTCTGTACAGTATGTTTAGGGTAGGTTCAATCAAAATAATTCACAGTTCAGACAAACATAATGGTGTCCTTCATAATTTTTAATTAAATTAATATGAACTATATAAAAGCAAATAATAAAAAGGTTTTTGTACTCACCGAGTTTCTTTGAATATGTGTCTAGTTTATAAGCAGCCTGTTCCAGAGCCGTAACCTGCTCCTCGATCTGGTTAATCTGATCCAGATAAGGCTGCAAACTGGCATCTAAAGCCAAAAATAAGAACATGATCAATATATGGCTTGAATACTCACTTATTAGCAAATCACCGAATAAACACTTGCTAATAAGACACTAACAAGACAATCTTGATTCAAAAAGCTTAATGTTATATTAACAAAACACACATTGGTTGATTTTAACACATTGCTGCCTCATTTCTCACATTTCTGATTGAGATCTTGTAGATTGCGGCTGATGTTGATGGAGATGTCCTTCATCTCCATGTACTTCAGACTGGTGAGTTTGTTCATGTTCTCCAGGAGTTTGTAGTCCTCGCAGGTTGCTGAGTGAACAGAACAAAAATTACACACACAATTCTGTAAGTCTGTATATAAGCTGAAAGAGAGAGAAATATATTTATTGTTGTTCTTTTCTTATCATTACCGGTGAGCTCTCCCTGTAAGAAAACTGCCATTTTGTCAAACATGTCTCTGCAGAGCTCATTGATATCAGGTTCAGCGGGTTCAGTGGCCTCCTCTGCTGTCTCCACTCCTCCGTCATCTGTTACACACAGATAAAACTAGAGAGCTGACTACCTAGGCTTAATTCACAGACAAGGCAGCGCTGGAAAGCTAAGAGAATCAGATGAAGCTGCAGTGACTTGCACACTGGCTGGTGTGTTTACAAAAGCAGCTTACTGTTATTACTGGGTCTTTTGGCTTTTTGGTTCTCCGTTGCATCGTTTGTGACAGCATCTCTCCTGTGCTCGTGCTCGTGCTCGTGCTCGGCGGTGAGGTCGGGTTCGGGTTCGGGTTCGGGTTCGGTCGGGGGAACCGGTGCTTTACTGATACTCTCCATCGCCGCGGCCTCGTCCCCCGTAGCTGCCATTTTCAGATCACATGATCACATGACCAGAACCAGTTTCACGTGACTCTTCGTTTCTGTCTTTATTCTTATGTAGTGAAACCGAATCGGGTTTTTTTTTTTTTAATCTGGTGATATAAACGAAACTGATATAACTTTTTTTTATATGAGGCGTTACGAGAATATGTTAAAAATTATAAAGTAGTCAGGTCTGATACTCTTGCTTCTTTTGTATGTAATATTCTTTTTGACATGCATGTCAGATGCGCTTCCTAACTACGAGATGTGAAATATAAAGGTGTGTCATTAAGGGTTATAATTAATAAAGTAGATGTCAAAAAACACATGTTTCATATATAGATATGGGTGGGGCTGCGTGACAACTCTGCCGATTTAAAAAGAGTGAAGCAAAGAACAATGAGCTCCTTTACAGTGTAACTCCGGCCGAGTGCATTTCAAAATAATGATTATTTCATGTAGATCTGTGTGGATTCTAAATGCTATATATATATATATATATATATATATATATATATATATATATATATATATATATATATATATATATATATATAGCATTAATTTCAACTTAAATTAATTAAATTCAAACCCATTAATGTGAAGCACAATAAGCTGATAAAATAAACTAATAAATAACTGATCAATAAATATTCCGCTTAAAAATACATTATATTACACTGCTGTATTATACTATTGTATTGACTGTACTATTTATTATATAGTACATATTGAATCATATTTTACTAATTTTCACACATATACCAATGATCAGGGATATAATATATCCTTGATCATTCATATGTGTGTGAAAATTAGTATACATATAAATAAATATAAATATTATGAATACATGTTATATATATATATATATATATATATATATATATATATATATATATATATATACACATATGTGTATTTACTTTTTTATATTATTAATTTACTTGTATTGCTCTGTATTGTTTTCTTTTTAAATGTCATTATTTTTATATACATGTATTTTTCTTCTGGTGTTACTTATGTAGTAGTAATCGTAGTATGAATGAGGTTTTTTTTATGTGACCTTTATTTTGAAAAGTATTCCTGTCTACACCCACCTCGCGGTCCGTTGGCGTGGCCCGCTTCACTGGCCTGGCGTGGCCCGCTCTCAGCCCGCTGCCCTCAGCCTGTGACGGGAACCCATCGTGACAGGATACCAGCAGCACCACCGACTGTAAACATGGCGGCGTGCACAGCCGGATGCCTGTGCTATGTGCCCCCTTACTGAAGCCCCGATCATCGACACACTTCCATGATGGAGACAGAGGAGGAGCAGCACATGACCACGCTCTTATGCATGGGTTTCCCAGACCCGGTGGCCATCCGGAAAGCCCTGCGCTTGGCCAAAAACGACATCAACGAGGCTGTCGCGCTGCTCACCAACGAAAGCCCGGGACTCGGATACGGCTACGAGCCGATGGAAAGCGGCCCTTCCCCGGGCTCCGGCCTCAGCGGAGACGGCGAGAACAGCGGGCGCACGGGCACCGGAGGGTTTGATCCTCCGCCGGCGTATCACGACGTCGTGGAAAGTGAGGTATGATTATGAAACGCATGTATTTGAGATCATTCGCACGGCTGCTTGAGGCGGAACCACCGGGGCTGTCAAAAACCGGAGGGAAAGGCGGGCGCACGCCTTTACCGCCTCTGCTTAAGCATGCTTTACCTGTTGTGCATGCAACACCCGGCAAGGATGTCAAGATATTTTCTCTTAACGTTGCATTCTTTGTGAATGCATTAGCAGGTTACGAATGAATTCAGCAGAGGCGTTCATTCACAAGCCAGCAGAAGTTGAAGGATCTTGGGGGATGGGTGTCGTAGATTGCATTTAAATGCATGATTTGTTAGAGTTGACTTTGTTTATATTAGCGTGTTGATAGGGAAGCATTCAGCCAATGGAGTGTATTTCCTCCTGATCAATTATTAAACTAATGTCTGTCTTACTAACTGTTAAGCAATAGCAGAAACATGTGGCTGATGATTTACATGTCAGGTTGTTGAACCATCAAGTGTCATTAGACTCCAGTTTGTAATCTTGTGTATAATCTCTGCAGTGAAGCCAGTATTGATCAGTATTACTGGGTTAAATTAAACAAACTGTGAGAAGCTGCTGTTTATTAGCATGTGAATATGAATTCACTTTTGTGTGCTTGGAGTCTGCATTCCCACAGGTCTCAATTGATTATTTATCTGGTTTATGATACAAGCTTTCTGCGGGTCTTAACAAGATCTCAATTCACTATTTCACAAATTAAGAACTAAAAGGTCTTGAATTGAAGCAGAAAATCATAAGATTATGGCATTAAATGCTGCATGCGCTTAAATTTTTTTTCCCCCCCCAATACAATTATCTAAATGTCCTCAAAATTAAAATGTCTTGAAGTCTTGTTTTCTGAAAAATGTAACAACGTTTATGTTTAAAACAAGCAAATATTGTCAATGCGGTATGAAAACTTGTTTTTCCAATGAATTAAGTTGATTGTTTATTTTTTCTTCTAATAACAAGTTATAGAGATTTTATATTGGGAGTTGCATTTTCAAACTTTAAAGGAACTCTTAATGTATGAAATTCTTAGTGTAGAAAATGCCATTGTAACAAAGGAAATCCAGATGACATTTAACCTAGATCCTCTCCAGTCATCCACCCTTCACGTTTTAGGTTTGCCTCTTCTGCCTAAAAAGAGTTGTTGGATGACTGCGGGTTTGACAAAGCTGAATGGCTGTTATGCAATGCTTTTGGCAGACGTGTTTTGGAAGGGAGGCGATACTATTAGGAAACCATATAGTGACTAGTGATGATTAGGCCTGTGTGAATCCTGATGGTCATGTGTCAATAATATATAATGAGTGGCCAATACAAAGAAAAAGTGGAAATTTTTATATTAATGTGGAATTTCAGAAAATTTGGTAAATTTTGGATTAATAAAAATCAAAAAGTAGGGCAACACTTATGTCATGATATGGACTAGTGTCAGTTAATGTAAATCTGTTTAAATATGAAGTCTGCCTGTTCTGTGTGTCTGTGTGTAAAAGAGCAGTCTGGTTTTGCATACTCAAGCATGTTTTTAGTGTCTGCTGTCTCACTGTATGAGTATATGAACACATTAATTTCATCTCCAGAGCTGCTCTGAGTCATTTTACAAGCATTTTGTAATTTCATTGGATAAAAACTATTGTTAGATACACACAGAAACTCATGTTTTCACGACAACCCGACAAAATAAAAGTTTAATTTGGGAACATCACACAATTATTCATCAATGTTTTCATTTAAAGGGATAGTTCACCCAAAATTGAAAATTATGTCATTAATTTCTCACCCTCATGTCGTTCCAAACCCGTAAGACCTTCATTCATCATCTAAACACAAATTAAGATATTTTTGATAAAATCTGAGAGCTCTCTGACCCTCCATAGACGGCAACACAACTGACACTCTCAAGGCCCAAAAAGGTAGTGAGGACATTTTTAAAATAGTCCATGTGACATCAGTGGTTCAACCATAATTTTATGAAGCTACGGGAATACGTTTTGTGCGCAAAGAAAACAAAAATAACAACTTAATTCAACAATTTCTTCTTTCCGCTGTGCATTCACGAGAGTACCATGATGCATGTACTTTGTTCGCCAAAATATGAGATGAATTCTTAAATTTTCATTTGATTAGATTTTTAAAAATAATAAAATGTTGAGGTTTTATGAATTCATTTGATTGCCAACATTTTTCATAATAAATTTGCATTAAATCATTAAACAGAATCCAGAAAAATTGAAACAGGTAACACAGAATCTATGAAAACAATAAAATGCATTTCTTTGGGCACTATTATTGTTAAAATAATAAATTATAAAAGTTTTAAAGTTTATTAGACATCCTTTTTGATTATTAAAATTGATTTCAACCATTGAAACAGAATCCTAAAAAAAATTCAAACTGAAAACACATAATTAGACAGAATATAAAACAGAATTTGAGAAAAAATAAAACTGATTTCATAGAGCCATATTTGTTATACTTTTCTGGAAAGATTCAGACATGCCTGGCTGCTTTGTTTACCCCTGGTCTTGCATGTCACAGGTTGCAAGCGCTGTGTATCAGGACTATAAATAGAGCCAGCAGGCCTGGTCTGGAGGGTACTGGTACACACACACGGGGTCTCTAGTTACCCAGCAGCTCTGCCCAGCACTGCGCAGTGCAGCGGGGAACAACAAACAACTCGCTCAAATCACAACTTGCAGGATCACATGCAGAGGTGCATTAGGAATAGAGAACAGCATTCTAGGTATTAGGCAACAAACACCTTAACACCGATGCTATACAGGCAGATGAGCAATTAGTTCACACATAGGGGAGGATGGAACCCTCTGAGGCTGTGTGTTTATCAGGCAGTGGGCCCTACACACACACACACCTCACCCCGATCGTACCATGGCAACAGGTTTGGAATGTGCCATGTGACCTTACATCGCCCCAAAGGCCAGAGGCCTCCTGACAACACAAGCTCTCTCTCTCGTCTCTTCAGATCATTGCATATTAACAACACGCCAGCCCTAGATTCACTGTGTTTGTTCGAAACATTCGTTTTACAAATGGGAAAAATGACCTAGAAGGCTTCTAAATGGGCACAGAATGTTTGCACAGCAAAATTATTATTATCTCCATCGATGCCAGTAAACTTAATCCTGCATTGAAATGCGGACTAGGACATAACAAGAGTCCAGTTACATACTTGCAATGTTTATTTCCATAATCACAGGCACCCTTATGCTAGACTGGATGTGATTCTTGACCTTTAAGAACAGTACACAAATATTCAGGGCTTAATAATTAAAATTATATATAATTTATTTATTTTTGGCCTTTTTATTGTTTTGTTTTCTAGTAGTTCAGATTGTTACTGGTCAAAACACATTTTGTATTATATTATATTATATTATATTATTATATATTATGTAAAACGGTTAATTATATTATTATATTATATTATATCATATTATATAAAATAACTGTTTTCTGTTTTAATTTATTTTCAAATGTAATTTATTTCTGTGGTGGCAAAGCTGAATTTTCAGCAGTCATTACTCCAGTCTTCAGTGTCATATGATTCTTCAGAAATTATCCTGCAAATTAGGGCTAGGCGATATGGACAAAAATTCATATCTCTGTATTTTTTGGCCGATTTGCGATATACGGTATATATCTCTGTATTTTCGTTTTTGTATTTGGATTAAAAAAAATCTATTTAATGTATATATTTCACTTACCGCCCAATGTTGTCCAACAAAACAATACATATTAAAGGCTATGAAAACAAATAAAGTGAATATAACCATGTAAGCCTTTATATTATGTGCAAAAAAGGGTTAAAATCACATTTCATTCCAACATTGTAACATTGCGATCTAAAAACAAGAATAAGGCTTTTAAAGCGGAAGTTAAATTCACTAAATTAAAAATGAAAATAAATAAGAACAAAAACACAGAGTTGTGTTAGACTATTTTGATTACCCCATTACAGTCACTTTATATACAGTTAGTGCTATCATAAAAATAGACTTACTTGTAGACGTTTAAACCTACATGTCACATTTGTTGGCCAACTACAAATATTTCAGCGAAATGTATATTTTAGTCAGAATTATTGCGCTAATATTTAATTGAGCTCCGTCTGTTTGGCGCTCGTTATAAATGAAGTCTGTGAAGTTTAGCGGAGAATCGTACAGCAGAAGGCTCATGCACTTCTGACAACAAAATGGAAATATTTCCCTGACTTTCTAACATTTACAGATGGAGAATATATATGTGAAACGTAAGTTATGCATTAAGGGAAACAGCACATCTCAAACACATTAAACAGCTCGAGTGTCAGCGGCACATGCAGCCTTTCTGTCAGAGCATCTGATGGGCCGAGCCACTTAAACTACGCAAAACTATAAACTATACTGTCTTACCAGTTTTTAAAAGCCTTAATATAAAGCTTAATATAAATCACGTGTTTAGAACAAATTGGATTATGCACTTTCTCCGCAACGGCTGAGTCTATGTCTTCCGCTATATTTTCAGATGCGCTCGTTTCAAACTACTGTATATCGATGTAAACGGTATTGCCACATATCGTATCGCTTATAAAGAAAATATCGATATATCGTACAAACTCGATATACCGCCCAGCCCTACTTCAAATATATATGATCCTTCATATGATTTTGTGCTCAAGAAACATGTATTATTATTATCAAAGTTAAAAACAGTTGTGCTGCTTAATATTTTTTGGAAACCATGATACATTTTTTTTTTTTTTTTTTTTTTCCAGGAAACTTTGATGAATAGAAAGTTCAAGAACAGCATTTATAGGAAATAGAAATCTTTTGTTATATTTTGTAATCATCTCTTGTGATCTATTTTTCTTTATGAATACACATTAATATCTTTAAAAAAAAAAAATCTTAGTGACCCCAAATGAACACTTAAAAAATGAAAACCTTTTAAATGTCACCGTGGTGTAATCGTAATATGGGGATGTCTTAGTTGGTTAAATTTCAACTAACACCACTTCCCTGCCATTTACATGGGTTATATTTTCACACAGTTTGCTGAGGAGGCTTTCAATTTAATTTAGCAGGTAAAAGTGTACATAACAACATGTTTGCAACACGTCAGATGTCAGTAGCGACCTTTTCCTGTCATCATTTTAATTAACATTGACAAATATAATTCACAAGAGAGTTACATCATAACATGTACTGTAAATATATGCAAATGAATCTTATGTGGGTTGTAATTTGCATATATTCCTTCTTAAAACAGACTTGAAATATTCAGATAAGAAGAGATTTTCCAGATACAGTGGTCTTTATATTTTTAGTAAACACATTTATGTGATCAGAATGTTAAAATAAGCCCCAGCTCGACTTCCGTGGTCTGTATTTCTGTCTCTCTCTCTCTCTCTCTCTCTCTCTCTCTCTCTCTCTCTCTCTCTTTTCCGAGGTCCTCACAGTGCAGGTGGTGGTTTCCTCCACCAGAGAACAGAATAAGTAATTTGTTCCTGTTGCCTCTCTTCTGCTTTCCCAGCGCTGCCTCTCCTCTCACCCTGCTCAGCGCGTCTTGTTTCTCCTGAACACAGAAGCTGTCAGACTCCGTCAACAGAAACGCACAGATCTTTCACGAATCAATCGCTTCTCTAGAGCAGTTTAATGTTTCTGTTGCAGAGACTGTAATGAGATCATGTAGATAACTCTCATAACAACTCAGCTGTAAACTCAAACCTTAACAACCTTAATGACATCTGTCATTGTGATTTATTTATGCCTCATTTCCACTGCAAACAAACGTTCGTCTGTGACACTTTTCACTGATAGGATGCGAGATAGGACATTTAACTGTAGAAAAAAATGTATGTGTATAGGAACCACCGACATTGTTCCTTTTTTTTGCCTGAAAGTTTAAAGGGCTCATGACGTTTTTTTTTTTTTTTAATGATTATTTTAATGTTTCTTGAGGTTTACTTATAATGTTAAAAAAGTTTTTTGCACAAAGAAATAAATATGTATTATTATTTTCAACCCTCATTCTGAACCTCTCTCTAAAATGACCTGTTTTAAGGGACGTGTCCTTTTAGGCTTCTCAGTTATCGGCCACTTTTATGATTTGCTTATGTCATTACATAGGAAATAGTATCAAAGCCCCCTCGCTATTGCATGTGAGTATTTTGACAACATGAAAAAAGCTGTAATTTCCTGTCAAAGCATTATGAAATCATTTACTTACAGTTTGTGATGCAGCTGCAGTCAGATCTGGTACTACTTCATCTTTCAACAAAGGTTTTTTGTTTACTCTCCATGACAATGTGCCTCGTTTACAAAATAAAATGCTCTGAACAATCCTCTGACGCAATCTGAGATGCCAGTGGGTGGGGCCTATGGTGAGAAGAAGACTATTTGTCGATGTTTTGCTCTTGTTTATGCAAATGACTGGTTCTAGGTGATGTCACCTTGCCCCTCGGATCCAAAACGAGCCGTTTTTGGAGCTTGATTAAATAAATGCTTTGTTTATAATGAGGAGAACATTTTAAGCTATGCAACTTGCAGGACGTTTTAATGGTACAAAGACCTCTTATATGCCAAAAGATCAAAGTAAATTTTATTTCTCATGTCATGACCCCATTTTTGCTAATGTGTCTTCTTTATATTTGATAAAAACATTAAGTTTAAATATTTAAGTTAAATGTGGCACATTTATACTACATATAGTACCTTTCTACAGTCATCTCTACCTTGTTTGTATGAGATTACATGCTAGATGGTCAGCATAGTCTGATTTAGAGATACATCTGTGTAAATGGAAACCATATTAGATTAGATTAGTATATTATTGGCACACGACTGGGCCTGTGGTTGGGCCAAACATAAATGCAGAGAAATACAAAATGTTCATTTAGATTTGTGATGATTGAGACATTACTTGTTGAACAGTCTAGTTTTGAAGAGGCCGTTCTTGAAATATGAAATTGATCTACTATCTACATCTGCCTCTAGAAAGCAAGAGTGGCATTTAAAGTTGACTTTATGACCCAGATACGCCATTGTGCTTGGTTAGATGGTTTAAGTTCCTGCGTGAATGTGCTTTGTCATCATTCATAGCACACAATGAAGTCTAGTCAATGCCTGAAGCTCCTCAGATTCAATGAAACATCAGTTTCAGTTGCTCCTCTCAGTTTGAGCTCAGCTTAGCGTTTAACCTGCTTCATAATGGCTCTTTAATAAGTAAATAGTAACAGCTGAAGTTCAGTCAGTTCAAAAGAAGCTTAATTTAACCCTTGAACTCAGACCCTGCCCGCAAGGAGGCATTCACTACTAATCCCTGTTTTAAAACGGATCTCAATTTTCCCTCTCTGACTTTGAAAATCACTGATTTCCGGACTTTGGGAATGGCATAGACATCTGACGTTCCCCTGTGGAACAGAAAGAGTGAAGGTGACTTTCACTCTGTGTTGTTGCACTCAGTCTTTCCAGACGTGATTGCACATTCACTTATTCCACTCACTCAAGGGCAAACATATGTCTTGTATACTAATATTGCCCTGGCAGAAGTGCTTCCTGTTTGCAGAGTCCTCAGTAACGCAGTAATCTGCTGCAGCATTTAAAATGATAATCACAAAACAACCATTGAAATATCTGGTCTTTAAAGTTGCTATATAATTGCAGCAAAGCTAAGCATAAATAGCCTCAGAAATCAGCTGCCAAGCTTATTTCATTTTGCACTCCACCCAACAACAACAAATCTGTGCTGCTAGCCTCTGCGCTAGTTTATTGAGTAACCGCACTCCAGATTGCAGCATTAATTATGAATGTGAAACAGATGACGTAGGTAATACATTAAATTCGGTTTAAAACGAGATATGTGGAAGTCACACAAGACATTTAAGGACATCTGTCAGTTTTGAAATAAAGATTAAAAAGTCTGACATATATTAGTCAGGCTAATTTATCAGATGTTTGTCTGATAGCTCTCTTCTAATATTTTTTTGTGTGGATTTCAAGTAGGTATTGTATAAAAGAAATTAAATTTCAACAATGTTGTGTTTATTTTGAATTTTTTTCTTTAATTGTTGTGGTAGCAGTAATTAAGTTGTGTTAAAGGCCTTTATTTTGGAGTTATTGACCTACATTCATCCTGTTCCTTAGATATTGGTTCTGTATTGGTGAACACATTACATAATATAGCTCTTTTCAACCATTATACATGGCAGTTGAGTAAAATGTGTGTGTGTGTGTGTGTGTGTGTGTGTGTGTGTGTATATATATATATATATATATATACACACACACACATATACATATACATACATACATACATATCATACATATATAACACATTATACTTTTTCAAAAGATTTCTATTTCAAATAAATGCTGTTTTGAACTTTATATTCATCAAAATATCCTGAAAAAATAAATCATGGTTTCCACAAAATATTAAATGGCTTAACAGTGTTCAACATTGATAATATTTAGAAATGCTTCATAAGCATCTAATCAGCATATTAGAATGATTTCTGAAGGCTCGTGATACTGAAGACATTTTAAAATATATTCAAACAGTATACAGTTATTTTAAATTGTAATTATATTTCACGATATTATTTTTTTTATTTCTTTTTTTATTTTTTTACTATATTTTTGATCATAAATAATGAATGCAGCCTTGCTGAACTTAAGAGACCCTGGCCCCAAACTGATGGAAAAGCTTTAAAAGCCTTTACTATATGAAAAACAAAGAGTAATTGCAAATGTTTATGTTGTGACACATCTATCTTTTTCTGTCTCTTATAGAGGAGTAATGATGAGAACGGGAACTGTTCTGGGAACAGTATGGAGTTTCCCACCACTAATCTGTATGAGCTGGAGAGCAGAGTGTTCACTGATCACTGGTCCATCCCATACAAGAGAGAGGAATCACTCGGCAAGTGCCTCATCGCCTCCACATGCCTGGCCAGACTGGGTGAGTTCTGATGGGTTTTTATGTACATGTTTTAATGTTTGTGTACACTAGAAACAAACGTCACATCTGAAATTTCTTTTCCTCTCGGTAGGCCTGGCTGATGCAGATGAGAACTGTAAGAGGTTCACTGACCGTTGCATGCCTGAAGCCTTCAAAAAGGTTTGTGTGTGTGTGTATGTGTGTGTGTTTGGATAAGCAGGCATGTAAACACATCAGCTCTACACGCTATCAGGTGTTTGTAATAAATTGTTAGAAATGGCGAGATGTGGTAAGATTAATAACTTGGGTGTTAAATGGTGTTGTAGTTGCTGACGTCCAGTGCGGTGCACAAGTGGGGAACAGAGATTCATGAGGGCATCTACAATATGCTGATGCTGCTGGTGGATCTGGTCGCAGAGAGAGTCAAACAGGATCCGATACCCATCAGCCTCATGGGAGTTCTCACTATGGTACACACGCCCTTTTGCTATTATACTAGTAATTGTGGTTAGTTACTACAAAATGTCAGACCTAGACTGGATGATACAACAAAAAACTTGTGTATTGTTGGCAACATTCCTTGTCTCTGCCCTTCTATCTGTATAATATTGATATTTACATTTTTACCAGAAATTAACATTTTTAGCAAATTAACATTTTAACCAAACAGTTATTGTGACTAAGTAAAGTCATAAACTTAGATGTGAGAAGTAAAATACACCAAGTAAACAGGAAGTTAAAAAAGTATAGATGTTGTAAAAAAGTATATAAAATAGTTCCTGATAAATATTTTAGTAAATATAAGTTTGTCACAAAATTTTCGCTGAATAATTATATTTAATGATTTTAAAATATTTTATTCAATTAATATGAAACAAGTAATTATTTATTTTTTATTTCATAAAATAATATATGCATATATACATAATGAAATTTATTTTTAATACAATGCATACATAATACATAAATGTTTTATGTATACTATACAATATGTACCTATATGTATATGTATATATATTTATATACAAATTCTACAAATTCTGTCATTTACTCACCCTCAGGTTGTTCCAAACCTGTATGAGTTTCATTTTTCTGAATACTGTTAACAAAAAAAGAAGATATTTTGAAGAATGTTGGGGAACAAACAGTTGCCGGTAGCCATTGACTTCCATAGTATGGAGGGGAAAAAATACTATGAAAGTCAAAGGGGACCAACAACTGTTTGGTTACCAACATTCTTTGAAATATCTTCTTTCGTGTTCAACAGAAGGAAGAAACTATAGAGATTTGGAACAGCGTGGCTGAACTATCAATCTTTTGAGAGTTGTGCAGTTTTCTATCAGCAACAAATTCATTGCAAATATATTGTGAATGTGGACTTATGTCAGGCTGTCTTTGGCTAAACTTGTTTCCCTGTACTGCTTTATTGACAGGCTTTTAACCCTGATAACGAGTATCACTTTAAGAATCGTATGAAGGCCTGTCAGAGGAACTGGGCAGAAGTGTTTGGAGAGGACAGCATGTTCGCTGTTTCTCCCAGCTCCAGCTATCAGAAGGTACTGCAAATGTACATGTGTGGGTGCATACGTGTGCTTTTGGCTTGACAGTTGACTTGACAGTCCTCGCTAAAGGACAGAAAAACTGGTTTTGTAGATTCCAGTACTCTTGTTTTCAGCAAAATAGTGCCACGGCTCCTCTCAGAAGTGCCTTTGCACTTGTGTCCATGTTAAATGGGAGGATAGTGAATGAAAGGAAGTTTATGATTAAGAAATTGTACTTTTTGATGCCAGCAGCAATGTCTGTTATATAAGAAACATGTTAAAGGGGTCACATGACGCAATTTCATGTTTTCCTTTCTCTTTGGAGTGTTACAAGCTGTTCGTGCATAGATAAGATGTGTAAAGTCACAGAATAAAGTTTCAAACTCAAAGAGATATTCTTTCTAAAAGTTAAGAATCAGCCACGCCTTCCTAATATGCTTTATTCAGACACACCCTCACATATCTACATCACTGTGTTGGAATATTTGCATAACACTGCCCAAATGTTTACGCAAAGAAAGAAGGCATAACTTTTATACTCGCTGTAGTATTGCCATATCGTGGAGGCGCTGTGTGTTTCCAAATACGGTAAGGGGCGTAACATTTCCGTCACACGCTTGAGGTATTCGGCCAGTCACAACGCACTGGATAGCTGGCCAATCAGAACGATGAGCTTTGTAAAAATCGACGCGTTTCAGAAAGCCGGCCCAGAGAGGAGCAACAATAATGTATGGTATGTGGAAAATAATGTGTTTTTTTAATCTTAATCTGCGTAAACACATTGTTTTACACCAAATACAACAAAATAATGTTCTTTTTAGCATCATCATATGACCCCTTTAACTGCACAGAAATAAGGACTCATTTATGTTTTTTCACCACAAAGTATAGCATATTCTCTTAAAATAAAATTATATAACTTGCAAAGAAACAACTTGCATAAATGAAAAAAAAAAAAAAATCGTTTTGCATGAAATTTATGTTCTGTGTTCTGATTGGACCAGGAACCTCACGGCTGGCTGGTAGACTTGGTGAATCGGGTAAGAACTTAAATAACACACACTAATAGAAGATATATTATATTATATTATATTATGTTATATTGTATTGTATTACCTCACATTAGACAAATCTATGTGTTGTTCGATGACTCTTAATATGTCTCTGGCTTATATCTGCAGTTTGGAGAGATGGGAGGCTTCACAGCAATTCAGTGCAAGCTCAACCAGGATGAGATAGAGATTGGGGTAAGAATGTGCACTCTAGACGTATTTAAATGTTACTGATGTAGAGTAGAATTGTTATTTTTATTTATGGCATATGCCCAAGGCCAATAAATATGGGAGAGTTACTGTTGATATTATTATAATAATTATAATTATCGGCTTATCTGTGTCAGCCCAAATTTTGGTGCATCCCTTGTGAAGTGACTTTCCCAAATTTACAATGAATGCGACAGAATTATATTCAGTTTAGAATCAAGCGGCAGAAATTACTGAGCTAAAACGTTGTTTCCTGTAATTGTGATTTCTGTGTAAACACAGATGCAGCTTGTTTATTGTAGATGCAAATCTAAACTCTGCCAATGTTCTGTTATTTCCTCAAATGATTTCTTAACAAACTAATGGAGTGGACCTAAAAAGTAAACTTTGAGAGAGAAAAAAAAAGAGTTTCAAATTTAAAAAAAAAAATTGAAAATGCAAAAAAAAAAAAAAAACCTTTTACCACACCTTAAATGTAAAAGAGATGTTGGTTGGTTGCACACTTGGTACAGGCTACAAGTTTAGTTATTTAGATACGAGCAGGACAGGCTATCTTTGGGTTGAGAGACCTGTAAGTATAATAATGGAATTGCAGAGAAATGAATGGATAATTCAGAGTAAGAGAGTGATGTGTGAGTATGTGTGAGATGCTGAGAGAGAGAGCGAGTTGAACGAGGGCAAATTCTATTATAGCATGTGTGCTAAAGAGCTTAGGATGTTTATCACCATCACAGAGAGCATCCTACTCACTGCAGACAGTGAGAAAGAGACGAGAGTAGGGGGATGAGAGAGAACATGAGATGCCACATTCATATGGCTAGAAAAAAAGAGCATTCAGGCCAGTTATTAAGATATGCACTAACAGAATTGCTTTTAAATGCTGTTTCTCATCAAGCACTTTGATGTAATGTGGTTGTCTGAAAAATATAAAAAATTTAATTAGTGGGATAATGGCTAAAAATTCAACCACAGCTCTCAAACACCAACTAATGTATTATAGCGTCAGACGGATGGATAGATAGATAGAAGGTAGAGATAGATGGGATGATCAATTAGTTGTCAAAGAACCGACACAAGTTGATTGTGAGTCAGTGAGTCAATTAATTAGATAAACAAGTTTATCTAGATTTATCTAGATATATCTTTCATCTAGTTAAACTAGTAAAAAAAAAATAATAATAATAATAATAATTTACATAAATTAGGTGTGCTAATTCTCTGTTTTTTGTCAAACATTTGTCTATGTCGTCATGTTTTTGTTTGGTTTCTTTTTGGCTTTTTGTGGTTTTGGTATAGTTTTTTGTTTGTTTTGCTTAATTTTTTTTTGTTTTGGTGATTTTTGCTTTGTTTTTTGTTTGTTTGTTTTGCTTAATTTTTTTTTTGTTTTGGTGATTTTTGATTTGTTTTTTTGTTTGTTTGTTTTGCTTAGATTTTTTTTTTTTGGTGATTTTTGCTTTGTTTTTTGTTTGTTTGTTTGTTTTGCTTAGATTTGTTTTGTTTTTATGTTTGTTTGTTTGGCTTAGATTTTTTGTTTTGGTTTAAAGTTTTCTACCATCAGTTTTGTTGATGTTTGTTGGTTTAAGAAGACCAAAAAAAAAAAAACCCTCAGAAGTGTCTAATCTCATCTGATAGACACCAGATTTAAAAAATGGACAAACAGACAGATTCTCAGAATGTTTGACGGCTTCATTATTTTTAGCAGACGAGGTGTCCGTTCCCTCTTTAGTACGAGCGTGTAAATGCTCCCCCTTGTCTTGGAGTTGTGAAGCCGCCTTGTTTTTGGTTCCGCCCGCTTGTCTTTTGAAGGTGGGCATTAGCATGATCTGGGTGCCAGGGCTGAGAGATAGAGCTGGCGACAGGGAAAAGATGCTTTGATTTAGGATTTACATATTAATGGCCTTAACACAGGAACAGGAAGTTGGAGGCGAGTGTAATGGGAGGAATTCTTTTCAGGGACACGTACGACCTGCTGTGGCCACGTAAAGGAAACTCTGCTGGTTCTTCGCCAGCTATGTTTTAATCTCAAACATAAAGGGATGCCCTGCTACAGTAACCATTTAATTTGTAGTGAGGGTAAGAGTCAATTAAAGCGAGAAAACAAGAGATGGATGCTGTCTCCTCTCCTCTACTGACTGGACTAATTCATTCACTCTCTCCAATGGATGAGAAGTCATTTGATGCTGAACAGAGGAGTGATTCATCAGTGCTGGCATAAATCTCTAAAGAGATGTATGCCAGCGGAGAGATGTTGTGTAAATGTTGTATAAAAATCCCTGATTTTGTAGTTCACTATTTAATCAAGTGCCTCTGTGGCACCATTAAAGGAAAAGTCTACCTAAAAATGAAAAATCTGTCATCATTTGCTCATGCTCTGCCCCTCATGTCTTTCCAAACCTGTATGCTGAAATTTTAAAGAATCTTCTCATGGCTCTTTTCCATACAATGGCAGTTGATCCACTCCCGAAAGTTAGTCATACAGGTTTGAAACAACATGATGGTGAGTAATGATGACAGAATTTTCATTTCTTGTCAAACTGTTCCTTTAAAGCTGCAGTCCATAAGTTTTGCCTCTTTGTCGCCATCTCTGTTTGAAACCTGCAATTGCAGATACATGTGGAATTATTTTCATTGTGTGGGTTGTGCTCTGGCATGGCTCCAGCGTGGATGAATCTAATATTTTGAGGTGAATGTGTGGCTGTCATTCACCGCACTGGTGTGGATACTGTACTCAGGTATCACAGATTCTAGCCTACGTCTTGGAATATATGACCCAAATAAAAATTTTCACTGGATATTGTCATCAGAACAAGTAACAAGTCTGCCACGTTTGTTCTGACCAACTGAGGAAAAAAAGCATTACAATAAATCGCGCTACCAATGGTGATTAAATCTAACGATCGATTAGCTCATATCACATTAAACCGTGCAAATTATTATTATTGTTATATTTTATTCTCAAATTGTTAAGGTTAACAACATCAGCATTGCGTGACTACGTGTATGTAGTGTGTATTAGCGTGTAGATTTCAATTTCTGTACAGTCTGATCTCTAAATGTCATACCATTCGAATTTCATATTAAGAAATTCTTTTAACCCAAAAAGCAAATTATTCTTCAAATTCAAACTGGTTCTCTTTAAAATACAAATCCTGTGTAATCCCAGGCTGTCTAATCAGATGCACATTTAAAACTGTTTTAATTTAAAACACATTTAAACACATTTAAAACACATTTAAAATAATTTAATTTCAGTCACATGTGTTTCATAAACACAAAATCCTTTCTGGATTACAATCCGCCATCAAAATGATAAATGTAATTATTCCAGCTGCTGTGAGAAAAGGCTAACGAAACACCACCTGCAGCATCCTCACATGCGAAAGCCTAGTAGCCGGGACTCAATCTGTATGTTTACAGACGTGACGTAATGACGCAGCAGCATGCGCGAATTTCCTGTGAAAACCTACCTGTACCACTCAAATTAGAAAACATTATTATAAGCTTACCGTTGTGAATCGGGCTAAAGTAAGGAGATAGTTTTTAACACTGGCTGGTTATGTACTTGCTCAAATATTGATTTTGGATCATTTATAACTAAAAAAAAAAAAAAGTTACGGACTGCAGCTTTAAGTGTTTGCTTACTCTTTGTTGCTGTTTCATGTCTCCAGCTTGGAGAAACATTTTGTTTTTAGCTGGGAAAAATTATGTATTTAAAAAGTAGGCATTTTATGCCAATTTGTTTTTGAGGTAAGATTCATAGTAGAATGTACATGTGTGTATGTGTGTTCCCTCAGTGTGTATCAGCTCTGGTTCAGCCGCTCGGTGTGTGTGCAGAATACCTCAACTCCAGCCTGGTGCAGGTGAGTGTTTCTGCGGTTCATCTGTTCACGTTTTGTTACCCTGGAATACTTGATTCTGATTGGTTTGAAGTTCTGTGGTCAAGTCAGCTAATTAGGTTGATTAAGTTTAACTGAATCATTTTAATTTATTTTTGTCTAGATAAACTAATATGCTAGGTGTTCAAAAATACATGCTTTTTTTTTTTTTTTTTTAAATACATTCTCTGAAATGTGTCTAATCTGGTATGAGAGATAGATAGACGGACCGATAGATTACATTATTTTCACTTTATAAATCATCAAATCAACAAATAAACATTTCATGTCTATTTATGTACTTATTTGGAAAGTAGCGTGTTAACATCCTCTTAACTATGGGCTCTTGATCACTCTGTCTGGGTTTATTTTGGTCTAATGATCAGCTGATAGTACATTATTCAATACTTTTCTGTTAACATATAGTTGAACCTTAGATATCTTGTTTATATAATCAGATTTACCTTGTGTAAAGGACATAGCTTTGAAATATGGTATTGAATCATAAAGAATACATTTGAATCAACATGTTTTTGAACAGTGGTTACCAGAGAAATTTCAAGGGCATTCTGCAGTGTGACCTTCAGCTTGAAGTGGTTGGTTTTGTTGTATTTTGTAGCCCATGCTGGACCCAGTCATCCATAAGATGATAACATATGTGCAGAACCTGGAGGAGAAAGACCTGAAAGACAAGGTAAGGCACCTGCGTGCATTTCTTCATTCATTTTGGTGAGGTAGTGTTAGAGTTTCATAACTTTAGAGCTGAAATTTATATTTAGTTTAAATGTTGAAATATATTTAATGGAAATATTATTTTTTTTTATATTTTAAGATAAAGTAGCAAACCTGTTTTAAAACATTTTTTTTTCCAAGCATATTACAAACCAATGTTTTTGTACCCTCATAAATGAAAGTACATTCAGAGAAATAAAAAATTACATAATCCTCAGAATGAAAATTATTTACAAAATTTAGTGTTGTTTATTTGCATTGGTTTTGCATTTTTCATCTGGATTAAGGACCATGTTTTAAGTGATTAAAATGTCATCCTGTTTTAAATTTCTGTAATGTTTGAGAGACTTTAACTCACTCTTGTTGTTTGTCTCTGTTTTTATGTACGTCTCTTTCTCTCTAAAGCGTTTGGTGAGTATTCCAGAGCTCTTGTCGGCTATTAAGCTCCTCTGCATGCGTTTCCAGCGGGAGCTGGTGAATGTCGTGGATGACCTTCGGCTGGACATCCTTCTTCGAATGCTCAAGACGCCCCACTTCAGTGCCAAGATGAACTCCCTCAAAGAGGTTCAAATTCTTTTCCACATATTAGTGCTCTGGAGCTTAAAGTTCACGCCTGAGTTCTTCCCTCATGTTGATGGCTTTGTGCTCTGATAGGTCACGAAACTCATCGAGGAAAGCACAGTTTCCAAGACTGTGAAGAACGCCATTGACACAGACCGACTCCTGGACTGGCTGGTAGAAAACTCAGTACTATCAATAGCTTTGGAAGGTAAGACAGTCCCTGATTCAGTTTAACATATGAGCATTTAATTTCATATCAAACTCATATTAGACCTGTTAGTCATCTGCTTTCATATAGGTAAACCAACAGGCCATACATGGGAAATGAATTTTTCTTACTCTTTTATAGAGTTGCTGTTTTTGATAATGAACATAAATTTACCTCTGCATCCTAACTCAAGCTACTACTACTGTTAACTCAAGCTACTGTAAAACGTGCTTTTGTCTAAGAGACCAACAAAAGTAATATTATTAATGTTACAGCCTGCACTGCTCAACTGTGCTGAAGATATGTGTCAGCAAGGTCAGGCAACACAAACCTGTTTGATGATTTGAAACAGTATTATTCATTAGAACATGCAGAAGCTAAGAAATACATTTTTCTATTATTTTGTTGAGGAAAAATGACTGGAAAAGTGCAAAGAATTCAAAAGTGTGTGTTTGTCATGTTCTGACTATAAAGAGTAGTTTAAAACCACAATTAACAGTCTGGTTTCTACAAATTTCACTTAGGAGCAAAAATCTGCTTTTAAACTTGAAAGAAATAAATTATAATTATCAATATCGACTGATATAAAAAATTTGATCGTAATAATAATTTATCACCCAGCCCTAGACATAATTTACCATTCAAAATAGTGCACTTGAGCATTTAAAGCAGCAGTCGACAAAACAACAACGCATGTTTAGAATCAATGTTAATTTTATGAAGAAATAATGTTTGTCACAATTTCCGTCAACAAAAATACGACGAAAACAAGATGATAACTAAATAAAAACCAGTTTTGAATGACAAAAGCTATGACAAATCTGTTCATATTTTTAGATTGGAAACCAAAGGCAGTACATAAATGTGTCTTGTATAGATAAACACACACACTTTTACACTGAGCGAATCATCTATGTGTTAAAGTGTTCAGAAGCCAGAATCTCAAACTGTTGCTTTGTGCCTGAAGCCTTTTCACCTCACCCACTCATTTATGTCATCTCTTTATTCAAGTGTCTTTATTTGACACAGCCTCATTGTCTTTCCTCTCTTTGTTCTGTTTACATTTCTCTTGACACTTTCTCTTTTCCCCCCTTCACTTTCTCTTTTGCTCCTCTCTTTCACTTTAATGCCTTCGTTTGGTTTGGTTTAACTTTCTCTTTGCACTCTTTCTTTTGCTTTCTTTTTGTTTTACTTTCATTTTTCACTTTGCCTTTTTTGCTAACTTTGTCTTTCACTTGTGCTTTCTCTCTCTTATTTTTCAAAATGGCCTTTGTTGCTTTTTTGTGTAATGAGAGAAAGCGTGTTTTGAACTGTATAATAAATGTATGATGTTATTTGATGTATTTAATGTTCATAAGGATTTTTTTGGAGGGTGCCTTAGTATTGAGTGGCTGAGATTTTACAGAAAAAATAAAGATAAATAAGATAAAGTGTAACCTGATTTTATTAAAAAATAAAATAATAAATATTTATCTGTCTCTGTGTGTGTGTGTGCTGTAGGAAACATTGACCAGGCGCAGTACTGTGACAGAATAAAGGGAATCATTGAGCTGTTGGGCAGTAAGCTTTCATTGGATGAACTCTCCAAAATATGGAAAATACAGGTGAGTTTTGTCTTTAAAGATATTCTTCAAATCAGTTCTCCTTCAAAGCTGCATGAATTTCTGACATTGTTTTTGAGAAATATACTGCACAGAAGGCTCTCAAATGTCTTGAGACATTTGAATAAGAATTAAATGAATAGACAGCATTTAAATTGGTGTCCATCCACATGCCATTGATTTTCAGAATGGAAATGAAGCTGTGAACAGTCTTACGATTAATTCACAAGACAAGCACTGCATCCTACAACAGTACTGCGATTTCGAGTTCAAAGCAGCACCTGATTTGCAAAAACAATGACAGAATGGCAAAAATATTTTAAAAACATTTACATTTTTTTACAGTGCAATTGTTTTTCAATATATGGCTATTACTGACATAGAAATAACGTAATCAAATAACTTAAAACCCCTGAACGTAATCAGCGCTGTTTACGCTCAGCATGCGCGCACTTTATCCTTAACGTAAACAACGCTGGTTACGTTCTGGGGTACTCTCCAAAATGACGGAAGACGGTAACTCGGGGAGAAGAATTGTTGATTAAATTGTTATTATTGTTTTCTTTGCGCACAAAAAGTATTCTCGTACCTTCGTAAAATTACGGTTGAACCCCTGATGTCACATGGTCCTTGCTACGTTTCTGGACCTGGGAACATTGCAGTTGTGTTGCTGTCTATGGAGGGTCAGAGAGCTCTCAGATTTCATCAAAAATATCTTAATTTGTGTTCTGAAGATGAACGAAGTTCTTATGGGTTTGGAACATTTAGTCATTTAGCAGGCGCTTTTATCCAAAGCGACTTACAAATGATGATAATAGAAGCAATCAAAACCAACAAAAGAGCAATGATATGCAAGTGCTATGACAAGTCTCAGTTAGCCTAACGCAGTACACGTAGCAAGGTTTTTATATAGATAGAATAGAAAAAGAATAGAGAAGGCTAGTGTTAGAGGGTCAAGTCAGCAAATAGATAGAGTTAAAATAGAGAGTGCTAGAGTTAGATGGTCAAATAAAGATGGAAGACGTGTCTTTAGCCGTTTCTTGAAGATGGCTAAGGACTCAGCTGCTCGAATTGAGTTGGGCATGAGGGTGAGTAATTAATGACAGAATTTTCATTTTTGGGTGAACTAACCCTTTAAAGTTCAGGTACAAGTCAATTCACTGACTTTTTTCTGACTTAAGTTTTCTTAGTCAAGAACATGGTTTGGAGCTCTTAATTTTGAACTCTCAAAAAGTGCATTAGATAAAAGAATTTAACTTTTAAAATATCCCTATAAATATCGTACCGTGGACTTCATATCGAGACATTATTGTATCGTGTGTGTGTAATAAAATTCCATTTAAATCAGTTTATATAGTTTGGTTACGCATGTGACATGCATCATATTTTATGTGCAGGCTGGTCAGTCCTCCACTGTGATAGAGAACATCCACACCATCATCGCCGCTGCTGCCGTCAAGTTCAACTTTGACCAGCTCAGCCACCTCTTTGTCCTCATACAGAAGGTCTTGTTTATCATCCTTTGGACTCTTTCATCTTTATGAGCTGTGTTTCTGACTGTGCCTTGTGTGTTTTCAGAGCTGGGAGGTGGAGAGTGATCGCGTGAGACAGAAGCTTCTGAGTCTGATTGGACGGATCGGCAGGGAGGCTCGCTCTGAGGCAACCACAGGAAAGGTATGTGCCGTTCATATGTATATATGAAACTGTATGTGTATTTCTGTCTCTCAACTAAAACTGAACTGAAAGTTGGGCTTTGAACTGAGGTAGCTGCTAATAAGCTACAATGCAGAAATGTGACAGCCAGTGATTGATGTAGAACTATTGAATCTGGTGAAAGTTTGCACTGTAATGAAATAATTGGATGATTGTAGAACACTGGTTGTTTAATAATTGAGGGAAAAATTATTGCAATTAACTATTTAACCTTAAGAGATCATTTATTTGCATGAGGAATATAAACATAAAATGTATATAAATCTTTAAACAAACACTGCTCAGGGTATAAATACATGAAAATAATATTTAGAATATTAAAATTTAAATATTCGATTCATGTTATTTTTGAAACCCAAACCACCTCATTATTATATTAGATAATATTAGAACAGTGATTAATTATATAATAATATTGTAATATATTACAATATTAAATAAATACATTTTATGTTTAATATTGCATATAAAAATTATATTATACAAACTTAATATATTCCTTTACTTTTACATTCACTTGAAAGTGGTCTGGTTAAACTTTATTCAAGTTATTTTCTATATTTGACAGCAGATTTTAATGTGCTACTTATTCAATATGCTGTCACCTCAAATACTTTTAAAAACATTTGGTTCAATATGATTTTTTTTTAAAGAAATAAATACTTTTATTCAGTAACGATGCATTAAATTGGTCAAAAGTGAAAGTTAAGACTTTTACACTTGTTAGAATAAATTATATTTGAAATGCTATTTTTGCATTTTCGATCCTAAACAAAAACATATCACAGTTTCTACAAAAATATTAACCAGCACAATTGTTTTCACAATTGTTTTGTGAGCAGCAAATCAGCATATTAGAATGACTTCTGAAGGATCATGTGACACTGAAGAAACTTTGCCATCTCAGGAATAAATTACGGAATTTTAAGTTGTAATAATATTGCACAATATTACTGTTTTGCTGTATTTTTAATCAAATAAATGCAGCATTTGTGAGCTATAAATCTAAAATAAGAGAAAGAGAGAGAGAGAAAAAAATTGACACTAGACTTGTGAAATATTTTGATGTAAAAACACAGTATCTGTGTGTTTTTTGTGGCTTGTGTTTCAGGTGTTGGAAGTGTTGTGGGAGTTGGCACATCTCCCCACCCTTCCTACCACTCTAGTGCAGCAGGCCCTGGAAGAACACCTCACCATCCTCAGTGACGCATACGCCGTCAAAGAAACCATCAAGAGGAACTATATCATCAAATGCATCGAGGATATCAAGAAGGTGAGCTGATATCACAATTCCCATGAACCATAAACTCCAAAGACCTGTAGTGTATGAACGGATTTAGATAAATGACCAACATGAATATGATTCATTTTTATGACGTTACTATTATTTGTTGTTCTGTCATTATGGAAAGTCACTGTCTGGCTTGCTTCTGGTGGTCTGAATTGGAGTGAGGGTCCCTCACTCTTACACACATCTCCTGTACTACTCCATCTGCTTTATGCTCCTTTCTGAAGATCCATATTCAGAAGATTATGGACCACAAACACAAAATATACACACATACGCACACAGCGACGCAATGACACACATTTTTGAGCTTCCTGGCTTCTTTTTCAGGCTAGAATCTGTGCAGCAGGCTATTTTAAGAGCTGATCTGGGAGTATAAAGGTGTTGTTCTGTCTCTGGCACTAGATGTATATTTTTGGCAGTCTAGTTTCAGCTTGCCTCATCTCTCACACGCACATACATACACACAGACATTCACTTTGCTCAATCTTTGCGCTTCAGCCTCTGATGTGATTTCGGTGCAGCGTCTTGCCGCATAAACTCTTAGTGGCGCTCACTGAATACTGAAAGTTTATGTCTTTAGATGCAAACACAGGAGGATTCAAAGTCTCCCAGCGAGACACAGGTCTCTTTTCTTACTGGCACCTGGGGCAAGAAGAAACCGAGCTCAGTGGCTAAAGTAAGAGAAGACCCACCCCTATAACACTGACCAATCATAACTCAGCCTGAATCTCACATGAACAGAATTTGATTTGCAAACTGATGATTGCCATTTGATTCACTGGGACGGACTGTAAAGATATGTGTGATTTACAAAGGGCACTTCTGAGGGTTTGATCTTCACATCCAAATATCTATTGGAAAAACTAATGACCTTTTGACTATTGGCTTCAATCTTTTGTTGGACTGTTTGAAACTTTTGGAAATCAGAGACTCTAACCAATGCCTGGGTTGTTCGATGGGTCAATGACGTGATTCTAATTTCTTCTTCCTGTTCATTCAAAAATAAATAAATGCGTAAATAAATAAGTAAAGGGTCATGTAAAGTCAAAAATGTCAGGGAGATACAACTGTCCTGATATCAAAATTAAGAAAAAACCTTTACTAAAAGAAGACAGTCATATGGTGCAACCAACATACAGAAAAGAAAAGAAAAAAAAAACAATGTTTCAAGACAAAATGATATCATAGAGTGGACCCCAGACCCTCATGACTCAAGAAGTCTCTCAAAATATATGATAATTTGACTATTTTATGACAAGACAAGGTTAGTTCAGGTTGTAAAATGTCACATGGTGCGACCCCTCAAAAACGTACATTTATAATTTCGTAAATGTTTTTAACTTTAAGTTTATTATTTTGTTACTTTGGTTGTACCACATGACATTTTTGAGTCATTAAATTTAAACTTTTGTTGTGGACATATTTATACGTCATTGACCCAGATGGAGATTACCGTATTCCATGAATGCACCATGTGTGTTATGGTTGATGTCACTGTGTTTATATCTGTGTTTGTGCTTCTATTGTAGTCGTCTCAGCAGACTAACCCTCAGACGGTGTGGGTGGTTCCAGCCTTGCGGCAGCTTCACGAGATTACACGGTCTTTTATCAAACAGACTTACCAGAAACAGGACAAGGTAGGTGTAGACAGTGTCCAGATGAACCATCTGGGCTGTTTATTTTTTTCATGTAAGTGGTGCTACATAAACTAGGAACCTCATTTTTCATGCTTTAAATGGCTTTGGATTATACTGTACTTCATGTTGTGTCCTCTATCAGAGTATAATCCAGGACCTGAAGAAGAACTTTGAGATAGTGAAGCTGATCACTGGCTCTCTGGTGTCATGTCATCGCTTGGCCGTGTCCGTCGCTGGATCCAATGGTCTTTCTGGGTCCACGCTGGTTGATGGGCGGTACTCATATCAGGAGGTGCGCTGCCACAAGTCCATTATCTCATTGTGATATGAAGAATTTAATCATTGTGTATATTACAGCTCAGTCAAAAATAGAGTTTGCTGATAACAATTACTAAGGTGTGAAAGAAGCTTAATTTCAAATAATGTAAAACAGTGCAAATCTAAGTATTTGATTATTATAAAAAAAAAAACAGTACTATGAACCTTGACATTTTTGGTACATATTTAGAAAAGAATAATAATAACAATACATTATGGTATTACATTTTTTTTCCCCCCAGCAGTTCACAAGCATGTAGCAAATAAAAATAAGCATTCTTTTAGTGATCTAAAACACCCAAAAAAGGCGGTTGACTTCTAGTTTCTAGTTAAGTAAGATAGTGTAAACAAAGTCTAGTCATTTCCTCTGGTTTAAAGATTAATCATATTGCTGTTAAACCCAAAAATTAGCACAGTACAAAAATATATTTGTAGACTACCAAAGTGACTCATGTTATGCCTCACATTTGGTAAGAATGAAAAAAGATAAGTAGTTTTTTTTTATTTTTTTTATCTATCTGATGTTGTTTTTGTCTTGTTTTTTTCACATTTTTCCAGTATTTGGAGGGTCACTTGAAGTTCCTTGCATTCTTCCTGCAAGAGGCCAGTCTGTATCTGGTCTGGAATAGAGCCAAAGAAATCTGGGAATGCTTGGTGTCTGGCATGGATGTGTGCGAGCTGGATCGAGAGGTGTGGTGTTTTGTTTTTTTTTTGTTTTGTTTTGTTTTTGTTTTGTTTTGATTTTTGTTTTTTGCTTTGCTTCAGTTGTTTGTTTTTTGTGTTTATTGGTTTGTCTTTTTTTGTTTGTTATTTGTTTTATTTTGTTTGTTTGTTTCAATTTTAATCATGCCGTTTAATCATTGTCCTTAAAAACAAAAGTGGCATAAGCCACACATGCTTTGGATTGAAGGCTAAATGCCATTGTGTTTTTTGTTATTTTTACCAACTTGTTAAATGTAGTGTGTTTTCAGTTCTGTGGCGTAAAAAATGATGTTGCAAATACTCAAAAACTGCTGAATTTTTATTATTGTGACAAAGTATATAGTTTTGATGGTGTTCAACTCTGCTGTAGATGTGTTTCGAATGGTTCACTAAGGGACAGCATGATCTAGAGAGTGATGTTCAACAGCAGCTCTTTAAAGAGAAAATCCTCAAGCTGGAGCCTTATGAGATCACTATGAACGGTAAAAATTCAACCACAGAGTTCACTCACTTCTTCAGCTTAAAACCACAGTATTTCCACATTATAGCACCTTGAGGTATCGCACGTCTCCTGTACATCTGCAGGAAACCACTGTGCTTACTGTGCTAAATTTATTACAAAAAAATGGCCTTGTTAGCACCATAGTGTGAAGTTGCATAAAGGGGTACTGAGTGTGTGAGTTTTCAGTGATCTTTCTTCAATGTTTTACAGGGTTTAACCTCTTCAAGACCTTCTTTGAGAATGTGAACCTCAGTGACCACCGTCTCAAACGGCAGGGAACACAACTGGTATGAGATTCCTGTTTGTTCTCAGTGAAATTGGTGGGAAAATCCTGTCTTGACAGGTGAAAACATATGATTGTCTCTCTCAGTGTGTGGAGCGATTGGATCTGGCTGGGATGGACTTCATCTGGAGGATCGCTATGGAATCTCCAGACGAGGACATTGCTAATGAAGCCATACAGCTCATCATTACTTACAGCTACATTAACCTCAACCCCAAAATGAAGAAGGTAAACAGTCAAACCTTCATTTTTTGAGTCTTGCTATTCCATAATTTTGCTCTTAATTAATATTTTCTGTTTCTTTGTGTATTTTTTGCAGGACTCCGTATCGCTTCATAAGAAATTCATTGCTGACTGCTATAAGAGATTGGAGGTGAGTGTTACAGTGTGAAATGACACTTTTTTTCCCCCCTTGTGATGATGATTGTGATAAAATTCATTCTTACTTCACACACAGGCTGCTAGCTCTGCGCTGGGCGGCCCGACCCTCACACATGCTGTTACCCGGGCAACCAAGATGCTGACAGCCACTGCTATGCCTACGGTCGCCACATCAGTGCAGTCTCCATCCAGGTATGAGGACTAGATTTGAGGCGAGTTGAGCAGCTTTCAGATCAGTTGATGAGATTCAGCCAGTGTTGCTGGCTGTATTTTCATTGTTTTAAGTAAAGCACTTTTAAGTAAATTACATTTATTAAACTTAAACCTTACCAAAGCTAAAACAGAAATATGTACTGTAATTGTTTTGTTGCTTTTTTGTTGTATTGTTTTTTGTTTTGTCTTCTGTTTTTTTGTTGTTTTTTGATTTATTGATTTTGTGTGTGTGTGTTCTATTGTTTTTTTTGTTGTATTGATTTTTGCTTTTTGTTCTATTCTGTTTGTTTTTGTTTTGTTGTTTTTTGTCTTGTATTGATTTTTGTTTTTTTTGTGTTCTATTCTTTTTTGTTTTGTTTGTTTTGTGGGTTTTTTTATTTTGTTGTATTGATTTTTGTTTTGTTTTTGTTCTATTGTTTTTTGTTTTGTTTTGTTTTTTCATCTTGAACAACTCACATTTATCCCACATTTAATACTTTGTCATTTAGTTGCATTGGACTTGGTGTTATGTAACAGTCTTAATTGATCTGAAGGTTGTTCAGAAACAGTTTGAGGTCATTAATATCAAGATTGATATGTATTACATGAAAATGTATTGAAGTTCATAACCATCTCTGTCCTCAGGTCCAGTAAACTAGTGATCATTGAGAGACTTCTGTTATTGGCAGAGCGTTATGTCATCACAATAGAGGTGAGAGCCAATATATACACACACACACACACACACACACACGCACACACACATTGGTTTTTATGGTTTAGAGGGACTCTCCATAGACATGTTTTTTTTATGCTGTAAATACTGTATTTGCTATCACCCTACACCAGGGGTTTTCAAACTTTTTTGTCAGCCGAACCCCTTTGACCTAAATTATTTACTTGAAGTACCCCCTGAGATTTTAAGTAAATATTTCAATAATTTAATGGCACATTTGCATGTTTAACTTTAAAAACATTTATTTTTTATCAGTTTAAAAGTTTCAGTAATATATACATAGCTATTGTTATTACTACACTCAACAAATTATAAAAATTCATATTACTGTGATTTATAATGTATAACATTTTTTCCACAATATTTTTTTAAATAAAGGGTTTCCCAAAAAGAGAACTATTTTTATACATTTAAGATTTTACATTTATATGTTACAATACATTTGTATTGTAAAAACTTTTTAAATATTTTTTTTATGCATTTTTTTTTTTTTTTTTTTTTTTTTTTTTATTAATTCACTAATGGTATACACTCGTAGGCATACCATGTATAGGGTGACCACCTGGCAATAGATCTGTTGCGGGACAGTAAATGTGATTTTGTGGGACACGTGTAAGACAGATACATTTACTACAGTTATGCTATGTAAATACTGATTTACATCCATTGTCATATGCGCTTATTTATGTTTCTGAGCGCGCACAAGTAAGCGAAAAAAAGCGCGTCCATTTTGTGTGAGAGGGAAGAGAATCCACCTGCGAGGGAAGAGATTTGTGCTTGTGCATTTTGATGCACCCTCGCATTACAATAATGCGCTCTGGACATTTGTCATTAAAATAACGCCATCGAAATTGCCTCAAACGAACTATTAAAATAAGAAGAAAATTGTATCGATTTTTTTTTAATTGGTTAAAATTAATGGAGAATATCGTGTTTTTTCATGTACGCTCGACCACCGTCGGTGGTGCTAGATCACTTGATGAGGTCCGCACGTCCTTTGCGCGAAAACTACGCCGCAAAAAGAATAAATAAAAAGCTTTCTTAAAAAGGCAAAAGAACGTATGTATGTTTTCTTCATATGACAATTAAAAAACAACAGACTGATGAAAATGCGGGGCATTTTCTCACTATGCTACGTGCGGGACAAGGGGTAAAAATGCTGTGCAGGAGGCCTACAACGCAAAGCGGGACGGGTGGTCACTCTTACAGTCTATGGTACCAACTCATGAACCACCAGGGGTTCGCGAACCCCACTTTGGGAAACCCTGCCCTACACCAACCCTACACCTAAACCTACCCCTTACAGAAAACTTTGTGCATTATTAGATTTTCAAAAAAACACCATTTAGTATGTTTTGTAAGCCTTTTGAATTATGTGGACATAGGCAGACATAAACCACCTCCACATTATGATACCTCTGTCATACCCATGTCATTATACAAATTTGTGTCCCCATAAACCACCCAAACCAGTGCACACACACAGACTGGGTTACACACTGCTTCGCGTGTCTGAGCGCAACACTTTATTTGCTCAAGTTCATCTTGTATTCAGCCTCTTTTGACTATTGCATTAATATTCATCTTAAATGACTTACAGTTGATCTCTGTTTGAAAGCATCAGTCAGTCTCGGCGAAGAAACCAGCAAGCTGTAAAAGTCAAATGTAGCAACATCATTGAACGACAGACTTTGCTAATTAATTCTCTTAATGTGTTAGATAGTTGTCAGACTCGCAGCTGTGGAATGATGAAGTCTGATCATTGGTTGACTGCAACATTCACCGTCTCCCCGTTTCTCCAGCTGTTCAGTTCCGTGCTGAAATCTGGCATATAGTCTGTCGCGCCATTTAGTGCATTCAGGAATAATCATACCAGAACACAGTGAAAGGCATCTGATACGGTGTTGATTCCTGCGCGTATTCAGAAAGAGAGGCAGACATTTTGACACCCGTTCAGTCTAACAGAAACTAATTGGTCGGTTATTGACAGACATTTGGCGCAGGAAGTGCTTTTGGCCTGTAGCACTTTTGTCTAATCTCTGAATTTGAGTAAATCATGAAATATGAAGCTCAGTAGCTTATTGCTGGAATTCATTTGCCAATTCATTGAAATGCTTATTCATGGAAAAAGGATTCGAAATGGCAGATTTACTTCTGTAAAATATGCAGGAGCTTATCTAATTTTACATTTACCTCAGGAAATTGGTTCAATAGTTGTTAGTAAGCAGGAAAAAATATATTAATATAATTAATATGATTTTTTTTTCCCAAATGTATCATTTTATGTATTTTAATAGTGTATGCTTATATGTTTTAGTAATAATTCTAAATAAACTACTAATATGTTTTAGTTAATTCTTAATAAAGGTAATAATTCTAATATATTATATACATTATAATTACATATACATTAGATTTTATTTTTGTTATTGATGTCCTGTTATTGAATAATATTATTTAATATACACTACTTTTTTACTACAATTTAAAATAACTACTTACTGTTTTAATTAGTGCTGTCAAACTATTAATCGCGATTAATCACATCCAAAATAAACGTTTTTGTTCTCATAATATACGTGTGTGTACTGTGTATATTTATTAGGTATATTTGTATATAATATAAATTACATGAATATAAATATATACATGTAAATATTTTCAAAATATATACTGTATATGTGTACATTTATATATACATAATAAATATAAACAGTACACACACACATTATGTAAACAAAAACTTTTTTTGGATGTGATTAATCATTTGACAGCACTAATTTTAATATATTTTAAAATGTATTTTATTTCTGTGGTGCAAAGCTGAATTTTCAGCATCATTACTCCAATCTACAGTCACATGATTCTTCAGAAATCATTCTAATACGCTGATATGCTGCTCAAGAAACAGTTATTATTATAATCAATGTTGAAAACAGTTGTGCTGATTAATATTTTTGTGTAAACTGTGTGATACATTTTGTTTAGTATTCTTTGATGAATAGAAAGTTAAAAAAACAGACATTTATAAATGTCTTTGCTGCTTTTGATCAATTTCAAAATTTCTCGCTCAATAGAAGAATTTTTTATTTATTTATTTATTTTAAATCCTGCACTAGCAGTAGTGTATATTAGGATTAATTTTATAATATCTAAAAATCTTTGAATCTGTAGAGCTGATTTCATAAACAATTTTATAACAGCCAGCATTTAAATGATTATATCTTCACACTGGTTTGAAATGGAAAATGAGTTTCCAGGTCACATGGTACTGATTGTTGTCCCGCTGGATCTGTTTCAGGACCTGTATTCTGTTCCTCGAACTATTCTACCTCATGGAGCGTCTTTCCACGGCCATCCTGTTGCACTTCACATCACTTATGAATCTACCAAAGACACATTCACCTTGGAGGTAACATCACACACACACTTCTTGCAGTTCTGGTGCTCATGACTCAAATGCACACACTTATGACAGACTGTAAACAGGGTTGATATAAATGGAAGACTTGAAATCATTCTCCCTATTTGGAGAATAGAGGAACATTGATAAATGGCAGGTGGAGGTTCGGCATGAAATCAAATGTGATATTAATAAACAACAGTCTGTTGGGTGATCGTGACTCAACTGACTGGAATTTGCTGTGCCTGATTTGAATGGATGGATCGAAACGGCCCTTATGTGTTTATGCTGATGTGAATGTGTGCAGGCCCACAGCAATGAGACCATAGGCAGCATCAGATGGAAGATAGCCGAGCAGCTCAGCTGTCCGGTGGACAATGTGCAGATATTTGCCAATGACAGCATGGTGAGTCAAACACTAACAGTGATGGGTCGCAGTCATATCTGAGCAGTGCACAGGTGCCAAACACTCCTACAGCACAGGCCAGCACTGTGAGAGAATGTGGCTGCTATTATGACCGATTTCTAGTTATAGTTTACAATAAACATAATTTTTTTTGCATTGCTTATTGTTACCAGTGTTATTTTGGCGTTATGTACTGTTTTAGTTTTTATTAATATTTTGAATAAGCTTTTATTTTTATGTTTTCAGTTTTAATATTAATTTTTGTTTAATTTTTAGTAATTCTGTCATGCTTTTGTAATTTTTATTAGTTTTTTTTTTTTTTTTTTTTTTTTTTTATATTTCCAAATAGTTTTAATTTGTTTTTTATTTCAATTGTAGTTTTATTAAAGTTAGTTAAACTTGTTTCGGTTAGTTTCTAAGGTAAGATGTCTAATTTTAATTTAATTATCATCTAATATTTACATTTCATTTTATTTCAGGTTTTGTTCATCAAACAAAAATGCTTTTAATAGTTACTATGTAACTATGTAATCGTGAAAAGCGCTATACAAATAAACTTCAATTGAATTGAATTGAATTTTAATAGTTTAAGCTTTGATTTTATCTATTGATAATGACAGTGAAAACTGAAACTAGGACTAGTTTTCCTAGTTACAGAGAGTGCACAATAAACATACAGTAGTTTATTTATGTTGATTATTGTTACCAGTGTTATTTTAGTATTTTTATATACTATTATAGTTTTTATTCATCTGAATTATCTTTGTAATTTTATTAGGTTTAGTTTTTTAAATTTATTTCTAAAATGTTTTCATTTATCTTTATATCAGTTTATACTTCATTTTGTCGCCAGAGCAATATTTCTAATTTTTGTTTGGCTTGTTTTTCATCTAATATTTATATTTTATTTTATCTTTATTTCCAATAACAAAATTGTTTTAGTTTTGGTTTAAGTTCTAGTTAAAAGATTTGTTACTAAAATGGCCAATAATTTGGCATTTTAAAAAATAACTGCCTACAGAAAGTCTGAACTTCAAAACTTTCAAATGTTTAGTTTTTTTTTAAATAAATGAATAAATATTTTTTTATGAAAGTTCATATTAAACAAGCTCTTCATATGAACCTTTATTTGTATGTATTATGGATTCATTCTAACAGTCTTCTTTATAAATTTCAGCTGACGATGAATCGTGACCAGAAGCTGTTGAATCAGCTGGGTTTCTGTGATGAGCAGAGTCTGACGGTGAAGAGCTCAGGAACAGGCACTCCATCGGGCAGTTCAGCGGACAGCTCCGCCTCGGCCAGCTCCAGCAGCAGCGGGGTCTTTAACTCTGCGTATGCTTTGGAGCAGGTACATTCACTCACTGGACTGACAACTCGCACAATTTGCTAATGCTTATTGGATCAAGTATACACTAATTGTGCAATTACACACTTGTATACAGAATACACAGTAACAAATCTTTTAACTAAAACTTAAACCAAAACTAAAACATTTTTGTTATTGGAAATAAAGATAAAATAAAATATAAATATTAGATGAAAAACAAGCCAAACAAAAATTTGAAATATTGCTCTGGCAACAAAATGAAGTATAAACTGATATAAAGATAAATGAAAACATTTTAGAAATATATTTAAAAAAACTAAACCTAATAAAATTACAAAGATAATTCAGATGAATAAAAACTATAATAGTATTAGGGCTGCAACAACTAATCGATAAAATCGATTATTATCGATAATGAAAATAATCAACAACGATTCTCATTATCAATTTTTCGGTCTGCCCACAGTACATGTACAACTTAAGCCGGTCGCGTCAAATTACAGCACTGAATAACGCATTTCTATGGCCAAAATGCATCTAAAAATAGTGGAGGAAACAGAATGAGATGCTGCGGGAGAAGTACGTGATCCAAGCTGCACAGAACATGAGAAATCTTTATTTTAAGCTTTAAGCTAACTTAATGCATTAGCGTAATAGCTTGCCCTGTCAGGCGCTTTGACAGATGCGTGTGCGTCC
Source organism: Spinibarbus caldwelli (assembly GCA_039654775.1). Taxonomy (NCBI): domain Eukaryota; kingdom Metazoa; phylum Chordata; class Actinopteri; order Cypriniformes; family Cyprinidae; genus Spinibarbus; species Spinibarbus caldwelli. The sequence continues at coordinate 13,226,987 of CM077240.1, forward strand.
TCAGCGCAAAATCGTTCAGTTTACGGTCATATCCTTATCTGTAAATGTTTCAAATTCACGCGAGTATTTCCATTTTTGCATAAAGGCCCGTCTTGACAGTCTGCGTTAAGTTTTAATTTTTACTGAATGAGCGTCGGTGCGTGCACTCGCGTCAGACAGACAGAACACAGTAAAGAGGGAGACAATTAATATTCAGCGCAAAAACATTCATTGTGCTGAAATATTTGTTGTTGTACGTTAAATTAAGGTTTAAAAGTCAACATGTTGTGCACGTATTTTATGAGTAGGGACTCTAAAAGGGATAACCGTGTGTAATTGTCAGATGCTTCATGCGCCTTTTAAAGGATAAAGAAATAATAAGACGAGACTGTGATCAAAGTGAACACGTTCCTGCAGAACATTCCTCTCACCTGTTGGTTAACACTGAGTTTGTGTTTTTATTCGTCTTTATTATTATTTTATTTTTTAACGTAGAGATTTAAACTAGGCTATATTCACTAGCCTATATACAGTGCTTAACAAATTTATGTAAGGTTTGTGGCACTGCTGCTCTAAACTAACAGTATTGGTGATTACCAAAATCCTTTTTTTAGTTTACTGTATTGGTTAGTCCTTCAATATGCATAAGCTCTTTAGTAACAGTAGGCTATTTCTAATGCTATAATATAATTATTGCTGTTATCTAAGAAAGAAAAGCAGAAAAAAGTCAAGCACTTTATAGTGTTTTTTTTTTCTCAGATACCCAATTACAGTCAAAAAGTACATAAACAATACCAGCAAGAATGCAAGCTGTTGTGAAAGACATAGGAGGCCATTTTTGTTACTATGTGAATAAATACTGTTTAGCTGTTTGTTTGTTATTTTCCCAATAAATAACATTTTTATATTTAAACAATTTTTTGACAGATTCCTAAAATATTTGTTTTCTCTTTATTATGACAGATGGTCTAATAAATTAAGCACTGTATGTTTTCATAGCATTCAGTTGGCACGTTTGTTTGAAGTACATTGGGCAGAATGTGGAAGTGTTTTTTGTCAATAAAATAGAAAAGAAAGAAAATTGGGCTTTTTTAATGAGATTAATCGGAAAAATAACCGGCCAACTAATCAATTATCAAAATAATCGTTAGTTGCAGCCCTAAATAGTATATAAAAATACTAAAATAACACTGGTAACAATAATCAACACAAATAAACTGTTTATTGTTCACTCTCTATAACTAGGAAAACTAATCCTAGTTTCAGTTTTCACTGTCATTATCAATAAATAAAATCAAAGCTTAAAGGGATAGTTTACCCAAAAATGAAAATTTGATGTTTATCTGCTTACCCCCAGGGCATCCAAGATGTAGGTGACTTTGTTTCTTCAGTAGAACACAAACGAAGATTTTTAACTCAAACCGTTGCAGTCTGTCAATCATATAATGCCAAAGCTTCCAAAGCTTTAAGACCTTTCAAAAGTTTAGGGTCTGTAAGTTTTTTGTTTTTGAAAGAAGTTTCTTATGCTCACCAAAGCTGCATTTATTTGATTATAAATACATGAAAAACAGTAATATTAAAAAATAATAATATTAAAATAAAATTGTAATATGATCCTTCAGAAGTCATTCTAATATGCTAATTTGGTGCTCAAGAAACACTTTGAAAACTATTGTGCTGCTTAACATATTTTTTTGATTCTTTGATGAATAGAAAGTTCAAAAGAACAGCATTTCTTTGAAATAGTACAGCAGTTTTTTGTTACAAAAGAGTAACTTTTCATCAAAAAAAAAAAAAAAAAACCTTACAGACCTGATCTGAGCAGTAGTTTATCTCAAATCTAAGTTATTAACCTCATCAACCCACTTTATTATCCTCATGTGTGTGATTGCAGGAGAAATCTCTTCCTGGTGTGGTCATGGCGTTGGTGTGTAACGTCTTTGAGATGCTTTATCAGCTCGCCAATTTGGAGGAACCCAGGTAAACAACCCACAACCCATGCAAGTTATGCAATTACTTAAAAGGATAGTTCACCCCAAAATTTTAATTGTCAGTATTTACTCGCTTGTATGGTTTAGTAAACCTGTTTTTTCTTTATTCATTTAATGGTTGATTTTTCCTTTCACTTTGCGGGCATATATTGTGTGTATTTTGACTTGTAATAACTGTGTGGCCACCTTGTTCCTGTCCAGAATAACTTTGCGTGTCAGGAAGTTGTTACTGCTTATCCCGACTGACCCAGAGGTGCAGGACGCTCTTGATAACTTTGTGCCAAAAGAGTCCAGCGTCTGGAGTCACCAGGTACCTGAAAGCCACTCTTTAACTTGGAGAAAAGTGCGTAAATGTGTCAGTTCAAGATTAGATAGCAAATTCAACTTTTTTCTAGCTAGTGAAATGTATGTTTCTGATGATTTTAAAAACCGTTTGATCTAAAGAAGCAGCCTTAAATGTTTTGTATAAAAAGAAAAATGTAACGTACTGTTCAGCATTTATTTGAAATAAATATTTTTTGTAAGATTATAAATGTCTTTACTCTCACGTTTGATCAATTTAATGCACCCTTGCTTAATAAAGGTATTAATTTCTTCAAAAAAAGAATACTTTTGATCTGTTTCACATTTATGGTCAATACATAACATTAATTGAATTATGGGAACTATGTAATAGTTTTGATGAGTTTACTATTTGGAAAACTGTAATAGTAAAGAATAAGTAGGTGTGACTGGTAGTTTAGGTGAAACAGAGTCAGAGTTGAACTGAATGACTCAGCATTTTGAGCATGGTAACAGCCATGTGACAGTGTTTTTGTTTTTAGTAGCGTGCACACAGAGGACAGCGTCTTCTAGCAGATAGTAAATATCTCTCTCTCACTCTCTCTCTTCCATCAGAAAACTCTGTTTACACTGGGGTCTGGTTCTCAGGCCTCAAAGTCTCCATCTCTGTCCAGTAAACAGCAGCACCAGCAGAGTGCAGCGTCCATCCTGGAGTCTCTGTTTCGTTCATCTGCCCCTGGCATGTCTACGTTCAGAGTGCTCTATAACCTGGAGGTACATGAAGCATTTCTTATTTTGATTCAACTGTGTTGCCAAAGTTACTATGGGAAATAGATATCAAACAAATATTTTTAAGTTTATCAAAAATTACAAACCAACATTTGGTCCCAAACTATCTAGTCCCTATTGATTGACAGCTTAATTTAGGCTTAATTCTGAACCCTGTTACCTATTTTGGCATATACATCCCAGGTTCCTCAAAAATATTAAGCAGCACGGCATAAATAATGTTTCTTGAGCATCAAATCAGAATATTAGGATAATTTCTGAAGTATAATATAACACTAAAGACTGGAGTAATGATGCTGAAAATTCAGCTTTGCCACCACAGGAATAAATTACATTTTAAGATATGTTAAAATAAATATTTTTGAATGGTAATGTATATAATATATGTAGTTTTTGCCAAATAAGTGTTGTCTGTTTATATTTATTACTAGGAAATAAAAACCAAAGTATATGAATTCAAACATTTTTGTAACAGGGTTGCAAAATTAATTTTAGAATGAAACCGTTTGTTGAGAGAACATTCATTTTTAGGCTTTTTTCTATACGCACACACTGACCCCTGTCCTCCTTACAGGTGTTGAGCTCCAAGCTGATGCCCACATCTGATGATGAAATGGCAAAGACCAGTGTCAAATCTTTCTGTGAGAACTTCCTCAAAGCGGGAGGTCTCAGGTAGCCGTCTGCTTTCTACCCACTTTTACCTTCTCCTCATGTTGATAAATCTGCAGTCGTAACGTGGCTGTGTATTTTAATCATTAATTATCTCAGCGGTGCATTCTCTGTCTCTCTCTGTCTCAGTCTGGTGGTTAACGTCATGCAGAGAGACTCCATCCCCTCTGAGGTGGACTACGAGACCAGACAAGGAGTCTATTCCATCTGCCTGCAGCTGGCCAGGTGCAGTCTCATTTATCAGTCTGGCTGTCTTCTCTTTCCCTGTTTCTCTATTTTGTTCTCTGGATTCAGCACTCCAAGTGATGAGCAGCATTATAATATTGCTTGAAAGAACATTGTGTTCTGTTTGGGTCTTTTATTGACCCGGATGAAAAATTAAAAAGTGTTTTTGATAACATCCCATAGACTTTTTTCCACATTTCCATGGTTCATAAGAAAATTATTAATAATGTTTCAGAATATAAAAACAGTCGTGATTTCAATTGAAACAGTATATACATGTTTCTACTGCTCAAGTGCAGTACCTCTACTGACATATAGGTGATATAGCCAGGTAAAATGCTTCTATGTAAGCCTAAAGCTGATGATACACGGGGCAACTTTTTGAGCAATGTTGCCATCAGTGGGCAACCAGATGAGTTTTTAATGTACAAAATGAATAAGAGAGTGCTGTAAGCTTTTCAAAGTTACATTAAAGTCTATACGGGACATTTTTGACCCAAAAATAACAGGTGTAATTTTTTTAAACAAAAGTACCTCATTGAGAACACATGGCTTAATTTGATTGTCTGTCAGTGGAGAAAGATATTTGCTGACAGCAAAGTGTAGGTACGACAAAGACTATAGAAATACAAAGACGGTTCACTCCTATACTTATGAATGGGAGAAACTGCAATGTGCAATATGGCGGAATAGTCCCGCCTTCTAAATGAAAGAGCCAATCGTTGATTGGTAAAGTCATTGCGTCACTGCTGCAGCTGTTCCCGTAGAAACCTGAGGCTAGACCAGCCAATGCACATGCGCAATCATAAGTGCTTTCCATCGTGCTTTGGCGAGGGATTCTGTCCAAAACTACAAACACGAATAAAACGCGTTAAAAAACTACAAACATGGCAGATGTGTGCGACCGGCGGTTAAGTAGAGAGGTTTAGAAAAAGGGGTTTGAGTTACTAATAATCAACATTTAACTTAGTAAAAAATATTTATTTATTGTCATCTGTGTTATATTTCATATGCAACAGCAATGTGAACTTTTATAAACATCCGTTTGGTCGTTAACTTTTAAATGCATCATTATGCATAAAATATGAGCAGAGTTCTCGGCATGAAAGATGGCATGGCAGATCAACGTGTGCTAATTCTTTTCTCTCCAATACGGTAGGAAGTTAAATGAAATGAAATGTGGAGGATGTTAACTGACAAGATGATTGACAGGCCAGTTTACAGTGACAGCGTGCGTGTAACAATTGTGACAGAGCGGTACGTTAAAGACAGTTGTGTGACGTGATAGTATGTCCCAAAGCTTGCCTACTCTTCTACTACACTCTCAAAAGTGTGTACTTTTTCTTCACCAAAAGAGTACATACTTTAAGGGCGTAGTATAAGTAGGCACATTGGGACGCAGCATTGATCTTGTTTGAGCTACCTGGAGGTGTTGCAAATATAGCCGCTGAGTAGGGTTGTGACGGTGAAGAAATTTCCCCACCGGTTAATCGACGTGTAACAACACCGGTAGTACCGGTATCACCGTGGGGGTGGTTGGGGGGATGGGGTTCCCCTCTTTTTCACACTTTCCTTCGCTTTTAAATAGCTTGTAAATGTGATGTGCGCATTTTACTTTCACTTTCGAACTAGCGGCAATTCGGCGTCAATTCAAGCATCAACAAAATACAACTTCAAACTCAACTTAGTATATATAAATATCATAGAACTTTTATTAACAAAACGAATCAAAATACACCATTCTATAGGCTATGCCTAATATAAAATAACAAATAACTTACACAAAGTTTAAATAGCCTAGGTAGGCCTATACAAAACTGAAAATCAGCAAACACTGTGGAACCAATTAAATAAGAAACGAATGTTTAAAAAAACTTCCAAAATCACCTTAGATAAATGGCAAAAGTCAACAGGCTTTTCAAAGTGCAAAATATTGCCAAACGTGCACTATTGCATTTCGATTTGAAACTAAATCTTCCGCTATCATCTTGTCTGTCTCACCCCACTCTTCTTGTCAGTCAGCTCGACTCACCCTCCTCACGTGAATGAAATCTTATCTATGATGCGACTGTAGTTTGGCACGCTGTATTGAGCTGCCGAGTTCAGTTTTTAATTGTAGTGTCTGTTCTCTAACTGAACTAAATGATTTTTATCACTATACAAAAATCTAAACGATGGTGGGGGACGGTGCCGCGTTGGGCAAGTGACATACCGGTGTTGTGGCTTAACACCGGTATCACCGCCAACACCGTCTATCGCAGCAAGCCTACCGCTGTGTGAACAGACTTTCCTTGAAAGGGACTTTGGGTTCGACACCTACCAGCCAGCGTTAACTGGACCATGCTAACTAGCTAAGCCATTTTATTTACTTCTGAAATGTATCAGCTTAGCAAAGTAGTTCTATCTAATTAAATATGCACTATCATCCAGTGTATGTGTGATTGTATTTTTTTAAGTATGTATTTATGTGATATATTTATATGTAATACGTATTTTGTTTGTGATTATTAGAGTATTGATCCATTAGCTTATCAACATACTAATGTCAAAATTGTTATCCAGTTATGCTGCTTGATATTGCAAACTGGTATTTGTTATGATATTAGTGTAATATATTATCATAATTATAAATATACAGAGCCCCTACACAGAAAAAATAGGGGTTTTACCTTTTTGGGTACAACAGCTTGTCCCTGGAGCAGTACCCTTAAAAGGACATATTTGTACCTTTTTTACCCCTAATAGGTACATATTAGTACCTTAGAGTAGTAATACGTACCCTTAAGGTACTAATATGTACCTATTAGGGGGTAAAAAAGGTACAAATATGTCCTTTTAAGGGTACTGCTCCAGGGACAAGCTGTTGTACCCAAAAAGGTACAATTCTGGCTCCTTATTTTTCTGTGTGTAAAGAGACCTTTGTAAAAATAAAAAAATACACTGATGTGTGCACGGGAAGCTTTTGCGTGCTCACAAGAAATATTTTGCATGCATACGCGTTACAATGTCTGGTTTATATAAACTATAACCTATTTCCTTTGTGCGTCACTGCAATTTTACACAGATATCACACGCAAAAGTTTCTCGTGTGCACACAAAAGTCTGTCTATCTTTTATTTTTGCAAAAGTCCCTTTAGGGGCTCTGTATTAACACTAGTGCTGTCAAACGATTAATCGTGATTAATCGCATACAAAATAGAAGTTTTTGTTTGCATAATATATGTTTGTGTTCTGTGTATACTTATTATGTATAAATAAATACGCACACATACAGAATATATTTTGAAAATATTTACATGTATTTACATATAATTTATATTATAAATAAACATTTAATGTATAAACATATTTTTCTGAAATATATACATGCATGTGTGTGTATTTATAGATGCATAATAAATATACACAGCACGCATACATATATTATGTAAACAAAAACTTTATTTTGGATGCGATTAATCACGATTAATCATTTGACAGCTCTAATTAACACATTGGTTTGTAGCGCAAATAGTTGTACCGTTTACTGCACTTTTTTTATTCTTCTAGTTATGTACCAGTAGCACCTAATAAATCAAAAATCTCGCACATTCACAGAAAATATCTTATTTCTGCTTTGCCATATAAGGTGGATTCTTTTGGCTGTAGCATTTGTTAAAGGACTTGTTCTTTGTCTCCCCCTGCAGGTTCCTGCTGGTAGGGCAGGCTATGCCTAGTATGCTCGATGAGGAGCTGAGCAAGGAAGGTCTGGACACTCTGTCCTCTCGACCGTTCCGTAACGCCGGGCGGCAGAGCGGCCGACAGCTCTCCGTCTGTGGAACTCCAGAGAAGTCCTCTTACAGGCAGGTGTCCATGTCTGACAGATCCTCCATCAGAGTGGAAGAAATCATCCCGGCCGCCCGTGTCGCTATACAGGTGCGAGAGAGCATCCGATGCTTTATTAAATGATTTATTTCCGACCCTATCTGACTTCATTGGTTTGTCGTTTCAGACAATGGAGGTGGGAGACTTCACATCCACAGTTGCGTGTTTCATGAGGCTCACCTGGGCGGCAGCTGCAGGCCGATTGGACCTTGTTGGCAGCAGCCAGTCAATCAGAGAGACGACCAACTCGCTTCTTCCTCTGGGTGTCCGCAGCAGAGTCAGCAGCACAGGTGAGACTCTAAACGATACTGTAGTCTGTCTTCTAGTCGGACTTATGCATCTCTCTAAATGTTTGTGCTCATGTGTGTGTTGCAGGAAGTAACTGCAGCTCAGGCAGTGAGGGAGAGGTCACCACGTTGCAGGCTGGGATATGTGTCAAACAGCTGTGTGTGTCTATCAAAGACACTATTATTGCACGAGAAGCGCTCTCTTTACTCGTCACATGCCTTCAGCTACGCTGCCAACAGCTATGTAAGAAAAAAACACTAGGATGTGAAATAAAGTCAGCAAAAATCAAAACACTTACGCAATTGCTTTGTTTCCTGTTCTTTTTCAAGCTTCATTTTACACTCTGCCTTCTGTGAATGATTTCATCATCGATATTCTGCTGGGGTCGCCCAGTGGAGAGGTCAGTGTTCGTGTTGTAGTCCTGACAACTTGTCTCTCAACTATGACTTCTGAGTCCAAACGTCAAAGCTTCTCTGTTCACAGATCCGACGCGTGGCGTGTGATCAGCTGTACACTCTCAGTCAGTCGGACACCTCTGCGTACCCTGACCTCCAGAAGCCCAACCTCTTCCTGCTGAAGGTGGTTCTGGCAGCCCAACTTCCTCTCTGGTCCCCTACCAGCATCATGAGGGGTGTTAACCAAAGGTCGGACACACATGATTTCTTGTCTCTTAGGAGACCATTTAGAAATCTTATTTCTCTGTGTGTATAAGTGTATAATGGCAAATGAGACCTAAATGAAATTCTTAATGTAACAGGCCCACAAAGTAATTAAAACATTATGTAGACTTTAGGAAAGCTGTGAAATTCTGAATATCTACTGAGCTAAACTGATGATCGTGTTTTTAGGTTGCTTTCACAATGCACAGAGTATTTTGACCTGCGTTGCCAACTACTGGATGACCTGACCAGTAAGTGTTCTGCCTTATTTTCAAATTAAGTATATCATATAAATGTCACTTTTCATGAATAAGATGCTCTGGTCTCCCAGTATTTATTTTCTGATTATTCACAGTTATCCCATAATTTTGATTATAATAATTGTAGTTCATTGTAGTAAAAGTTAATTGTAATTATTAACTAATTTAATTACAAACACATTTTATCCCACATTTTTGTTTACTTTCAGCCCAGTTGTTTCCCTAATATAAATAATATTGTTTCCATAAATAATAACATTCTTTAAAACATTCTTTCTAGAGCATGGCAGAAAAAAACAGTCTCCTTCAGTTTTCTAGTGTAGTGTTGACTCCAATTTTCAGTTTTTCAACCCTGTTACCCACGTTATTGTTACAAAATGCAGACCCAAAAAAAAAAAAAAAATATATATATATATATATATATATATATATATATATATATATATATATAATATATATATATATATATATATATATATATATATATATATATATATATATATATATATATATATATATATATATATATAATATATATTATATATATATATATATTATATATATATATATAATATATATTATATATATATATATATTATATATATATTTTTTTTTTTTTTTTTTTTTTTTTTTTTTTTTTTTTTTTTTTTTTTTTTTCAGTTTTAAACCCTGTTACCCACGTTATTGTTACAAAATGCAGACCCAAAAAAAAAAATATATATATATATATATATATATATATATATATATATATATATATATATATATATATATATATATATATATATATATATATATATATAATTTTTTTTTTTTTTTTTTTTTTTTTTTTTTGGGGTCTGCATTTTGTAACAATAACGTGGGTAACAGGGTTTAAAACTGAAAAAAAAAAAAATATATATATATGTATATGTGTATATATATGCAGATATGTGTATATGTTTTATATTTAATATAATTTAATATTTTTCATATTATATATTTTTCCCTCCTTGTGTGTACATATATATAAAACTATATATATATATATATATATATATATATATATATATATATATATATATATCCTCTCGACTGTTCTGTTTTTTGTTTTCTTTCCTTCTTCAACTACTTAATCAACACTTAGTCCCTGACTTGATAGTCCCTATTGAATGATTGCTTGGTTTAAGGCTAAATTTCCAGCCCTGTTACTCATTCTGCCTACAGTATGATTTTATATGTACAACCCCGATTCCAGAGAAGTTGGGACGTTTTGTAAAATGCAATAAAATCAAGAATCTGTGATTTGTTAATTATCTTTAGCTTTTATTTAATTGACAAAAGTACAAAGAAAAGATTTCCAAAGTTTTCACTGACCAATGTAAATGTATTTTGTAAAAGAACAAATTTTGTTTTTGACGGCTGCAACACATTCCAAAAAAGTTGGGAAAGAGGCATGTTTAACTGTGTGTGTGTGTTTATTTACATTTTCTGTAAAGAAAAAGAAAAGACAAGAACATTTGAGTTTTTATGTTTATTGCTAGAAAAGACCAGTGACGTAATTTTTAATCTATATTCTTGATTATGGTAACAGGGTTGCAAATATTGAAAATAAATGGAGCATTAAACAAAAAGCTTAATGATCATTATTTATATGAAATTATCAATATTTTATTAACGTCAACTGAACAATTCACTGAGCCATTTGCTCAATCCGGTTTTGTTCCCTCTATGCAAGTTAAAAATGGGAGTGTCACTTGCTTTAGTCCTGTGCAATTTAAAAATAATTTTTGGATTCCCTTAGAAAAGTCAGCCTCATATGTTTCATGTTCACAGCATCAGAAATGGAGCAGCTTCAGATCAGTCCTGCGGCCATGCTGGAGGACGAGATCAGCTGGCTTGATAATTTCGAGCCCACTTGGACCAACGAGCTGGAGACCAGCGAGGCCGACAACATCCTGCTGGCCGGACACCTGCGCCTCATTAAAACCCTGCTGTCCCTCTGCGGCAGTGAGAAAGAGCAGTTCGGTCAGCCACTTTTCAGATAAATATGACAGCATGATATGCATATGGAGATCCGGATGTGAAGTAAACGAATCTTCTTGTTAATGTGCTGCAGGTCCTTCTCTGATCCAGCAGCTGTTGGACGACTTCCTGTTCAGAGCGTCTCGTATCATCCTGAACAGTGACAGCTCATCTGGCACTACAGCATCTATCCACGACTTTCACCCAAAGTAAGAGGAAATGCATACATTTAAACACATTGATACGCAAGTTGCTTCAGCTACCTTTAGTAATCTTGTCTGTGTCTCAGGTGCAGTACGGTCAGCAGTCGTCTGGCGGCGTACGAGGTGCTGGTCATGTTGGCCGACAGCTCTCTTACTAACCTGCAGCTCATCACTAAAGAACTGCTGTCCATGCACCACCAGTCTGACCCATCTCTCACTAAAGAGTTCGACGTGAGTCCCTTCACCACTCCTTATATCTCTTGGAGGAAATTAATTCTGCTATAAGAGCTTCCAACAGATGTACTTGCTTTCATTCCTGTGTTATTATGTGTGTGTGTTGTCAGTATCTTCCTCCTGTAGACAGTCGCTCTGTGTCTGGGTTTGTGGGACTGAAGAACGGAGGTGCGACCTGCTATATGAATGCAGTTTTCCAGCAGCTCTACATGCAGCCTGGTTTGCCCGAGGTAAACGTTGCTCTTTTATCACTAAAGTAAGTTTAGCACACTCTCTCATCACTAGGTGACGCCCTAACCTAGAAGTAATAGGAGTGGATCGAGTTAGTGTTAATTGCTGTATTGCTAAAGAATGATTTTTGTGTGCTTGTATGACCTAGTTTGTTTTAAAATGTATTTTTTTTTTTTTTCATATTTGAAAATTTATTTTTTGTTTAGTTTTTGATTAGTTTTTAGTATATTTTCTTAAAAACATTAGCCACTTTTCCACTGTCGGGCCAGTGCGAGCCAGTGCTTTAAACGGGCCGGCTGGGGCTAATAGCCCAAAATCACGATGTGTTTCCACCGTCGGACCAGAAGCTCCGCAGCGCTTTACTAAAACCCGCCCTTTACACGCCTCTCAGGAACAACGTCACGCAACCCCAGCATTTCACTAACAAAGAGAAGTTATCAGAAAACTAATAAGAAATAAATCACTGGAACTAATGCGATAACAAAACGAACATGATAAAAGCGGCCGTTTGTTTGCATGTTTTGTTAAAGATTTAAATCCCAAAGCATTGATGTTTTACAATAATAAGCGATACGTTGATCATAATTAATTAATTTATCAGGATTGAAAATTAGTCACACAGAAATAAAGCGGTATGAAACTTTATTTCACAAAAGAAAGAAGACACATACCCTACTTACTCGGTCTAGTCTGTTTCTGTTTATTTGTAGTCACAGTATGCATCACATTTAAAAATAATGATCATTTCTATATTTTTTTCCATCAAAAATACAACCTGAGTACCAGAGGGAGCTCCCGAACAAAAACTATTATTATATTTTTATGACATAGGCTACACGGAGCTAAAGTCTCGAGATGAGACTTATGACAGATAAAATATGTTACTAAATAAATACACGATTGTGATGGAGAATGAGAAGCTGACGTCTGATTTCTTCAACCGGTCGTATTTACCTTACCATGTTTACTAAGGTTACATTAATGGCTAATGTGCATAGTCTTTTGCATCGCTTATAAATATTTCTGCCTTGTATGATGATTCCACATTGGATCTCAAACAGAAGTTATTTCAAACACTCGCTGCTGTCTGAAAGTGTGTTTTGAGCTAAAATTATTTTAAAAGTCTTTAATGCTGGTGTTATAGCTGTTAACTTTATGAAAAAAGTTGGCCCACTTTGGCCCAAGGTTTTCGTTGGGCCAAAAAACCCTGGCTGTTGGCCCCGAGGAAGCACCAACGAGGCACGATCAAGCCCCGGAAGTGACAGTGGAAACGCGAGTGGCCCTGGCACGCACTAGCACGCCCGCTTTTGGCCCGACAGTGGAAATGCGGCTATTAGTACCACAAATTTTTCCTTCTACCTATGATGACGCATACTACACGATTAAAAACTTCATACTCAACAATGCTGCAGTGAATGAATCCAGTATTTACTGATAGTCAGAAGTCAGACCAGTGTTGAAAATATTGAAACTGAAGTTATTTTCATTGCAATTTAATTTTTAATTTTTTAATATTTATTTTTATTATTTATTTAATTTTTATTTTTTAATATTTATTTTTATTATTTATTTAATTTTTATTTTTTATTTAATACAGTTTTTATGGTGTTTGCCTTTATAATAGGTTTCGGTTACAATTTTAACCTTGTGTGTGTTGTAGGCTGTCTTGTCAATTGAAGATGACATTGAAAACCCAGAGGAGAGTGTGTTCTGTCAGGTACAGTCTCTGTTTGGTCACCTGATGGAGAGCAAACTACAGTACTACATACCTGAAAACTTCTGGAAGGTGAGATCCACTGTTATGATATGTCTGGAACTATTGATATGCACACGGTGAACTGAATTTGGAATAAATCCTGCCAAATGTATAAAATACTACAGAGAAATTTCTGATTTCAGGTAATAAACTAATTTAAGGGTAGTTTATTAGGTACTCCAGAGAATTTGAGGAAAAAGATATCAAATTTAGATGCTTAAATGAAAGTCACTGATATTAAAAATGCACTCTGTTGTATTTATATATGTATATATATATATATATATATATATATATATATATATATATATATATATATATATATATATATAAATACAACAGATATTTATATTTACTAATATAAATATATTAGTTTTTATTAAGTTATAGTTAATTTAAACAAATGAGAAATATTGGCTTTTTTATATTAGATATTTGATATTTGATATTTTATTTTATTTAAGCTAATGTTTATTTTAAATTTCAATTACTGAAAATCAAGTACTTCTTTGTTTTCATCACTTGGTTGGTCTTGGTGCAGATATTTAAGATGTGGAATAAAGAATTATACGTGCGAGAACAGCAAGACGCTTATGAGTTCTTCACCAGTCTGGTGGATCAGCTTGATGAACATCTAAAGGTACAGCTCACCTGAAGTCCCTTGCATACTCAAGTGCTCATACCCAGTCTGAAGTGTGTTTTCAGTTCTCCTCATTTTCACCCATATAGAAAATCGGTCGAGAGCAGATCTTCAAGAACACGTTCCAGGGCATTTTCTCTGATCAGAAGATATGCAAAGATTGCCCACACAGGTAAGCCTTAAAGGATCAGCTCATTCTTTACTCACATACCATTCCACACCCATGTTCTCAAGAAGACCTCTTTATAACATTAACTTGAGTTTGTTTTTGGGTTTGCTCTGTAGGTATGAGCGTGAGGAGACGTTCATGGCTCTGAACTTGGGGGTGACGTCCTGTCAGAGTCTGGAGATCTCTCTCGATCAGTTTGTCAGAGGAGAAGTCCTGGATGGCAGCAATGCTTATTACTGCGAGAAATGTAAAGAGAAGGTACAGTCTGATGTGTTTTCATTCATAAAGAATTGCAGGGAAATACAACTGTATTTTGTACTCACACATTCTGTGTTGCAGCGGACCACTGTGAAGCGGACCTGTATAAAGTCTCTGCCCAGCGTGCTGGTCATCCACCTCATGCGATTCGGCTTCGATTGGGAAAGCGGCCGGTCCATCAAATACGATGAGCAGATCAGAGTAAGATTCTATGCAGCATCAGCTCTGCTTCAGTTTACATGTTATGTAGTGTTGGCCTGCAACTAATAACTTATCAAAAATGTCACTTTTGATCAATTTAATGTATCCTTGCTAATTTAAAAATAAAATCTTACCAACCTCAAACTTTTGAATACTAATTAGGGCTATCAGTCGATTCAAATTTTTAATCCAATTAATTACATGATGTGTCGATTAATTAATCTAATTAATCACAAAATAAATTTGTCTGTGAATATACCACAAAAGATTATTTAAAGCTATGTTTGTGTTAAATGAGAAAGTTTCAAGTAGACATTACAGATTGTAGCTTTAGAAAGAAATATTTTATTTGATTCAACATAAAACTTATTACACATAAACATTTAGGCTACAATGGCCTAACATAAACTATGGAACATAAAAGAAGATAATTTGAGAAACATCTCAGTATTTTTTTGTTCATACAATGAGGCATTGGTAACCAAAACAGCTAACAACAGTCTTCAAAATACTTCTTTTATGTTTCACAAAAGGGTTTGAAACAACATAAGGGTAAGTAAATGATGACAGAATTTAAATGTTTTGGTTGAACTGTCCCTTTTAATGTTTTTATTTTTATTAGTATTATTTTTTTTATGAAATTATACTCTAAATAAGAAACTAAATCTGCCAGCAGGTGGCGGTAAATTTCTTCATTAGTTCAAACGGCTGATTCATTCAGGAATGAAGTAAATGGCTCTCTCTATGAATGGGCCTTTGAATCATTGGTTCACACGATTCGTTCAAAACGTGGATTCATTCAGAAACTAAACACCGCTGTTTTGCTCGGAAACGCGCAACAATTCTGCTATGGCTTTAAAGGTAATTTGTTCTCTGCAAAATTGAGCAAAAACACAATATTGTGTTTAAAATATAACACAATATCAACTTCTTATTTACTGAACTGTTGTATAAAATCACATTTAAACTTGTGATATTCGGGACAAAATCAGCACTTGTGTGATATTGCTTTCGCTGCTCGTGTGATATCGTATGATATAAATATGAGACAAAAACTCATACAGGGGCATTTTTTGCACCAATATCTTGAATTTTAGAGCATAATTGCATTTATGGTGTTGTTGCCCTGCATCATATTTGTCAACAGTAAACTATATAAAGTGTAAAACGATGTACAGGTCTGGGGGCGGGGCCAGTCCGTTAACTGAGTTAAAATATTTTAATCACGTTATTTTTCATAACTAATTAATTAAGTTAACGCATTAAACTGACAGCCCTAATAGGAATATATAATTGATTTGTATCTACTTCAATAATTTGCGTTCACTTTTAGTTCCCCTGGGTGTTGAACATGGAGCCGTACACGGTGTCAGGAATGGCCCGTCAGGATTCAAGTGCAGATCATGGAGAGAACGGGAGAGGGGGCGAGGCTGGATCCGGGGGATCACCTCGGAAGAAGGTCACCATCTCTGAGAACTACGAACTGGTGGGAGTGGTGGTCCACAGCGGACAGGCCCACGCAGGACACTATTACTCATTCATCAAAGACCGCCGGTGAGATGGCAAGAGAGAGTGTCTGTTAACATTTTTGTGGGGTTTTCTGAGTGGTTGCTAGGTGTTTACTTGCTGTCCCAAGTTAATGGAAAGAGTTTGATGACTTGGAAGATGGTAGCACACTCTTCTTATCGGGCCTTACAAGTTACATCAGGATTTTCCAAACTGGGATTTGTGAGTTGATAAATATCTAGTTTAGTTATGAAACTCTAGGCTGATAGATCCTTTATATGCAGTCTGCTACTAATCACATAATTTACTGCATGGCACAAGTTGATTGGCCTCTGCTGCTTCAAAACCCGCTGAAACCCTCCACATCCCCAGCTCCACCTGTCTAGATCTGCTATGGGATTTATGTGTCTTTATTCTCGCAGCAGCAGATCTTACATGTTTACAACGCATGTATCTATTGGCATTAGCAAGTCCATATTTGCTCTGCAGCAGCAGGAGCGTGTGGCAGATATAATCCACCAAGATCAAACACACTATTATCGTCATATCCATTAACATGCTAAAACTATTCCAAGTTGTCGTGATTAAAATAATTTTAAAATGAAAACAATTAAAATGAAACATTTAATAAAAAAGATTAAACATTTTGTTTTTCGCCATGTCATGTGACTGTTAACCTACATCAGAGGACTGTAAACATGTTGATATGTTGTTCAATTATTGAAATTCTAACTACTTAGGTGGTACTTCATATAAACATTTTAGGTCAAAGGGGTTTGGCTGACAAAAGTTTGGAATCACTGATCTCTACACAAACGATAAGGAAAAAATTCTGAGTTTATTACTAAGGAACAAATCCCTGAAGTATGAAAAGCAGTAAGAGATTATGACATGCATTAAAATGTTACATAAAGCATCTGTTAAAACATTCCAGTGGGCTTGTGGTTGAACAATACGTTTATGAAGTTCTGCAGAGTCTATTTCCATAATGCACAGTCTATATATAGGACATACTTCAGCAACCGTAATATCTGAAACATGTTTCTGGGAGGTCTTTTTCCCCTCTGTATGTATGTGTATTTATGGGTCTCTGGGGGGGTCGTGCTTCTGTTTTTAGCTAGATTGTTTTTATGAGAGCCTTAAACTGTCCCAGATGCTTGGCAGCATGATGGTGCTTTAAACTGGTGCATTTTTTGAGAGAATGAAGGAATTTTTGGGTGACCAAGCAGAGCTAAGCAATGTCTGTAATATGCATTTTTCAATGCTTTATTTTCTTATAGGGGTAGTTCACGAGGACGCTGGTATAAGTTTAATGACAATGTTGTGGAAGAGTTTGACATGAATGATGAGACTCTGGAGTATGAGTGTTTTGGAGGAGAGTACAGACCCAGAGTTTATGACCAATGTAAGTTATTAATATATCTTTAAATCCATATAAATTACTTAAGCACCAAGTCAGTAAAATAATAATTTGACTTTTACATGAACTGAGGCCTGTTTACGGCCTAACGAAAATGTTTATTTTATTTTAATTTATTCTATTTCTTTTCTTCTTTTTTTTTTGTTGTTGTTAGAATATTTTTATTTATTTGTGTATTTATTTGAACTAATATGTAAAATACACCAGCATTTTTATCTTAACTTAGTCTTACATGGATTAAATGTCACATTGTCATTTTCATTAACACTCATGTTTATATTATATTAACATTTTGCCACTGTATTCACATGCTATAGCTAACCCCTACCCGGACGTGCGGCGGCGCTACTGGAATGCCTATATGCTGTTCTACCAGCGCATCAGTGACCAGAACTCCCCCGTTCTGCCCAAAAAGAGTCGAGTCAGCATCATGAGACAGGAGGCAGAGGATCTCTCATTGTGAGTTAGCGTTTTACTTCCTGCATGAACGTTTGAATATGGATGCACTTATTATTATTCATAATCCTTCACCTCAGGTCAGCCCCGTCATCTCCAGAGATCTCACCCCAATCCTCCCCACGGCCACCCAGGGCCAACAATGACCGCCTCACCCTGCTCACACGCTTGGTCAAGAAAGGAGAGAAGAAGGGTCTGTTTGTGGAAAAGATGCCTGCTAGGATCTATCAGGTAGAGATTTTAAGGCCTTTTCATGTATTGCAATTCTAATGTGACTAAAAAATGGTTCTAGGTCTGACAACATTTCAGACATTTTGTTGCTTTTTCAAAAAGTTCATGAAAATTTACATTTTTGGATTTTTGGATCTGTAGATGGTGAGAGATGAAAATCTGAAGTTCATGAAGAACAGAGACGTTTACAACAGTGATTACTTCAACTTCACACTGTCTCTGGCTTCTGTCAATGCGGTAAGCTCTGAGCATTAAGCCTCTTTTATAAGTTCTCTATATCTCCTGTACTCAAATTTCAGCTTTATACTGTTTTTCAGACAAAGTTAAAGCATCCATCATATCAGGCCATGGCCAAAACCAGCCTGCAGCTGGCCGTCCAGTTCCTCTTCCACACTTTCCTGCGTACCAAAAAGAAACTCAGGTGGGATGATACTTTTGTTTTTAATACTTAAACTCAAGGCCTGTTCACACAGGGTTCTTATTGTTAATCTCTTACAAAGACAAGAACTAATGGTGGAAAAAAAAAAAAATACTATATTTATTTGAAATTAAAATATATTTTTTAAATAATGAAAAAAAAAAAAATTATTATTGTGTTTTTTAAACATTTAATTTATTAACTAGAATTGATCATTTAAAATAAACTGCATTTGTAATGCACTGTGAAAGTGCATAGAATCTTAATAATTAAAAAAAAAAAAAAAAAAACAATAAAAATGACCTTTTTTCAGTCAATATCGCATTAAACGAGTCTCCCAGTTGTGGCTTTTATCGGCTTATTTAATCAGTGTGGGAACTCTGACGTCTTCTCTCTCAGGGTGGACACAGAGGAGTGGATCGCTACCGTGGAGGTTTTGTTGTCCAAGAGTAGCGAGGCTTGTCAATGGATGGTCCAGTACCTGGTGGCACCTGAAGGGCGGGAGATCATCAAGTGAGCATCACATCCAACCCTCTATGCACACATTGGCAATAAAATCGCCACTGGCTAATAAATGGTAAAACTAACCAGGCTATTGCTACACAGACATGAAACACAAATATCTTTATACAGCTTATATTTCTGTTAGGGGCAGGCGATATACCTGTAGACACGATTAACTGGGTAGCTCTTAAAGTGACAGCAGTCTAATATTCCTGCTGTCTGTCATTCATATTAATCAAACAACAGAAGAAAGTCTCTCATTGCTCTTGACTAAATCACTTTTGTAACTTTATTAAGAAGAAATATATATTTAATTTACACAGTGAAGAATATGCAGTGTTTTTATACGTTTGATTAGACATTGTACGTAGTATTTCTTATTTTTTCTACTGTAGTTATTTTTGTCCTAATGCTTGTAATTAGTTTCTTATTCGTATTTAATTGCTGACTGTCTTGTCTTCACTTGCCTTTACTTGTGTTCAGTGAGCTTGAGTTTTTTATTTTTTTATTTATTTTTTTTTATTTAGGCTAGTATTAGTTTTTTGATATTGACACTGGTGACAAGAATTATGAAATTTATATGGTCTCAAAAAGAGGTATACAGACCTTGTTTAAAGGAAAAAATAACTATCATTATATATATCGTTACCATGAAATAATGGTCGGCCAACGTCGGGCCGTCGGTGAGCATCTGTCGGGCTAGTTTGTTTGGTGTGTTCCACTCATCGGCGTCGGCGTGAGTGAAACTCTGATTGGCTGCTCAGTTTAGCGAACGAGTCAGTGCATGAGAATTAAAGCGAAAGTGATGAAAACTAGTAAGTAAATGAAGGTTGCACAGACAGAAGGCTGTTCTAATATTACGTGATCTTTCCCAAGCATTCCAATATGCGAATATTTTCATAGCAACATGCGCCACTTAAAATGAAGAAAGTTATCATCATAACTGATATTCAAAATGGTATGCAAGTGCTGCTTTGTTTACGTTTCGTATATCTGCGTTTATCTCATATCTTTGTTTTGGTTTCTCCTTTTAAATAACTTTAAAATCAATATTTACTATTGATAGCTGTAAATATTGACAGCTAATTCCTTTCACGCAGGTGCAGAACACACATGTTAGTTTGCAGTTGGCTGTAGTCTGAGCGGTGTGTTCAAGCGTGGCTTTTTGGTCCGACACGAGGCAACAACACCGTTGGCTTTTGTCGCCGCTAGTTCTTTGAAATCGGCTTGGTGTGTCCCGGACTTTAATAGCTTCATTTTACATGAAAGGCTAAAATATTTCGTAATTCAAAAGAAATTTCATCATTTTGACAGAAAAAAAAAAAAAAAAAACAAGAAAAAACTTGCTTTTATATTTCTATCAATGGGAGCAGTGCATTGTAAAGAGGGAGAAGAAAAGTGCAACTGTGGCTGCAGTTGCTGCATTCTTGCCTTATTTAAAATTAGATCAGCTCTTTCTACACCTCTGTAAATGGGCTTATATAAACATGCATTGACACCAAAAAGTATCTGACACTTAAATTTGCAAAATATCAAACCAAGTAGCATTTATTTTAAGTATCCATAATTATCCAAGTATGTTTTGAGGCCACTGTACATTTAACTTACGTCAGATGTTCTGTTGTACAACTGGATTCTACCATAAGAACTAAACAAAAATGCATGGAAATCCCAGATGACACCTTTGTTTTAGCTAGTGCCCTGTTCCCCCAAAGCCAACTATCGTGAACACCTGTGTGTGGTCATAATCGTATCACTGAAAATCAATCGCACATGTGGGGTACGGCCGCACCTGCTTTCTGTTAACCTGAAATATGGGCTAGTACAGGGATGTTAATGTGTAGAGCATGTAAGCGCGATCTAGCATGATTTAGAGGTTCTCCGGATTAGGAGTAAGGGGGTGTAGTGCCCTGCGACACGATTTGCTGGTTCGTATCGAATGTTAGGGCTGCACCGATTATCATGCAACACCTCAGCAGAAGCCAGGAAATGTTCCCAATGGTTTTATGATCCAGCTCTGACACACTTCCAACAAAACAAGTAGTTTCCTTTATCAATAGAGACCTGGAGCCGTAATTTCATAAAAATAGAAAAAAAAAACGCCCTGGACAGAGCTGACTCTGCAGGGAAAGTTTCCGCAGACCTCCCAACCAGCTCAGATGCGACAACATCCAGCGTCTCCTACCACGTTCATGCAAAAACTGGTTGAAAATCAACTGAATTAACATTGTTAATGGGTGAACCTCATGAAGCACATGTTTTTCTCTCTCTGTAGGATCTGTCTGTTGGAATGCAGTGTGCGGGAGGTCCGTGTCGTGGTGGCTACCATCCTGGAGAAGACACTGGAGAGCGCTTTGTACTTCCAGGACGCTGGGTTGGACTGTCTTTTGGACATGCTGCTCTCTTTATTGGATAAGGACATCCCAGATAACTGCAAGAACTGCTCTCAGTACTTCTGCCTCTTCAGTAACTTTGCTCAGAGGGTGAGAACAAAGATGTCACTCACTGATGTCCATTAAGAAATAATATAGTAAGCTCCAAAAAAAAAAAAAAACAAGTACCATAAAAGTGGCCCATACAACTGATATTCTGTCTTCCCAAGCCACACATAGGAACCTATGGAACAAATGTAAGTTATTCACTGATGATTTGTTTTAGGGCTGTGGGCCGTGTCAGCTGCTGC
The DNA here is from genome assembly GCA_039654775.1 of Spinibarbus caldwelli. Taxonomy (NCBI): domain Eukaryota; kingdom Metazoa; phylum Chordata; class Actinopteri; order Cypriniformes; family Cyprinidae; genus Spinibarbus; species Spinibarbus caldwelli. The sequence goes on from CM077240.1 coordinate 13,248,907, forward strand.
TAAAACATTCTGCTTATCGTCGGATGCTTGTCTTCCTTCTGGGACCCAACCGGCAAAACAACCAGGTACTGCAGTGTTCTACGGCTTTTGAATATTGGGGTTTACTGCTTGCTTAAAGAGATAGTCCACCCAAAAATGAAAATTTTGTCACCATTTACTCACCCTCATGTCCTTCCAAACCTGTATGAGTTTGTCTGTGGAACACAATAGAAGATATTTTGAAGTATGTTGGTAACCAAATAGTTTTCATTCCATTTCCATTGCATGGACTAAAATACAATGAAAACCAAGACTGTTACCAACATTCTTCAAAATATCTTGCTAAGTCAGTCATACAGGTTTGGAATGACATGAGGGTGCGTAAATGATAACAGAACTTTAATTTTTTGGGTGAACTGTCCCTTTAGGTGCTAATGTTGACCTACACTGTTTAATGTCTGTGTTAATGACGTTCTGCTGATTCTGTGTTTCAGCACCGGCGCTGGAGTTCGGCACAGGCTCGAGAGTTCCTGCATCTTCACAACACTCTGGCCCTGATCGTGCTGCACACAGACCTCACGTCTCAGAGGACGGAGGGTAAGAACACACGATTTCTGAACACACACCAAAGTTATTATCATTAATGGAAACTATTATGAGGGCATAAAAATGGAATGACAAAAAAGTAAACAAAAAATGGAAATTGTAGTTTGCAAAAGAAATAAAATACTAATATGCACTAAAAAGAAAATACTTCTTTTTTTTTCTTTTTTTTTTTACACTTTAGTTTTTTTGCTTTTTCACAGAATAATAACAACAATGAGGAAAAAATGATAATACTTTTTAATACAATTTATTATTGATATGTTTTTTTGTTTGTTTTTGGTGAAATAAATTACTATTATTCAGTAAGGATGTATTAATTTGATCAAAAGTGACAGTAAAACATTTAGAATGTTACAAAAGTTTTTTATTTCAAACAAATGCTGCACTTTTGAACTTTACATTCATAAAAGAATACTGAAATAAAAATGAGTCATGATTTCAACAAATATTAAGCAGCAATTTTTTTTTTTTAGTATTTATAATAACCAAGAATGTTCTTTGAGCAGCAAATCAGCATATTAGAATGATTTCTGAAGGATCATGTGACGCACATAATGCTTGTTATTTTAAATTCTAACAGCATTACTGTTTCTACTGCTTTTTGATCAAATAAATGCAGCTTACCGACCCCAAACTTTTGAATGGTAGTTTACATTACAAAAAATGATACATTCAAATTTAATCAACAAAGTTAATCAAACATCCATTTACCAGTGCAGTCTTCTGCTTGTTTAGTTATTAATGGTTCTCTGTGCGAGGGATGAAGTAACGGTGATATGTGAATACTGTTGTCATGTGTTCAGCTCAAGGAGTGTTCAAGCACGCTTCCTCAGGACTGGTAGCTCCATCTTCACCCCTCCTGCCTCTACATCCAGACATCAACACGCTATTCTTCAAAGCAGAAGGGCAGGCGTATCTCATGGAGGTAATGCTGCCTCTTATTCTCTCTCTGCTGTCTCTGTCTGTCTGTACTGCACACTACTGACTGAGTCACATGTCTTTCAGGTGATGTTTGCCATGCGTGAATTGTCCGGCCCATTGTCGTTTCTCATAGAGATGATCATATATTGCTCATTCTGTAATGAACCTTTCTCACTGGGAGTCCTACACTTACTCAAGGTTGGTACCCTGACATTTTAAAGTCTAATAAAAATAAATAAAATGTATTAATACTTTGTTTTAATCATTTAAATGTTATGTATTTATAATTAATGATTTATTTTATTGTACACATATTTATAGGAAAATATACAGTTGTATAACATTGTATGTATATTGTGTAAAGTGAAAAATATCATATAAAAAAATACAAATATACAACAAAAATCATTGTTGAGCTGATCTCTGCCTGTGTTTGTGTAAAAATAAACTTACAACAGTCTTTCTTATGACATGTTCATGTGACTTGTAGAACCATCTGGAAACGGCTCCTCCTCACGAACTTAAGAATGTCTTTCAGATGCTCCTAGAGATCCTGGTGAGTGATGGCCATGTGCTGTCTTGTAAACAGTTTATTGTTATAGTTTATATAGTTTATAATGATGTAACGCCTCTCTTACTTTGACCTGTCAGATGATAGAGGACCCTCTGCAGTCTCAGAGGCTCAAATATGCATTTGAATCTGAAAAGGGCCTTTTGGGTAAGAACTATATAATTTGGCTCTATCAGTGTGAGTGTTTGTAAGATTCAATTAATTTGTGATTAATATGTGATTCTCGTTCTTTCACAGCTTTGATGCATCAGAGCAACAATGTGGACAGCAGTCGCTGCTATCAGTGTGTGAAGTTCCTGGTCACGCTGGCACAGAAGTGAGTGTAGAGCACTGGGATCAAATTAGGAATACTCACTCAATATGGGTATTAACATAGATGAATGTAATTGTATATAATATTATTGTGTTTTAGGGATATATGATATAAAAGTGCCATTTTGGTTATCAGCCAATATTTTTTAAAGTGCCCCTATCATGGGTAATGAAAGGTTCATATTTTGTTTTTGGGAGTCCCCAACAACAGGTTGACCATGCATGCAAGGTCAAAAAACGCTTTCATTTGTCTTATAATATGCATTTATTTTTACCTTACTTGCTCAACGACTCCCAAATGATTCGCTCAACGATTCTTTTTCCAAACTGCTCCTTTGCGTGACTCTAATCTGTGTTGATTGGTCCGATTGGTCTCATTTTCATTTCATCATGCCTTTAATGCCTGATAAAGCAGTGTTTGTGAACAGTGCTGCTTTGTGTACAGCGTTACCAGGGAAACTGCTATTTTTACCTCTCCAAAAGTGGCACCTAGTGGCAAAGAATGAATTTGCATTTTCATTCAGACCAACGCAACAAGTGGCTGGGCAATATGCTAATGTTTCATGTTGACATCAACATGAAACGGCTTGGGATTCGTTTTAAAAACGACTCGTTTCAATGATTCAGAGTCGACTCTTTCTTTTGAGAGTCAATAACGTTATACATGGTGCACTTTCAGATTTAAAACTTTGCAGGATGTTTTCATTCACTTAAGAGCTGTGTTACACACTGCATGAAAGGTAATTTTCAAAAATCCATAATAGGGGCACTTTAATATATTAACTCGTATCTGTCGATATTGGATATTTAAAATGTTCATGCTAATTTCCTCTATTTTTACATTTACCTTTGCTGTCATCTAACACTTACTTTTTAACGTTTAACATTTTAAAAGCATTAATTTAATAACACTACTACATGTAATCTATAGCAAATCTCAAAATAAGTGTTCATTTTTCATGCTACATAATTGTGATCATGATGTCGAATTCACTTGCATTTATAGCAGTTAGTTTTAGTTTTAAATAGATTACTTTTCCTTCATTTAGAGAAAATAGTATTGAATTTTAATATCAGGCATTTACCAGTTATCAGGCATAATGAAAAAATAATTATGAGTAACGATAAGCCAGTACCTGAAATTGCATGCCTGATATATTAAATGTCTACTATTTTTCTTAATTTTAAACAATAATTCCACTTTAAGCAAAATTGCATGTATAAAAAACATTTTAATGTACAGTAGAAAAGATTGGTAACTTTAGTACTGTTTAGCAAATTACTATTTGAATCGGAATAAATAATGTCTAATATTTTCTGCTTCCAATATCCATGTTTCTGGCAGAAGAGATGTTAAATGTAAACAACGTGTTTCTGTTAGATGTTCTCCAGCTAAGGACTATTTTAAAGAGCTCTCAGGACATTGGAGTTGGGCAGTGCAGTGGCTTCAGAAGAAGGCAAGAGACCACACACACACACACACACACACACACACACACACACACTAGCGTCCATTGTTGAATTCCCCTTCTCTCCTCTTTCAGATGTCTGAGCACTACTGGACACCTCAGAGTAATTTATCGAACGAAACGTCCACAGCTAAAACCTTCCAGCGCACCATCTCAGCACAGGTACTGCACTCACAATTCTTTACATTTTACATAACCAGAATAATATGATTATGTATTTGTCAAACTTAAAATGTACAAGATGTATATCTTTAAAATAAATGATTTACTTAGATCTAGCCACCCATTTTATGAGCCATTAGGAGGGCATGTGAACTGCTGAATGAAGTTTAGTGAATGCTGGTTTTTGTGTTTAGGACACTCTAGCTTATGCCACAGCTTTACTGAATGAGAAGGAGCAGTCCGGCAGCAGTAATGGATCAGATGGCAGCCCAGCCAATGAGAACTCAGACAGAAACCTCAGACAGGTAGAGCTCTGTCTGTCATTAATTCAGCAGTCCATCATCAGTTACATCATATGTTTAATAAAGAATTACATTTACTCTTTCACCATTTCCACCTCTCTTTCTCTCAGGGATCTGAATCCCCCATGATGTTAGGCGATTCTCGAAGTGATCTAGAAGATGTGGATCCATAACGCTTCTCATTGTTTTTGCGCAACAAAACAACACAAAAAAAGTTTCCCTCCGACGGAGAGATGTTGTGGCTCTAAACAGACAATCAGAAAACTGCATTTGATCTTCTAGGGACTGGAAATGGAGCGACCAGTAGCAGCCAAAGGGCCCGTCGGAGCGTTTGCTCTTCAGGCCGCCTCGTCCGAAACGTGAACAGAGGCGAATGTTTTGTTTTGTTTTGTTTTGTTTTGTTTTTTTTGTTGGTTAAAACCTGGCTGGATGAAATTAGAGTTCAGGTCTTGCAAGTTATTTAGATGTTTCGTCTGGCTTGATGAGTTCTGTCAGACCAGTGGGACTTAATAAAAACGGAGGCGTTCGTTTCCTTGACGTTTTTACACCGAACTACTACTATGGTGCCAGACGGGGTGTTTTAAAAGCAGTCAGCGTATATTTGCCAATGTAATTAAGTAGATACTATTCATGAGAAATGTAAAGATGTGCTCCATAAGTGTAATTTCAAATGTAAAATAATATTTTTAAGAATCCTTTACTGATTTTCTTTATTTTTTGTGGATCTGTTTGAGGTGCCTCAAATTTATTCGAAAAAAAGAAGAACTTGCCAAGTCTCTGAGTCAAATAATCACACCGTTTTTTTCCTTTCTCTTTCTTGCTTGTATTTTTTTAAAGCACTTTATATTTGAATTCAGTTTGTGACAAATTCATCACGTGGAGACAATAACGGACGTCCCACGCTGCTCTCTGTCCATCGAGTTTCTTGAATAGGAACAGCATGCAGCAAAAGACACAAGCTGGTTACGCAAGTGCTAGAAAGAAATATGATGGTGGACATTGAGAACGGGACGGACCTTACGGCGGAAGACACATTGCATTAGCAGATGCGTCTGGAGACACATATGCAACACACAGAGGCGCTACTGTCCAACGAGCTTTTCTTCTTCCTGAAAGACAATGAGTGTTACAATCAGCAGAGTTTTTCCACTGAAAAACTCTCTCATTTCTTTCTGTTCGTCTGTTTTGATGTTGTCTCGTGCTGCTTAGGTATGAAGATCTAGGGACGTGAAGACACTTTTCAGGGTTTATTTTGCCAAATTTGTCCTTTTTTTGTTTGTTTGCCTGCGTCTTTTCGGTTCAGTCTGCCTTACGCAATGCAAATCGGATGACAAGGCGAGGATGGGGCGGAAAGGGGGTGAAGGGGGAGGGGAAAGAGAAAGACAGAGGTTGTTGGAGAGACGGAAAGTTCTCACAGAGTAGTAAAGTGCCTTTACTCGACTCCTTCCCTTACGCCGCTCGCGTCCTCACCTTGAGACAAACCAGTGGACACGTCTTGCTACACAAATGCCTGAACCCACTCGCTCGGCCGCGCTCATCTCAGAGCGCCATATGAGGACACAGGCGGCATCTCGTGCGTCACGGTCCCTTGTTTGAGCCTAGCCTGTGATGTCCTGCTTTCAGGGAGTCTGCAGGGTGATTCAGCTGCCGTTTGCTGCTCATTTTGTATTTAGACTAGAACACTTAGCGACATTGCTTCAATGTTTACAGCGGAAGGACCTCAATGCCACCTCACACAAATGTTAGTGCTGCTTTTTACCTCACAGTCACCTGCTCTTCGCAACTTTCACGCGCTTCTGTGCATGTTTGTACTTGTGAGAGACTTTGTTGCTGGAAAAGAACTGCATAAACTGGCTGAAAGGAGCTGGTTTATAGAATAAATCTTGAACCAGCTTAAGTGAATTTGCTGGTCTTTGCTGGTTTATGCTGGTGTTTCAGCCTGGCTAAGTTGTGTTTAGGCGGTTTAGTGTCCAAAAACATTTAATACCAGCCAACAGACCAGGCTGGAAGAGCAACTAAGAGAAGGCAAACCAGATTAGACTGGTTTAAGATGACAGAGCCAGCCTGGTTCCTTTGCTGGTTTTAGGGGTGTTTGGGGCACATAAACTCTAAATTGGTCAGGGTAGGAGACCAGGTAAAACCAGCACACCATCTTAAACTGGTTTAACGTGTTTTAACAACATTTTGGCTTGGGCACCTAAACTCAAGATTGCTTAGGCAGGGAGACCAGTTAAAACCAGCACACTGTTTTAGGGCCAGCCTGGTTTTCTGGTTTTACAGGGGTTTGGGGCACTTACACTTAAGATTGCCCTGACTAGGAGACCAGGCCAAACCAGCACACCATCTTGAGCTGGTTTAATGTTTTTTGTTTTTTTGTTTTCCGTAGCCAGCCTGGTTTGCTGGTTGTAGAGTGGTTCGGGGTACTTAAATTCAAGATTAGTCAGGCTGGAAGACCTGATAAAACTAGCAGACCATCTTAAACTGGTTCAACATGTCTTTTTTTTTTTTCAACATGGCCAGCCTGGTTTGCTGATATTAGAGTACCTTAGTACTTGTTACGGCTGGTTTAAGCAGTCTTTTTCAGTATGGTCTTTGACTTTTTGTCTCTTTCTCTTGGTTTTGGCCTCTAATAGTCAGCAAAACACTGCAGTACTCACAACTGCCTTCATGCATTTGAATCAGTAAATGGCTCATTGCTAATTCACTGCAGCAGATGTGGTAAGTGTTTGGAACGATTAGTTAGACAGGCTTATTTTGGATTATTTTGAAACGTTTCAGGACTAAAGGCACATGGTTCAGTTACAATTGAGGGGAGAATTCATCAGATCAGTGCCTAAACATAAGGCATCTTTCTTATTTTGCTGAAATATGCACATTTGCAATGATATCACACTAATTTAAGCTCAACTGCCTGCTTAGGTTTTCACTAAAGGAGCCTGTAAGATATTGTGGGGTTACAGTTTATACCCAGTGCTGTAGTCTTCTTTGAAAAATGGTGTACTTGAGTGAACAGGGTGTGTTAAATCTATCCACAAATTTGATCCTCCTCCCTCCAATCAGTCTTTTTTAACCTTTCCTACACCTGTAGATGCTGTACCAGACACTCGGTAGATCTGTGACGAGGCTTGCGTTTTTAAGCTGGGTGTCAGGACTGGGTTAAAAATGCTTGAAGAGTTTTTAATAACTGGTGATTCTTTGATTCATTTCTGCTGCGAGTGTGTATGATGTGTAAAGGAATCTGTTAATGCATGTTAAAACCACATTTTAATTTGTACATCAGAGTTTGACAATGAAAAATTTGATATAAAAAGGAAAAACTGGAATGCACAACTTTTCAGACTGTGTGATTTTGTATGTGCCAAGTCTGAAGTAGACCATTACATGAAGTTGTCAAAAAGTTTGCAATATAAAAATATACAATTTATACAAAGAATTACACTCTTATACACAGTGCACATGCATAATAGGAGAAAATCCTCTTGCCAGAAATAGTGAAAATAGATCACACTGATAGTTTCAATTCAGAATGTGTGTAAACTTAAAAATAAGTGCTGGTCCTGAATAAGTCAAAAGTGGTATTATCTATAATATCGGTTACCGATATTGGAGGTTTTTTTTTTTGGTTTTTTTTATAAATGTAACAGTATTGGTACATATTTTAAATATATTCTGTTAATATAAAAATGAAAAGTGCTGGTCCTAAATACAGTCAAGGTGGTATTATCTATAATATCGGTTACCGATATTGTTGATTTTTTTTTTAATTAAGCAGTATTGCTACATATTTTAAATATATTGACAGATATTCAATATTTCATTGTACATGCTTATTTCCTCTATTTTTATAGTTAGCTGTCATCTAACGCTCACTTTACCACTATTAAATGTAATTTTTAGCAAATCTCAAAATGAATACCCATTTTTCAATGACTCCTGAATTCACTTGTAGATTTTAAAACAATTTATCAATTTTAGTGTTTTATTATTATTATTATTATTATTATTATTATTATTATTTAAGGAAAATAGTATAGAATTGTATAGCCATAACATGAAAATAATTAATGCAACGATGCATGTATAAATGTTTTGCTGTTTAAAGGCCTTTTAAAGTGTTTTAGCACTCCTTGTAGAGTTTCTAGATTGAATATGGTTATGTCCAGAACTGGTTACAATTAGGGTTGCAAAGGGGCGGAAAATTTCCGGTAAATTTCTGGAAACTTTCCATGGGAAATTCGTCTGGGGAATTATGGAAATATTCCAAGTTTGAATCTTACCAGGAATTTATGGGAATTTACGGGAATTTTTGGGAATTTATGGGAATTAATTGGAAATTTATAAAACTGTATCATGTACAAACATAAATATAAACATTTTGTTTGATCATAGGCTCACGCATGCAAACTAATACACATTTTAAAAATGAAATTTTTGGATTTTTTGGGGGGGAATCTGTGATGCTTTTTTTCAGGATTTATTGAGTTAAAACTTATGAACAGGGTTTACTGAAAATAGAAATCTTTTCTAACAATATAAGTATTTACTACTATTTTTATTAATTGAGCACATCCTTGTTGAATAAAACTTAATTTATTTCAATAAAGAGAAAAGATGCTGACCCCAAACTTTTGAATGGTAGTGTATTGTTAAAGGATTTCTATTTTAAATAAATGTTCTTTTTTTAACTCTTTATTCATCAATTAATCCTGAAAAAGAATCACAGGTAATAATAATAAATATTATATAATATAAAAATATATATTAAGCAGCACAACTGTTTCCAAAATTGATATTAAATAAGCATATTAGAATGTCTGAAGAATCACGTGACACTGAAGACGAGTAAATGATGTTCAAAATTCAGCTTTGCATCACAGAAGTACATTATATTTTAAAGTATATTACAACAGAAAACTATTATTTTAAATTGTAATACCAGCAGTACTGCACAATATTACCGTTTTTTTTTTTGTTTGTTTGTTTGTTTGTTTTTCTGTATTTTTGATCAAATAAATGAAGGATTGATGAGCAAAAGATATGCAATGTTTAAAAACATTAAAAATAGTAATGTGTCCAAACTTTTGACCAGTACTGAACTTCTGTATGATAAGAGAAAACTGGCTTGCAGAAAGAGCATCACAGCTTGAGCTATATAGCACATACCTCATAAATTGTCTATCTACTGTATAAACACTTTTTGGTATTTACTAGTTAAACTTGAATCCCACAGATCAAATATATTTAGAATATCAAAACTTAGATGTAGTCTTTGGGCTCAAATGCAGTAAATGTGTCTTCAGAGAAAATGGAGGGGAATCCCCCTCTTAGGTGACTAGAGGGATTGTGTGTGGGGGAGGGTCATTTTTAGACTTGTTTTATTATTATCATCTCACCTAAATATTTGTTCAGTCAGTGTATTTGTTTTTACAATGGTATATAGCTTAATTTAGTTGCACAGTATATTACACACAGCACAGGGAGGTTTTCAACATAATTTTTTTGTAATATTCATGTAATTTACATGAATACTTACCAAGATGGACATTTTGATATTTTGTGTGCAGGATTTAAGAAATGATCTGTTCATGTTATGGAGGAATGCACAGTGCATGTAGGGGGGGTGTGGCCTCAATAGCCCTGCAGTAACCTGTGTGCATGTGATTGAGCAATGTGTAGGGTAGAAATTAAACTGAAATTGCATTAAATCTGGTTGTTTTAACCAAGATTATGCTGCAAGATTTTGTTCTCAACTACATTTAAGTTCCCAGTTCCTGCAATTTTGCAAATTTCTAGTTTATTCCCATTAATTCCCATTATATTCCCATTATCCCATTATATTTATTCCCATATATTCCCGTTAATTCCCATGGAAAGTTTCCAGTCTTGAAAATTCCATCAATTCCTGGAATTTTGCAACCCTAGTTACAATGCACTTCTCTGTCATGTAATATTGCATAATGACAGAACTTGTGTAACGCCTCCAACTATTATATGTGTTATAGCAGTTATGTCCATGGTTACGTTTAGAGACGTGAGAAAAGAAGAACACAGATCCCTCAGTGGTCAGACGGCTGCTAAGAAGGGCGGTGCCTGCAGCAGGTGGCGATGGCAGCAGCTCCTTTATCTCCTCCAGATGTATGAACTACACAGGTGTTTCCCAAAGCAAACGCTCCACGAACTCCACGAACAGCCTGTCTGTGTCCACGAGTCTTCACACGAAACCTCCACCTGAAAGAAAGATGCAGGCTAGTGTTGCTCAGATACACCAAATCATTTTGATTAATCCACAGTTGTAAAACAGATTCAGGATTTAAACTGCAACTGTTAAATATGTTAGAAGCCATACATTCGTTTTTCTGTTCATTGTGTCAATGGAAACTTGTTAATGGTAAGTCACCTGCTCACTGAGACCCGTAGAGTCGTGTTCTTTCAGCCGGCACTCCAGAGAGGATGTGTAGCAGCAGGAGGCGTATGACGTTACACCCCTTTTAGCAGGACATGCCCTGCGGATGCCATGTAGAGGTCGATCAGAGTCCGATGCATCTCCAGATGAAGAGGAAGAACTGCAGCCTGCAGGGAAAGATGACAGTTGTGTACATAAATATACAACGAAACAAACTGTTTCTGTTGTCATGTATTTAAGCATAGAGAACTCAATTCATTTTCAGCTGCAGCGACAACAGAAACTTCACTCATTAAGTGAATTAAAGGAATAGTTCATCCAAAAATGAATATTTACTCACCCTCAGGCCATCTGAGATCTAGATGAGTTCGTTTCTTCCGATTGGAGAAATGTAGCATTACATCACTTGCTCACCAATGGATCCTCTGCAGTAAATGGGTGCCGTCAGAATGAGAGTCCAAACAGCTGATAAAAACATCACAATAATACATGTCCATCAATTAGCATTTTGTGAAGTGGAAAGCTGTGTGTTTGTAAGAAACAAATCCGTCATCAAGATGTTTTAAACTTAAATTAGTAATAATGCTTTCTCCAGTGAAAAGTCGTCTTGTCTGAATCAGGAGAGAAATATGTAGTGAAAATAGTCCAAAACCAATGGACTTATTCACTGAAGGAAGCATTATTATGGACTTGTATTTTGGCCAGAAGTGACGGTTTAAAGTTAAAATGTCCTATTGATAGATTTGTCTCTTACAAACACACAGCGTTTCACTTCACAAGATGTTAACTGATGGACTGGAGTTCTGTGGATTATTGTGATGATTTTATCAGCTGTTTGGGCTCTCATTCTGACGGCACCCATTCACTGCAGAGGATCCATTAGTGAGCAAGTGATGTAATGCTAAATTTCTCCAAATCTGTTCTGATGAAGAAACTCATCTTGGATGGCCTGAGGGTTGGGTAAATTTTCATTTTTGTGTGAACTATTTCGAAACAAAAGCTCAATAAAAAGTTCACAAGAATTAAAAAGGTATTAAAATGTCCAAATAAAATGTTATTTTATTAATATTCATATTATGAACCATATTTTTTATTATTACTACAGATTTTTCTTTATAAAATAACTTTTTTATGGACATTTTCAGATTACTGTCTTGTAACTGACCAAATCCCAACAGACTTTTAACTTCCCCTGAACCCAGAACATTCCATCAATTAATGATAATTTCCTGAGTTTATGAAAAATGCTGCAGTGTGAAACCATCTGTCACCTGTCAGCTGGTGGTCTGGAGGACACTCTGCATCCGCGCCTCTCTGGGGACTCTCTAACATCTGGCACTGAGCTTTGTGGCCTGTGCAGCAGTGTGCTACAGCGAACACACCTTGCCCCCCATTCCCATTGACAGCAACACACTCTTTCTGCCCATCTCTCTCCTGTCAGAAAGAAAATTACTTTTATGAGCAAAAATTATTTTAACTTTTTTTTTTTTTTTTCAGCAGTCTAAACAAACATTCTTTGCTAATCACCTCCACTCTTTCTCCAGCTCTTGCTCCGTTTTTTGAGAAACTAGAGCAGCTCAGCATCTCTTCACCGTGACGACAGCGGGCTATAGCTGTGGCCAAACCTTTAGCATCTGACCGCTCAGACCAAACGGATCTACAGAGCAGATCCTCTCCTGTAAGAAAACACACATGTAGCAGACCTTAATGGTAGCCAATATATTTTGGACATTGTTAGGACTGTTTAAAATCTACCTGCAAAAATAACTAAACCAGCTTGGGCTGGTAACAGACTAACTAAAACCAATTGAGACCATTCTGGAAGTTAAACTGTTCCAGGGAAGAATAAAATGCAATTCATTATGCAATTGTATGTACCGTATTTTACATGACAAAAATCACTAATAAATACACAATTAGTATGTAAATAGTAAACTAAAACAATATATGTTATTCATATTAATAATTTTTATATTATATTATATAATATTATAAACTGAGGTCTTCTGATGATATTATTATTAAATATTAATAAGGTTTATATTATCTACAAATTCATTACCGTAATAAATAAATTAAAGGTTAATATTAAATATTATATTATTATATTATATAAATTCAGAGTTATTACTATCTTAATATAAAAAAAAAAACATGAAGTACTAAAATAACTAAAACTTAATGAACTAAAACTAATTCATGAAAAATAATAATAAACTATATGTGACCCTGGACCACAAAACTAGTCTTAAGTCGCACGGGTATATTTTTAATAGCCAACAATAGCCATTGTATGGGTCAAAATCATCTATTTTTCATGTATGCCAAAAATCAAGTAAAGATCATGTTCCATGAAGATACTTTGTAAATTTCCTATCGTAAATATATAAAAACTTAATTTTTGATTAGTAATATGTATCGCTAAGAACTTCATTTGGACAACTTTAAAGGCAATTTTCTCAATATTTTGATTTTTTTTGCACCCTCAGATTCCAGATTTTCAAATAGTTGAATCTCAGCCAAATATTGTCCGATCCTAACAAACCATACATCAATGGAAAGCTTATTTATTCAGCTTTCAGATTATGTAAAAATGACAAACTGACCTTTATGACTGGTTTTTTGGTCACATATAGACATTTAAAAAAAAAGAAAAAAAACTAATAAAATTTATTACATTTTTTTCCAAAAAATTTAAGATTTCATTAAAAATTATTAACAAAAACTATAATATATCAATGGTTCTGAAAGAAGATTTTTATATTATTATATTATAATTAAGCCTGTCAGTCGATTAAAATTTTTAATCTAATTAATTACAGGCTGCTGCGATTAATTAATCTAATTAATCGCAAACTAAATTTGGCTGTGAAAATACCCCAAAAGAGAATTTAAACCTTTCATTGTGTTAAATGTTTTCGCTAATGGCCTGACATAAAGTATGGAACATAAAAGAAGATAATTTGAGAAACATCTCAATATTTTTTGTTCATGCAATGAAAGTCACTAGTGACCAAAACAGCTTAGTTACCAACAGTATTCAAAATACCTTCTTTTATGTTGTGCAAAAGAAAGTAAGTCATTCAGGTTTGAAACAACATGAGCGTGAGTAAATGATGACAGAATTTATTTATTTTTGGTGAACTATCCCTTTAATGCTTTTTTTTTTTTTTTTTTTTTTTTTAATAAATGAAATGATACTCTAAAGAAGAAACCAAAACTACCAGCATTTGGCGGTAAATGTGTTTATTATTCAGGAATTCAAGAAACGTCTCTCTTTATGAATGGGTCTTTGAATCATTGGTTCACACGATTTGTTCAAAACGCAGATTCATTCAGAAACTAAACACCGCTGTGTTGCTCAGAGATGTGCTACAGTTCTGCTGTGGCTTTATAGGTAATATTTTCGTTGGTAAAATTGAACAAAACACACAATATTGTGTTTAAATTTTGCACAATATTAACTTCTTATTTACTGAACTGTTGTATAAAATCACATTTGCATTCGTGTTCTTCGTGACAAAAAACAGCACTCGTGTGATATTGCTCTCACTGCTCGTGTGATATCGCTTATCATATGATATAAATATAAGACAAAAACTCATACAGGGGCATTTTTTTGCCCCAATATCTTGAATTTTTAGGGCATAACTGCATTTACGGAGTTTTTGTCCTGCATCATATTTGTCAACAGTCAACTATATGAAATGTAAGATGACGTACAGTTCTGGGGGCGGGGCCAGTGCGTTAACTGCGTTAAAATATTGTAATCGTGTTATTTTTTCATAACTAATTAATTAAGTTAACGTGTTAAACTGACAGCCCTAATTATATTATATTATATTATATACAAAATTTATTGACCTGTGAGTGTGGAGGTCGGGTCAGGCAGGGCGACCACCATGTTGGGTGTAGCGAGACGGTGGTTCAATGGCAGAGACTCTGGGTTAATGGAGGAGCTGTTGCAGAAGCTCAGCAGAACTAGAGTTCGGATTCAAGTTTAGGAGCACCGCCGCTATACCTGAAAATACACACAGACCACAGCTGTTATATGGACAGATCGATAAAATAAAACATCATAGATTTGGTATGTGTGCGCTAACCAGCAACATGTGCCGCTGCCTGTGACGTTCCACTCTTGGTGGTGAAGCAGGTGGAGCAATCGCTGGACGCGCTGATGATGTCCTCACCAGGTACGAACACATCCACGCAGCGGCCCAGGTTGGTGCCTGTCGTTCCAGTGCTCAAGGGCTGGTCAGCAAAATTAACGGCCCCTACTGTTATCACCTGCAGCAGAGGACCAAATGATGTCAAAACCGAATATATGCTAAATCTATATGTGTTCAGACGGACGCAGGAAGTGATGGACATATGCTTCTTATTAGATATTAAAACTGTCCAGTTGTCATACAACACATTTTATCACATTCAACTACCTGTCTGTGAACTCTGACCCCATCCTCCTCCGGCACACTGTTGAAGTCCGTCACCATCACCCTGTCCTCAGTCTCGCGATGAGTCACCTGAACGCTTGTGTCCAAAAGATACACTCCCACCTTTGCTCCGTCATCTACATACACACAAACATTACAGCTCAATAGATTTAACACTTTATTACCATAAAAAAAAAAAAATAGGAAAAGCTTTCACTTCAGGATCTCAGAACATATTTTTAGAGGTAACAAAGTGTTTGGGAAAGAGGGGAAAACTTCAGCTTACTGGGTGGTGAGTATTTTCCAGTCTCATGTTTGTTTTGAAGGATGCGCTGCAGGTTCCATGGGATGCTTTGGGCGAAGATAGAGGAATCCTCTTCAATGTATTCCACATGGGGCAGCTTTACTGCCTGCCAAAAACAAAGGCAATGGAATGAAGAAGACAGGAAATGTGTATTTTTAAGAATTATTGTAATTCCAGTACTTGTTTTCAGTCCATCAGACTTCTCAAACACTCTTAAATATAAAATCTGAGATTGTGAGCATTATGTAATAATGTTTGCAAATTACCATGTGAAGGACATCTCTGCTCATTTTCACCAGAAACCCGTGGAAAGCTCCTGAATATGTTTGCAGTATTTCGATCAGATATCCGCGTTTGGCAGCTTTTGCGCGGAGTCTGCGCGCGGTGCGCTCCTCCTGGTTCACGTGCGTTCCGTTCCGCATCACCACTATATACTGACCCGGCATGCGCCACGCGTCCTGTGCGTAAAACACGACGTAGGGCATTTGATTCACACTGACTTTGATAACCTCCTCATTCCAAACGTTCCACGCGTACAGAGCGTTTATTTTAGACTGTCTTGGAATACAGCAATACTGTTTCTCTCAGGACAACTTCCGAGTGTTTACACAACAAATAAAACATTTCAAAGTTTATTGGCAGTTACATAAAAGTTTGCATGTGAGAATGACGCTCTTCGTCTCCGACACCAGATGAAAACTGTGTTTTTGTTTTCTTTTAAACATCTTTGATCTTGATATTACTGATATATATATATGTATATATATACATATACATATACATATGCATTATCAATTATATTTTTTATATTTCATTTGATACACCTGACCTAATAATTAAACAATCTGCATGCTGTAGACATAGTCAATGCACTTTGTTTGATTAACAGAAAACAAAACAAACTTTCATATATCACAATAGTTTCTTCTACTTTCTTAAAAAGATCAGTTGTTCATGTGATAAGTCCAAACGTCCACTGAACAATCATATTAAACACCCCAGATACAGAAAACCGAATTATTTAATTTGGAATATGCAGCAATTTTTCCTACGCATTTTTATTTCCCCCCTATTCCTTATTTTTTTTTTCCCAAAGTATTTTCCTTAACTAAGCATTTTTGTTGATATTTTTAATATCAGGCAATAGCCTATCACCACTCACACAATTAGCTGATTTAGCAGTTAGTGATCTTACCTTAGTGCACCTGTAAAACTGGGAGGATGGCCTGCTCTCTGCTTCAGGCTGGGTGTCATCCTGCAGAATTAAAGACAGGATCATTTCTTCATCCTCAGTGTAGTCTTCATCACTCTCCGATACAGCCACAAGACCCAGCAGAAAACTCAGACAGCACACCGTCACAAAGCTTTTCATTCTGTGGACAGTAAACTAAGCAATATAAAATAAGCAGTTTTAGGTGATATTGCTAAGATTTCTCTTTTTGTTCGTCATATCATAAGGCAGTGGTATGAAGCAGAGAGATTTGGAGCTGAAATGTATCCTCATGTCATTTAACATGTCATTTGAATCTCTCTGACTGAATGAAGCAATGAGGTGGGGCCTGCTGACGTTTCACTGTCCTTATATCGCACGATGTTTTGTTAATAAACACAGCAGAAGAGAAGTCAGATTACAGTCCACCCACACACATTTTATGCTTTTACTATTCCTGCACAGACATGTAACATTTACCAAAATGAAACCTGTAAAATGAAAGTGTCAATTAGTTAGAGGCTAAATATATTGTGAAATACAGGGGGGAAACAATTAATAGCTACTAAACAACAAAATTTAAATTGATTTGTAGTAAAACAAGACAAAAGGAAGATGCATGCCTTTATACTGTTTTTACACTGAATTTCAGCTCACATGTCACCTGCGCGCGTCCGCGAGAGCCAAATAGTTGCGCGTGCACGTCGGATGCTGCTGGTATCACTTTGACCAAAAACAGATTCACGTCGTCCTCTGTTGGCCAAATAGTGGTATTGTTGAGCAGCTAAAAGAGCAGCAGTCGAATTAAACCTGCAAAACACAATACAATCTATATATGGTCAAAGCAGTAGACTGTTTTTGTCTCTGAAGAGAAGAGAAGAGAGGAGACGAGAGATGAAGAGACGAGACGAGACGAGACGAGAGGAGAGGAGACGAGAGGAGAGGAGACGAGAGATGAAGAGACGAGAGGAGACGAGAGATGAAGAGACGAGACGAGACGAGAAGAGAAGAGACGAGACGAGAGATGAAGAGATGAGACGAGACGAGAGATGAAGAGATGAGACGAGAGATGAAGAGACGAGACGAGAGATGAAGAGACGAGACGAGAGATGAAGAGACGAGACGAGAAGAGATGAGACGAGAGATGAAGAGACGAGACGAGAGATGAAGAGACGAGACGAGAGATGAAGAGACGAGACGAGAGATGAAGAGAAGAGACGAGACGAGAAGAGAAGAGACGAGAGATGAAGAGATGAGACGAGAGATGAAGAGAAGAGACGAGACGAGAAGAGATGAGACGAGAGATGAAGAGACGAGACGAGAGATGAAGAGAAGAGACGAGAGATGAAGAGATGAGACGAGAGATGAAGAGACGAGACGAGAGATGAAGAGACGAGACGAGAGATGAAGAGACGAGACGAGACGAGAAGAGAAGAGATGAGACGAGAGATGAAGAGACGAGACGAGACGAGAGATGAAGAGATGAGACGAGAGATGAAGAGAAGAGACGAGAGATGAAGAGACGAGACGAGAGATGAAGAGAAGAGACGAGAGATGAAGAGAAGAGACGAGAGATGAAGAGACGAGACGAGAGATGAAGAGAAGAGACGAGAGATGAAGAGACGAGACGAGACTAGAGATGAAGAGATGAGACGAGATGAAGAGAAGAGACGAGAGATGAAGAGAAGAGACGAGAGATGAAGAGACGAGACGAGACGAGAGATGAAGAGATGAGACGAGAGATGAAGAGAAGAGACGAGAGATGAAGAGAAGAGACGAGAGATGAAGAGACGAGACGAGAGATGAAGAGAAGAGACGAGAGATGAAGAGACGAGACGAGAGATGAAGAGAAGAGACGAGAGATGAAGAGACGAGACGAGACTAGAGATGAAGAGATGAGACGAGATGAAGAGAAGAGACGAGAGATGAAGAGAAGAGACGAGAGATGAAGAGAAGAGACGAGAGATGAAGAGACGAGACGAGAGATGAAGAGATGAGAAGAGAAGAGACGAGAGATGAAGAGAAGAGACGAGAGATGAAGAGATGAGACGAGAGATGAAGAGAAGAGACGAGAGATGAAGAGACGAGACGAGACGAGACGAGACGAGACGAGACGAGACGAGACGAGACGAGAAGAGAAGAGAACCTGCATTGCAAACCAAGCCATTGGTCCAAACAGCTTAAAAGGATAATTCACACAAACATGAAAATTCTGTCATCATTTATTCAGCCTATGTTGTTCAAAAGCTGTATGATTTTTTTTCTGTGGATCATATAAACATGAGGAATTTATTTATTTATTTTGAGTGACCTGCGCCGTTCATAAAATATGCCTGTATGAGCATGTAAAAATGCAAAAAGTTTGGTGAGGTTCATATTTAGGTTTAGAGGATAGAAAATACCAATAGTTCAGTATAAAAGCAGAAGTCAATGGATATGGCATATGTCTACGGTTGTCTTCCCTGTCATGTGTTCAGCATTTAATGCTTAATGAGTTACTGCTCTCAGTGAATGTTCTGCAGACCATTTTGCAGATATCCAGGTACACTCTTAAAAATAAAGGTGCTTAAAAGGTTCTTCACAGAGATGCAATAGAAGAATCATTTTTGGTTCCACAAAGAACCATTCAGTCAAAGGTTCTTAACTTTTCATAATCTGAAGAACACAAATAACCTTTTGTGAAACAGAAAGGTTCTTCAGATGTTAAAGGTTCTTTATGGAACCATTTAGACAAAAAGGTTCTTCTATGGCATCGTGAAGCACCCTTATTTTTAAGAGTGTAAACAAACAGAACATGTACATTTGTTCAATAACAAGTTTTCTAAAATTCTAGATGAATTTATATTTCTGCTCTATAAACCTGAGCGAATCTACAGTATAGTCCTTTTGTCTTCATACTTTGTCATAATTTGTCAGAGTGTTAGAAAGATTGTAAAAGCTCATTAGTGAAAAAGTATCAAAACATTCTATTTGTTTACCTGGATAACTCTAAAATGCACTACAGATTGTTGACTGACAGCAGTAACTTACTGTATAAAGCATAAAACAGAGCTGAGCGTATGACGGAGGACGACACAAGTAGATAACACAAATGAAACCACAGCAAAGACAAATGTATTGTACAAAGCAGTCTACACTTTTTTTGATGAGTATCTTCTTTGTTCATCTTAACACATAGGCAATGTAGACATGGACAAATGTATAGCACAAAGCAGCTGACTCCTTTTTGGCACATATGGAACCTCATAAATAGAAAGTCCCCACCATGACAGGAAAACAAAGGAGTGTGAGTACTTATACATAATTTGTGGCCAAGATGATTCACAGTATTGCAACATGCATTTTTTACATGACTAAAAATATCTAGAACTTAATCCCTTTTACACATTAAAGAAATAGTATTTTTCAAATAATAAATTTAAATAATCTAAAAACATATAAACTATAATTATAATTATTGTGCTGTCTAAAATGTAAAGGAAGGAGCACCACAAACAAATATAAAAACTTCACACCAGGCAGTTCCTCTTTCAGTGTCCTCTGGTCTGTATGGTGAGTCAAGGTCACAAGTGTTTCATCACCTAATGCTTAAACTTTTTCCAGTTTTATTTCCCTGAGAGTTGAACGATTCTATTATCATATGCTTTTGACAAAGTCATGGCCAGACCTTGTGACATTCACATGCTTAACAGCCTAATGTAAAAAGTGATGGCACATAAATTACATGCATAGATGTTTTGTTATTGTACAAGTTATTTAAAAAAAAAAATGTATGGCTACATACAGTAGGTGTCAAATCTTTTATGTCAGGTGTAAATGGTGATTTGGACATTATCAGCAGTAGCTATTCACTCTCCAGCTCGGATGTGTAGTAACACGAGTCCTCCACTTTCCCATAGTACATCTCTCTGTTGGGGTCTGGTCGTGGAGATCTTCTCTCCGCCAGTGGAGTGCTGGAGCAGACCAGAACACTGGGAGAACTTCGACATGTGTGGAGGACGATAACACGCTCACCGGATTTGTTCTCTGTGTGGCGTTTTGGATCTGCCGATATTTCTACTTCATCATCACAGAAGCCAGCCAAGGGAGCTCTTATTGGTTTCGTTGGACTGTGACAGGAAATAAATGTGAGATATATGCTACAGTATTTCAATGTCTATATATATATGCTAATTTAAAAAGTTTTACACATTAAAGGGATAAAAATGATCCCAGAAATGAAAATTCTCTCATTTATTCACTCTCATGGGAGTAGTACACCATTGATTCCAACCAACTATCCAAACTGGGTTTACGAGTACATGCTTGATGTAAATATCAGCACACAACAAACACGCTTACAAGTTTCAGGAGAATGCACATATGACAGTTGGACAGAAGCTATGGTTTACAGTTTAAAAAAAAAAGTTAAAAATATAATTTTTGTGGTTGCATGGGCAGCGCGATTACTTGACAAATTACATGATGGAAATTGTAGTCAGTAATTCTATCCATTACATTTTAGGTAATATAATCAGACTACTTTTAATTACTTTTAGATTACTTGATCACATTGATTTGAAGAATAACTGTGTACATGCAAATGTGTTGTTAAATTAGAATAGCTTATTTAAAAATTAAATCTCACAGGAATTCAGGTAAATATTTTGGCTCAGAATAAAATGTGAATATGTAATCTGATCATAAGCATTTTAAAATGTAATAGCTATAATCTAATTACAAGAACTTAATTTTTGGAATATGATTATGTAATGGGGTTACATTACTACCCAGCACTGTGTATGGGTTACCATTGTGTTCGATTTGCATGGTTTTAATGTTGTAAATAAATAATGTTCAGTTTCCTGGACAGACTAAATGTTTCACTTAAGACTTCAATATATTGTCAGGAGATAATTTTGTGTTGCCTGATTTCCTCCTCCTCCTTCCATTTTTTTTTTTTTTTTTTTTTTGACTCTCAAATGACGGTATAGCAGTTGACTTGTATTTTATGAATCACCAAGGACCATGGTTTCAAATAAAAATCTTCTTTACTGTTCTACTGAAGAAAATGTCAACTGCATCACCTGAGGGTAAATTAACAGCTCGTTTTCATTTTTGAGTGGACTATCCCTTTGAAATGACCTGAAATGCTGAAACCCCTTTGAAATGGCATGACCCTGTGGGGTCAGTTGTTCAAAAGTAATCTGATCGGATTTCATCTATCAGATTTGATCAAATTTTGAAAATGGGTTGTTCAAAAAAAATAAATAATAAAAAAAGGGATCTTGAAATTGGATTAGATCATAAAATCTTGGTTTTGATCTGGATCAAATTGTCAGTTTGTGGTGTTCAAAATTTTTAGTAAGATTGGGATTGATCCAAAAAAAAAAAAAATCAGAATTATACTGATCCCAGCAAAAGGTTGGATTTCAGGAACAAAAATGTGATAAAAATGAAAAAGTTTTAGTGTAAATGTCAGTCATGGTGGAAAGATTTGATGATGGAGAAAATCTTGAATATAGTGATGCCAGTTGCTTCTTTTTTCATTATTTTGTAGACTTCTTTCTAAAACTCACTATTATCAGTGTAATCTACATCAAATAGTGATGATAATTCTGAGAGAGAGAGAGAGAGAGAGAGAGAGAGAGCGGTTCTTAGAGGCTGTTGAGTCGTAAGGTTGAACCCTTGTCTCTTAACGATTTTAACCAAAAATAATCTCATCATATTCAGAGTAATTACATTCTCTATCTGGTAAGATTCAATTAGCCAACTGCTGAACCTAGTTACAGAGGGAGTGAGTTTAGACTTGGAAAGTAATGAGTCTTGATGGGCTCTCAGAAAACACACAGACCCCAGTGTGGCAACAGAAAGAGAAGGAAGAGATTGAATTAGACTGGATGAATGAATGGAGGGAGGGTGATGGAGACGACCGTTTCTGTTTATTTAGAGCATCCTTATGTAGCTTTGTAAATGCCTTATTGCCAAAAAAATATATTTTTCTACAATATAAATTTACTAGAGAACCACATTTAAAGACATCACACAAAATAGACAATAGTTTCTTGAATTAAGTTTATGTAAATTAATATAATTTGCAATTTATCAGATTTTTTTTATATACTGGAAATTTTATATATTTTTAGATCACTCTAACCTTTTTTCATCTGAGGTTCCAGCACTCAAGTCCTGTTTTTCAGCCCCACAGAGTTCTTCCTTATCTGGCAGTATAACAGTTACCTGTAGGACGAGTGAAACACTCGAATATAACACAATTCAAAGTCTAACTTTGAGTATGAATAACCTAAGATCTGATATTATGCCTTGACAATAAAACATTAAATAGATCTAGTAGTGAACAGTAGGAACAGCCTCTTTCCTTACCCTGGGGTAACACTGACACACTGACCAGACAGACCCAATGACCACCATTATCACTCCTGCAGCGCAGAACGTGGCAAACACCTGTGGCTTCTCTACGGAAATCATGAACAGACCCAACGCCACGAACGCCATCCCCAGAAAGATGAGCCCATAGTGGTACGGCTTGTTCTCTGCCATGGAAAAAACTTACAAGTCCAGCAGTGGTTTATTAAGTTCACAGAGGAAAGTACCGGTGAGCGTGTGGAGCTTTATGAATGTGTCCCCATAGAGGTGAAGGGCAGGAGTGAATGACCGGACACAGGGCCAGTGGAGAACAAAGATCCGGATCATTGAACCTGTAATGGGCCTTAGTCAGGTGACCTTCCCCCAGGTAAAGGTTGCATTGGCTTGAGCATTCTTACTACATTCATTTCCAGGAATGCTGGCATCTTAATGATATAGTAAAGAGAAATAAAGCACAAGAACACACAAAACTTTTGGTTTGATATTAATATTGGTAAGCAAATACAAATCAACCATACAGTTTTTGTAACATACGGTGTATTGGTATTTACATGCACAGGTGATAGTAATATACTGACAAAATGATGTGTAGCTGACAAAACATCACTGAACACACTTTTGCAGCATTGTGTGATATAGAATTAATAAAACACAAACATGAAACAGACATAGTTTCTGGTAGGCCTGTTAAAGTGGCAATCTGGAGAGAGGCACATTTTTTTCAATCCCATTTCTTACAACATAATGTAGGCCTACCATTAAAATAGACACATAAAAGAATATACATTAGGAAATGTCTAAAATCTTTCTCAAAAACATGTTCTGGTCACTAGGGAAAAAAGTGAGTGAGTAGAAATCAAGGCACAATTCAATATTTGGTTCAGCTTATTAATAAAGAGGTACTCAGTGGCATTTACAATCATAACCTAGCATTTTAACCTTCATGTTCTTTTCAGATTGATTTCATGTTTGGAGTCCCACCAAACCCAGTAATAAACACTACCATGCAAGTTTTGGGTGAGTGATTTATTAATATTATTATTTTATTTATTTATTTTTTAAAGAAAGTCATTTATTTATTCAGCAGGAACTTTAAATTTATAAAAGCAGTAAAGACATTTATTGATGGTTTTCACAAAAATATTTAGCAGCTTGACTGTTTTCAACAGTGATAATAATGAGAAATGTTTCTTGAGCACCAGATCAGACTATTAGAATGATTTCTGAAGGATCGTGTGACCCTGAAGGCTGGAATAATGGCTGCTGAAAATTCCACTTTACCATTGCAGGAATTAATTATTGTTTTAAATAGAAAACAGTTGTAATTTGTAACAGTATTTAATATTATTACCGTTTTTACCGTTTTTGAAATCTTACAGACCCAAAACTGGAATGGTAGTGTATGTGTATGTATTAAATAATAATAGTGTTTCTAAATTAATCTTTTATTTTCCCTTCAAAATAATATGTGCATTCCCTTTGTCTGACTTAAGAAAAACCCTTTAGACAGATATTGACACTTTTCCTTTTCACTCTTTTTTTTACCACAATGTAGGAATGCATATTTCATCACTGTGGCTGGTATCTATTTTAGTAACACTGCTTCTGATTTTGACACCAGTAAAAACACAGTAGATTAATACAATAAAAAAAAAAAAAAAAAAAATGAAAGCAACTCTGAAAACCATCAACCTTCAATGCTAGTTTTTGAACTCTTGAAATGGCCTTGGGGTCTCTCAGACCTTACGAAGATAGATAAGCTTTAAGTTATCCACATATGAAAAAGTGAGAAACAAGATTATAGTGATGCAAGTCATTTTATCAGTTATCAGTGATAGTTCACAGAATTAGCCTACAAATTGTTGTACTTGTATTAAGAAATAAGAAAGATTGTTTTCTTCCCATTTTAAAAGCAGTTCCACTGTTTATGACACTTGGTGTCATTTGTAGCATGCAGAGATCTGGACTTCAGTTATCAGCTTCAAAACTAAAAAAATATTAACACATCAGCCAAAATTTTCAAATCAGTACACCACTATAACAAGATAGGAAACTGGAGGTCGAGTTCAGTTGGAGTTTGGACTGATAAGTCCCTATTATTACAAAATTACGAAGTTTTTTGTCACTTAAAGGCACATTTTTGTAATAAAATATCCAAAAACCACTTGCACAGTGTTATATATTTCATGTAGTTGTGTAGTACGTTATCCCAAAAGTTCCCAAGGATTTGTATATCCAGAGAAATTCCAGTTTTAAAAATTGACTCGTCCCTGTTCCTCCATGGTCATGGTCGCCTATCAATGACGTAATATACGCGCTATCCTCGGTTTTCGCTTGTAAAGTCTACAAGCGTGGACAAAAATGCCGGGGCACAGATAAAGTAAATCCATTACGGCTGAAATGAAAATTCTTGACTGCAGTATTAAATTTATATCTGCTCAGTGTTGCATCATGACTCTTTTTCTGCATTTTTACAGTGTTGCGCATTATACTGTAAAAATCTTTTGAGCTTATGAACCCAATGGCCAATCAGAGGCGTTCAGATGAGTCATCGCTGAATCAGTGCAGTTTCGTTGTTGAGTGTGCGCGCGTGCTGACAGGCTGACTGAATTCAGCTCGCGAATTCTCTCATCATAAACAAGTGCAGATGTATGAAGTAAGCGATTCATTCATCAAACAGTGACAGCTTTACTGATTACAAGGGGAGTTTTTTGAAAGTGCTTAATCTCGCGCTAGACTGAAATCAGTCATAATGTTCTTTGACAATGTAAATGTTTCTTTTCATTACCTCATCCGTGAACATGATTCGTGAATTATATACATCTCTTTATAGTGAAAACGACGTCTCCCATTGTTCCACCCCTCTTCACAGTGTCATCAAGCTTCGCCTTTGTTGTTTTGAACATGCGACCTCTAGCAGCGAAAACTTACATGTTGTGCCTTTAAGGCACTTTAGCAGTTTTTTGAACAGATTAGACATAGAGAAATAGAGCTGCACAATATATCGGTTTTTGTCTTTTTTCCCATTTATCATTAAATATTACGTATGTGCACTTGTGAACTTGTTTCCCTTTTTAATTTCGGATAACTTTTGCAGTCTATATCTATACAATAACTTAAGGGATAGAGATATAAAAAGATATAACCCTTTAAGTGCATCATCTCTTGTAGAGTGCATGCAGAGCTGTGTGCATTCATGCATAAAAACATTACTTTGTTTTTTCATTCAAACCAACTTTTTTTGTTGTCTAAAATTGAAAGTTATGGATAAATATTCACCTTTCATACTGCAAAAAAAAAAAAAAAAATATATATCCATCTTTAATCCCATCACTGTTTTGATGCTTACATTCAGTTGTAGCATTTAAAGTATTCATTTATTAATGTAGAATAGAGTATAATAAGGCCATTTATCAGTTATCAGCCATAAAACGAAAATAATTACTGGCTTAACTATGACTGACAGATTTTTAATATCTGTGCACCCCCAATTAAACCAACTTTTCAATCATAACGTGTCGGTGTCTACAGTCAAAGCAGTGGTTATACTTGGTTTACAGCTGTAGTGGTCTTCATAACAGTCTCATAGGACGGCGGCGGCTCCGTTTGCCAGGGTGGAGGGGTTGCAGGTTGGCTCTGTGGACTGATTTCTGAGGTGGGAGGCACTTGGACTGGACTGTGCTCCTCTGCCGTAGCCCTCCGGATGCGATCCAGCCTCCTGGGGAAAGAGAACAGCAGTGAATATGCGTACATATCATTTGAATATGCGGCATAATCGCAACTCAACTGGACATTTAAAGGGATAGTTCACCCCAAAATGAAAATTAACCAATGATTTACTCACCCTCAAGTCATCCTAGGTGTATATGAATTTATTCTTTCAGACAAATACAACTGGAGTTAATTAAAAAAAAAAAAAAAAAATGTCCTGGCTCTTCCAAACTTTATAATGGCAGTGAATGGTGGTTGAGATTTTGAAGTCCAAAAAAGTGCCTGCATCCATCATAAAAAGTACTCCATGTGGCTCCGGAGGATTAATAAAGACCTTCTGAAGCGAAGCTATCTGTTTGTGTATGAAAAATATACATATTTAAAAATTTATAAACAGTAATCTCTAGCTTCTGCTAACTGTTGTACACGCTTTCACTAGAGAGTGGCGTTCCAGCGGATGACGTAGGTGTAGTGTAAGCTCTGGTGAGAATATGCTAGTCTCGTGAGAACCAAGTTTCGTTTAAAGCAAAAGAAAACCAGTCTCCTCTTGGCTTACAGTATATCGAATCCTCCGACATTTTTCTTTACAAATCCCCCAGAAAGTGGAGTTATTTTTATGATGGATGGACACACTTTTTTGGACTTCAAAATCTCAATCCTCATTCACTGCCATTATAAAGTTTGGAAGAGCCAGGACATTTTTGGCTTGAGGCTTAAGAGTGAAGATGGCTTGAGAGTAAATCATGGGGTAATTTTCATTTTTGCAAAATGAAAATTTGAAATACCTTTGCATTGGTATACTGTTAGCGAAAATTTCAACGGCACCCAAACTGCTTAGATGCATATGTAAATAGGTGCTGAGTGCTTTCCATCAATAACAAAATAAATATACAGTGCTGAGAAAACAGCAGTTAGGTAAGTATCTGATCATAGCAATGTGGATTTGTTTGTATGCACTCCAGTCAAGTCACATTAATTTACTGTATTCCGCACTTCATACAATAGATTGCTTTAAAGCAAGCAGCTTTATAGTATCAAACATACAAGACAGTATCAGTGTCACTCATTTTCAATTAGAATTAGAACTTCAGCTGACTTTTGTGGAGCCCCAGAGCCACATCTACCTATTACGTAATCGCCACAGACCAATGGTAGTTTGAACGTGTTTACCAGATTTCTGAAAAGTTTTGGCAAACTGCTTTGGCAAACTGCTTTAAACTTCCAAACAAACTTCAAGCGAACTTTGTTTTGGTCTGATTATGTTCTAAATGATGTCATACCGGTTTAGTCTCTGATTTCGCTTAACCCTCTGGTGCTCTTCGGTCACTTTTGACCGAAAAATTTTATGTTTTGAATTTTTAAATCACAGCTTCATTGGAATGGTACGAAACTTGGTGACTTTTACGGCATTTGGAATGTGAACACACAAAAAAATTGAGGGCTTGATTCGAGCAGGCTAAGTGGTCGTAAAAAAATAGTCACACTTGTGGTCTTCAGTCAAAAATGACCGATCATAGGAAATGAATGGGAAATTGACAAAAACACAAAAATTCAGCAAATTTGTGTGTGTACAATCTACAAATCTGCTACAATGCAGAAAAGTACACAGCAATGACGGGGTGAAACTCTAAAACATCAAGAGTGCAAAACCAACACATCCATTCACACACACACGCGCGCGTACACACACACTTATACACACACACACCTATGAACTGGTGTAACTGTAACACAGCAAATATGTAAAATAAAAGCAATAATTCAACTACAATGCAGTAAAAAAGTGGACAGCAAGGAAGGGGTTACACTCTAAAACATTAAGAGTGCAAAACAGACACATCCACTCACATACACACTCACAGACAGAGTTAAATTTTAGGTGTCTGGTCACTTTTGACCATGAAGACCACAAGTGTGACTCCCAAATAAGGAGCACCAGACTACATCGGGGCCTTTAGGTAATAAGGAATTATAGAGACAACATTTATTTCACCTAGTGTGTGCTCGCTGGGTTGTTCTTTTTTTTTTAAACCAAAGAGTTTGAGCGTTTAACATTATTCCCTTAAAACGACTGTACTTCAGTTGCCAATAAGACAGGGGTGGGGAGAAGGGGGGACCCCTAGGCACTGATTTGATGGCTTCAGCATGTTGCAAGAAACAAAAAATCTCGTCTCTCTTCCTCTCGTTCCCTCCCTCCTCATTCTTTCTGGGCTAGTGTACAATGCTGACTGCTTTC
The DNA here is from genome assembly GCA_039654775.1 of Spinibarbus caldwelli. Taxonomy (NCBI): domain Eukaryota; kingdom Metazoa; phylum Chordata; class Actinopteri; order Cypriniformes; family Cyprinidae; genus Spinibarbus; species Spinibarbus caldwelli. The sequence goes on from CM077240.1 coordinate 13,277,892, forward strand.
TGTTAACATTTATACTCCTGATCATGTGGTCAGAATGAACTACTTTGCCTCCTTTGATTTTTTGATTCAGCACGATTCTCCAAAAACAAAAAAAAACTAACAAAAAAAAAAAAAAAACAAATTTTTTTTTTTCTTCATTATGAAGTACCAGCACCTTACTAGAATTTAAATGGCAATGGGCCTTCTCTCTCTCTCTCTCTCTCTCTCTCTCTCTCTCTCTCTCTCTCTCTCTCTCTCTCTCTCTCTCTCTCTCTCTCACTCTCACTCTCTCACTCTCACTCAGACATGGAACACTGAAAGAATTTGGCGCCCAGCAGCTGTTCAGTCTTCACTTTGTCTGTAAACATTACCTTGCCTTAACATTTTCTCTCAGTTTATCCATTAATCACATGACAAAATTGCATTTTGTCAGGCACTGAAACATTTAAAAATGTTTCGGACTGTTTTGACTGAGTTCAAACTCTTAAACTAATAACTGTAATTGACATAAAAACACTGTTGTGTTGAGCTGGGCATCACAGAATGACTTCCTAACATTTAATTTAAAGCTAAAGTGTGTAATTCCTGCAACTCTAAACTCACCAAACAAATTGCAGAAGTAGTTAACAAACGAGCTATTTTAATAGTGACACACAGTTGACTAAATAGATAAAGCTGAAGTTTGGAAGTATGAATCTGATGATATCTTTTTTTTTTCACAAACCAGCATCTCATAGATAGAAACATTGGATAGAGGAAAATTATCGTCCTTCCAACTAATACATTGGGCTTTTGTGCTATGAAATTAAATGTAAATGGTGTTGACATGAAATAGTTCATGGACAGGGTGCAGACTCACCATGTCTACCATTTAACACCGCAGACTCTCACTGTTTTCACTGCTGACCTACTTCTATAATCAGAACATTTATTACTTCTGCTTAACTTTGGCTTTCAAACTGAGAGTGGGCCGAAAAGAGACAGAGCACCCTCTTAGTTTGCATATTTTTATAAACTGAAAGCCAGAGATACAAGTGTATACAAAACCACCAAACAGTGTATTTATTATGTTTCAGCATTCTTATGTCTTACACTGATGTTACTAGTACTAGTGAGTGTGAAAGAAAACTATTACTATTGCTCATACTTAAGTAAAACCAATCATTTAATGAGTTCTAACTAATCCTAAAAAACCTCTTTTAGCAACGCAAATTATTTAGGTCAGGGTCAGCAGGGGGTCCATTCTATGATGTCATTTTATGGGTTTTCTGTTGGTTGCACCACATGACTGTCATTTATTGGAAAACATACCATAAAATACATATATACATAGAATCAATAATAAAAGATTATGCCAAACTACTTAACAAAGTTTTATTTTCAAGAATTTAAAAAAAAAATTTAATGAGGGTTTTTTTTTTCTTCATTGTGAAAACAACTGTATCACCCTGACATTTTTTAAATTTGCCTCCAAATAACAAAATTAATTGCAATTCAGGATTGAAAAAATTGAAAAACATGCTTATCATAGAAAATGTGTTCAAGACGTATGTATGAATCGCATTTTAAATGTATTTTTGAATAAATTTATAGATAAAACAAAACAAACAAAAAAAAAAAAGAGTGCCATGTCATTTATCCTCGTGGGTTCTTGACCTCTCAAAATTCCTTATTATGTTTTGTTTTTGATATTGTCCATGTATAAAACTTGGAATACACTACATGATTTTTGCACAGATTTTTGCCTGAATTTGCAGTCTGGACAAATCAGTGCTAGTTGCCAAATGTCAGTGAGCAAATATTAAAATCTGTTCTGATTTTCAAAGTCATGTAGTCTATTCCAGCCATGACACTCGTCGTGTTTGTATAGAGTTGCCACAACTCTGGCTAAACCCTTGGATCTCTTTAATTGCACTCATAAATTAGCCTCATAATGATATTTATGCACAAAAATAGTTTAGCATTTGCTTCTTACCTTTGCACCGCAATGGCTTGATGGTGGGTGTAACGGGTGCCCGTTCGCGGGTGTAGAAGGAAGTGACCCGGCACAGCTACATGACTGGATTTAAAGACCATGCAGAAGGCACGGATGAGAATAAAGAGGCCCAGACACACTATAGGGATGCTAATGAGAACAATGTACATATTCATAGTCATAAAGATCACTAGGCCTACTATAACAAGCAAGATCCCCAATGAAACTTGCCATCTGTGCTGGAAGGACATGTTTCTTCTGACTATGCAATCACTAGTAGGCACGTTGTTTTCTGCCCTTGTAACACCACACATATCACTGTGCATGTGTGTATGTGAGCTTCAAGTTGTGTTGCGCAGAGCACAGCACAAAGGACAGTCCAGCCACGGTGTCAGTTCATATCCGATCACAGACCATCCTACACATAGAGCAGCATAAATGAGTTAAAGTTACACTTGCACCCAAGACAGAAAGGATAGTTTTTACATATTAAAACATATTAGAACATATTGCAGCATGCTTCAATATAAATTCAGTTGCTCATAGATATCTAATAAATGCATTAAGCTGCATGTGTTTCATGTGGTAACGTCTAAATAAACTGTTCAGAAATCAGAAATACATATTAATATGACATAAACAAAATTCCTACATTAGTTGCACTAAAAAAGTAAGTTTAAAGTTTAAATGAGGCAAAATATGTCTTTAAGCCAAAGTAAGAATTGCATTATTACAATGTAACGTATGAACACTGTATCAACCGTCTTATCCATATTAAATACAATAAATAAATGTTAGCCAAATGCCGTTACAATTATTATAGTCGAAAATTACGATTTAACATTGTGACTGAATGTATATTTTTCACATGTAACAAAAATCGTGCTATTCATATCGTCACTATAAATGCATTACCTTGTCGGGTTGACGCAGTACGACGTGCGTTTGTTTTGATCATGAAGTTGAACATCTGTGGATGAGTGTAAGCGTTTCTTCTAATGAACAGTCTTCAACACATCTGTCTGAACTGAATAGGCGTCTAGCGCCGCTTGTTTCATTATACTCAACGGGGATAATCATTTCCAGCAAGCTCTTTACTTCCCACGGAAATCGCGACTCAGCCAGTCATTTCCTTAGAGAATCCTTATAGAAAGTCAAATTCTTCCCACACCCATCGGTGTCGGTAGATCTGTCTGAGTCTCTGGCATTTAAACGTGAAGAGGAAGTGGCAGAGTTTATGGGCGGAGGTTGATGCCACTTCAGAGCGACGACCGATCCGTTAATGAATCGTTCTTTTGAAGTGAATCTTTTCAATGATTCAGGTGAGCCGGTTCACTAGTCCAAGAACGGATCATTTGGCTGCTAGGGATTTATAATACAGCCATTTAGTAACAAATTGGTTACAGAATTTGATATTATTACAGTTTCTTTTGCTTTCTACCGACAGGTGGAAAAACATTAACGAATTAATCACAACGATATATATATATATATGGTAACGCAGATTACAACCCGCAAAGAACTACGTATACTGATTTTACAGTACGTTTCTGTAATTATAGTGTACCTATAAAGAACATACGTGTAGGTATAAGGGAACAATGTGTTACGTTTGTGTAATAAGGGGGTAACAACCAGATATGCAGCCTGCAAAGAACTGCGTAAGTAAACCGAAGTTACAGCGTAACGTTTTTGTAATTATAGTGTAGGTATAGGGGAATAATATGCAACGTTTGGGGAATAAAGGGGTAACAACCTGTAAAATTACAAATCATTTATACTGTATTTTCAAACTAAGGGGTACCTATTCTAATATTACGTGGTATGGCCTAAACAATAATCTTATGTTTGGGAGTGATTTAGAAAGACAATATTATTTGTATAATTTTATACTGGTATTTTATTATAGGCCTAGGTATTTTTAACCATTCTCTTATTAAAGGAAACACGATGATTACTGAACAACAAAACTGGACATCTAGTGAAATGAGTTAATGAGTTCCTGTTATGATTTATAATTCACAATCAGCTTAACTTATGAAAGCTTATTAGTCACACCAGCAACTTCCCAACACCACTATCGCCAAATAACTTTGCATGATATACCATCAAGGTTCAATGCAGCTTAAAACAAGCTTACCTCTTTCCAGCTGTTCACAGAAAAAAAAGAAAAAGAAAAAGAAAAAAGGATTTAGTTTGGCCATCAAACAAATAAATTAAAACTAGTGCAATATTTTTCTCTGTAATTATGGTGCAAATATACGCTTGTTCTGTGTTTAAGCCCAACTTGTTCCTCCCTTTTTCCGTGTAGTTACAGGGTAAATACAACATTTGCGGGCTGTAAATTAAAGTGATGCTGTTACCTCCTTGTTCCATGTAGTTACAGTTTAAATACAACATTTGCGGGCTGTAAATTAAAGTGGTGCTCTGTTACCTCCTTGTTCCATGTAGTTACAGGGTAAATACAACGTTTGCGGGCTGTAAATTAAAATGGTGCTGTTACCTCCTTTTTCCATGTAGTTACAGGGTAAATACAACGTTTGCGGGCTGTAAATTAAAGTGGTGCTGTTCCCCCCTTATTCCATGTAGTTACAGGGTAAATACAACATTTGCGGGCTGTAAATTAAAGTGGTGCTGTTCCCCCCTTGTTCCATGTAGTTACAGGGTAAATACAACATTTGCGGGCTGTAAATTAAAGTGGTGCTCTGTTGCCTCCTTGTTCCATGTAGTTACAGGGTAAATACAACATTTGCGGGCTGTAAATTGAAGTGGTGCTGTTACCTCCTTGTTCCATGTAGTTACAGGGTACATACAACATTTGCGGGCTGTAAATTAAAGTGGTGCTCTGTTGCCTCCTTGTTCCATGTAGTTACAGGGTAAATACAACATTTGCGGGCTGTAAATTAAAGTGGTGCTGTTACCTCCTTGTTCCATGTAGTTACAGGGTAAATACAACATTTGCGGGCTGTAAATTGAAGTGGTGCTGTTACCTCCTTGTTCCATGTAGTTACAGGGTAAATACAACATTTGCGGGCTGTAAATTGAAGTGGTGCTGTTCCCCCCTTATTCCATGTAGTTACAGGGTAAATACAACATTTGCGGGCTGTAAATTAAAGTGGTGCTGTTACCTCCTTGTTCCATGTAGTTACAGGGTAAATACAACATTTGCGGGCTGTAAATTAAAGTGGTGCTCTGTTGCCTCCTTGTTCCATGTAGTTACAGGGTAAATACAACATTTGCGGGCTGTAAATTAAAGTGGTGCTGTTACCTCCTTGTTCCATGTAGTTACAGGGTAAATACAACATTTGCGGGCTGTAAATTGAAGTGGTGCTGTTACCTCCTTGTTCCATGTAGTTACAGGGTGAATACAACATTTGCGGGCTGTAAATTAAAGTGGTGCTCTGTTGCCTCCTTGTTCCATGTAGTTACAGGGTAAATACAACATTTGCGGGCTGTAAATTAAAGTGGTGCTGTTACCTCCTTGTTCCATGTAGTTACAGGGTGAATACAACATTTGCGGGCTGTAAATTGAAGTGGTGCTGTTACCTCCTTGTTCCATGTAGTTACAGAGTAAATACAACATTTGCGGGCTGTAAATTAAAGTGGTGCTCTGTTGCCTCCTTGTTCCATGTAGTTACAGGGTAAATACAACATTTGCGGGCTGTAAATTAAAGTGGTGCTGTTACCTCCTTGTTCCATGTAGTTACAGGGTAAATACAACATTTGTGGGCTGTAAATTAAAGTGGTGCTTGTTCCCCCCTTATTCCATGTAGTTACAGGGTAAGTAGCTACAACAAATGAATCTAAAACGATTGTTTATACAGTAGGTCATACATTATATATCAGGTAATATATCAATAAACATGGTGACTGTTTTATTTAATTCAAATATTATTTGAAATTTGGGTTTTTAAATTAAAATCACACACAATATGACAACAGTAACAACAAAGGCAACAGATAATAAAAGATAAAAAAATTATTACACCAGTTCAGAAAAAAGCAAAGCAATTCCATACTTATACAGCTTATACTGTTAAACCAAATTCTTTTGAAAAGTTTAAGAACAAAATTAAGATTTTTTTCAATTTGTTCATGTTTTTGACCCACTGACGAAGTTAAAATTATCATGGCCAAACCATCACGCCAATAAACACACAGTAATAATCACTGAAAGTCAGTATTAAACTATGTATTATAGCGAACTGGCAGGATTTTACCGTTGTGATCCACGTCCTCAAGCACCACTTTGACTACTTCAGTTCGCGTTTGAACCTCCACATTCCTAACCAGGGTTGCCAGGTTTTCACAGTAAACCCCCCCCCCCAATATATAGTTTTCACGTGACGTCACACCCATGTAGGAACGCCCACCTGGAGGCAAAACGAAGCTTTGCTCCACTGACTGCATTATTTTTACACAGTTTGCATTAAGTAGTAATGTAGTAAAACGCAGATGTTAAAAGGCGAAATTCAGTAAATACCTTATTGTTGATATATATTTTGTACAGACAAGCAGATGAAGCCAGAATATAAACGCAAAGTGCAAAGTTTCACGTTAAGTGGTTTCCCATAGAAAACTAAACTTAAACTTAATTTAAACTTAAATTAAACTTTTTTTATTTTATTTTATTTGAAAGAACATGCCAAAACATTGTTCATAAACCTTTGCTTTGTTGGTAAGAATACTTATAATTGCTTTAGCACACTTATTAGTGATGAATGAAATTTACTATGTGGCTCACTTACCTTACAATTTCTCTGACAAGCTTCATGTAACACTGAAGCCCGCCTTAAGAAACTCAGACCAATCAAAATTATTGTTACATGTCAACAAGTGTTGAAAAAACAATACAAGATCAGTTATTGTGACTGACTATAAAAATTTTAAGAGATATGACGCTACAACCTTATTTGGCCCATTTTACTTGATAGCCCATTTTAGCTGCCTTCACCCTACCCTTTAAAATCCAAAATGAGTTTATACTTTAGTTTAATTTTGTCAGCTCTCTTTGTCTAAGTTGTAAGGTGTCAGGTCTGATAAAAGCCCACGCAAGGGCGACTGGATTTTTCAAGTGTTGTAATGGAAATGGCAGATGAGGGACGAAACAGGGACGTTCACAAACTCGCTCGGACGAATGTCCTCCGAACGTCCTCCAGCGAACGTCAAAAAGAGGACCAAACGCGGACGTTAGTGGACGTCCTCCGAACGGCCGCCCGCGAAGTTACACAGCGAACGTACTGCGGACCTAAACGGACGTTCGGAACGTCCGCGGGACGTCCCCTGTTTGCTGGGAAGGCACTTTAAGTGTTTTTACAACGTTTTGTCACACTGTTCAATGATTGAAATATTGCCTCGGGTGCTTAAAATGGATTGCAAATGGCCAAAACTTGCATTTTGTTCACATACCTTTGTTTTATTCTTTTGAGACGTGATCTAAATATTTGCGGCTGTGAAACAGATGGAAAATTATCAGGCTTGTCCTGCAGTTCTATGGATGTTTTGCCCTCCAGGTCTTCGAGCCGGGCACGTGACTGAAATCTATGAATTGCTACTCAAAACTAGCCCAGTCTCGTTTCGAGGAGGTTCCCCGGGAAAACCGCGGACTTGGCAACGTTGTTCCTAACCCAGGACCGTCGGGTTACCTTTATTACTGATATCAACCCAAATTGGGTCAAATGAAGTCAGCTTCCTAACGCAACAGTCTCAACTGAGCGTTTGAACTGAAACAATAACCTAGTTGCATGTTTAGGCCTACACTGTAAATCGTTTGCAAATATAAGATTGCAGAATAGCCTACATACCACGTAATATTAGAATAGGTATCAGTTTCATAATACTTACAGTAAAAATAATTTGCAGGTTATTACTACTCCTTTATTCCCCAAACTTCACATATTATTCCCTTATACCTACACGGAGGTACTGAATAGGTACACTATAATTACAAAAAGGTTACACTGAAAATTCTGTTTACTTACGCAGTATGTTGCGGGTTGTAATCTAAAGTGTTACCAAAAATATATACAACCTGAATTCCGGAAATGTTAAGACGTTTTTTAAATTTGAATAAAATGAAAACTAAAAGACTTTCAAATCACATGAGCCAATATTTTATTCACAATAGAACATAGAGAACATAACATATGTTTAAACTGAGAAATTATACACTTTTATCCCCTAAATGAGCTCATTTAAAATTTGATGCCTGCTACAGGTCTCAAAAAAGTTGGCACGGGGACAACAAAGGGCTGAAAAAGCAAAAAAAATTGAAAATATTCCACTGGGAGAACATCTAGCAACTAATTAAGTTAATTGACATCAGGTCTGTAACATGATTATCTATAAAAGGGATGTCTTAGAGAGGCAGAGTCTCTCAGAAGTAAAGATGGGCAAAGGCTCTCCAATCTGTGAAAGAGTGCGTAAAAAGATTGTGGAATACTTTAAAAGCAATGTTCCTCAATATCAAATTGCAAAGGCTTTGCAAATCTCATCATCTACAGTGCATAACATCATCAAAAGATTCAGAGAAACTGGAGAAATTTCTGTGCATAAGGGACAAGGCCGAAGACCTTTGTTGGATGCCCGTGGTCTTCGGGCCCTCAGACGACACTGCATTACTCATCGGCATGATTCTGTCATTGACATTACTAAATGGGCCCAACAATACTTCCAGAAACCACTGTCGGTAAACACAATCCGCCGTGCCATCTGCAGATGCCAACTAAAGCTCTATCATGCAAAAAGGAGGCCATATGTGAACATGGTCCAGAAGCGCCGTCGTGTCCTGTGGGCCAAGGCTCATTTAAAATTAACTGTTTCAAAGTGGAAAAGTGTTCTATGGTCAGACGAGTCCAAGTTTGACATTCTTGTTGGAAATCACGGACGCCGTATCCTCCGGGCTAAAGAGGAGGGAGACCTTCCAGCATGTTATCAGCATTCAGTTCAAAAGCCAGCATCTCTGATGGTATGGGGGTGCATAAGTGCATACGGTATGGGCAGCTTGCATGTTTTGGAAGGGACTATGAATGCTGAAAGGTATATAAAGGTTTTAGAGCAACATATGCTCCCCTCCAGACGATGTGTATTTCAGCAGGACAATGCAAAACCACATACTTCAGCTATTACAACAGCATGGCTTCGTAGTAGAAGAGTCCGGGTGCTGAATTGGCCTGCTTGCAGTCCAGATCTTTCACCTATAGAGAACATTTGGTGCATCATTAAACGAAAAATATGTCAAAGATGACCACAAACTCTTCAGCAGCTGGAAACCTATATCAGGCAAGAATGGGACTAAATTCCAACACCAAAACTCCAGAAACTCATAACCTCGATGCCCAGACGTCTTCAAACCGTTTTGAAAAGAAGAGGAGATGCTACACCATGGTAAACATGCCCCCGTCTCAAATATTTTGAGACCTGTAGCAGGCATCAAATTCGAAATGACCTCAGTTTGTGCATAAAATTGTAAAATTTCTCAGTTTAAACATTTGTTATGTTCTCTGTGTTCTATTGTGAATAAAATATTGGCTCATGTGATTTGAAATTCGTTTAGTTTTCATTTTATTCAAATTTAAAAAACGTCCCAACATTTCCGGAATTCAGGTTGTATATGATTAGGTTTGTACATTAGCCTACCCTACTAATGTGTAGAAAAATATTTAGATAATGTTTGAAAAATGTTTGTAGGCTACTTTAATTAACACAATTTGACTATAATATGAAACTTAGTCATTTACGGTGGTGCTTAATAGGCTATTTTACTCACACAGTAGATTAAATTATATTGCATTAGTTCATTGTAATGGATGCATTAGTTCTGTTCCTCGAAAAGGGGTTGTCATGTTTTGCCAAGCAACACTCAATGACGTGTTATAGGTGGGTATGACGTGTTATGGGTTGCTGCTCAGAATTGCTGAATCTGTTTTTTACTCTTTTTTTCAACTATTCAAAAGAACCGAGTCGCGGAAATGATTCTGACTTCCCATCACTTGTTATTAAGGAAGTCACCCAGTCCTGAGTGTGGAAGAGCCTAATGGGTCTCTCGTAGAGAGATTTCTGATACTATACATAGCTTTATTCAATGCACACAATCCAACAAAAGCTCTTTTTATGATAAAACTGATAAAGCCACACTACTGCCACAACATTAGCCAATATTTAGAACAGTGGCATTAGTCTCATTTGAACAGTTTAAGTTAATGTAAAAACAAACAAATAGGTTGTTTATTTTTTTTTTATTTTTTTTTTTCCAAAGTCTTTGCATCTGTCCTGCTCACTGTTAACCCTTTGATGAGCAGTGATTGAAAAGTTCACTTGCAAGACTTGTGAGGTCTCAGAAACTCTCTGAGGTCTCATTAATTCTTCTGCATAATATCAGGGGCACTCCACTCACTTCACACACCGAGAGGGACATGCCTCTGCAGATCAGATAAAAATATCATATGACAACGAACCATGAGACACCTCATTAATACATCTGTATAAAATGTAAAGATTGACATATTATGGGAAATAGTTTAGGAACTAGGAAATTTCTCCCAACCACTATTTCTCAATAGAGAGATTATGGTGTGCCACGGTGCAGCAAATATTTGGAAGTAGCTTGATATGGGTGTTGCTTATCATGGTTACAACTTACAGTACATGGATGAGATGTTACATTCTTAAACTCAGTTGAGTTTTTGGAATTGATCTCTATCTTTCCTACTTTAAGTGTCATATGTTATGTGTACCGTGTATATATATATATATATATATATATATATATATATATATATATATTTGTTTAAATTTTATACTGATGTACTGCCAGGCTGTAGCATTTACAGATAATGTATTTTGTAGAATTGAAAGCTGACATAAATACTAGCTATTTCTTCACTGATGAGATATTCTGTCATTCATGGTAAAATGATTTCCACCTGTTACATACAAGTGAGTGCAAAGATTTATAATCATATAATGTTTTCCTTTCATAGCACATCAAAAAATGAATAAGAAAAGTGTGAGGCTGGTTTATTCTTTAGTTAGTTGTTTAAATAATAATAATAATAATAATAATAATAATAAAAGAACATACATCATCTCAAATAAACGTCTAGCATGCAAACAGAAGTGATGTAAATAGCCCTCTGTATTATTCATTGCAGTTCAAAGAAAACACACAGAATATGTACAAAATATAGAGAATACCCAGAAGTCCCTTGTTAAAAGATGAATATCATTGTAATGGATGAGTCAGAGGAAGCAGTGGCTGTGAATGTAATGTTTATAGTGTTCCAAACAATATTAGCAGAGCATTAGTTCATCATTAAACTCAGTAATGCTGTGTGGTATTTTCAGCAGAGATGTGCTCCCATTATCAGCCACCACAATATGTGCTTTATGCATAAATCATCTCTCTGGCCACATCTCTACAGCAACCTTACCATGCGGTTTTTGAGTCAAAATTGTGTGCTCATATGCCATGAAAATATTCTTTGCGTTAAACATAATGTTTCACCCTGATACTCTAACAAATGGATAAATATACAAATTAAACACTTTTCTTTGTTATTAATAATATTATTATTTTTTTTTCAAAAGTGTTGGAATATCATGCAAATTACAGTTGCAGGACAGCAAGTTGGCTGCAAATGCATTTAAGTGCAATGGCTAGTTAAAAGGAGGTACTGTAAATGTATTTTTGATTTTGAATATTTTGGAAAAAATGTATCAGTTGTGTATGATTTTGATGAATTGTGAATATTTAATTGTAATTAATTAAATTATATTATATTTGTGAATGACTTGTATTATATAATATAATATAATAATTAAACTATATAAATTTAATTGTCATTTATTTTGACATCTTTGTGATTCACTAGCTTTGACAGATTCACTAGTTTTTATTACAGAACTGAATACACTCCCAAATGCAGAAGCTAATTTTCTCACATTCAAGGGTACTAGAATATATAGAATTTGAGATATTTATTGAGATGACTTGAAACAGTGGGAATTGGTACGTCTAACTAAAACTAAAGCCTTCTCTTTTTTAAAAAATGCATTGCATTATGTTTAATGAGATATTAACCACTTATTTTTAACAGCTTATAGATTTTTTTATTTATAATGCATTTTATTTGAGAAAAAGCACAGTATTCTACATTTCTGTCTGAATAAGGCTGTAAACACATAATCAAGACTAGAACCATCTCAAGAGGCACAAAACACCCCTCGACTCGACGAGCTGTGGATTGCCAATGCCTGTTTTGAAGCTTCATCAACGCTAGTTTCCGAATACTTTAAGGTGGCTATTTAGCTCCTTAGTTCGGGTCTCAAGAGATGAAAGTGACTCAGATGTCACACTTCAAAACTGATCTCCCGTGAGCGTCCAAACAGAGGTTCAGTGAGCAGCTGTGTGTCTGAGTAGCTGCGTCTCAGGTGCGTGGAGCTCTGAGTGGTTTTGATGGCCACCTCATAAGGTGGGGGAGGTTCCATGTCCCAGTGAGGCGGCCGAACCCGACTGGTAGGGCTAAAACAGGTTGGCTCCATCGGGGGATAGTCCAAATCTTCACCATATACACCTCGCCTTTGCAAAGTCCTTCAAAACACAATAACACATTATTATTTTTTAATAAGTGTGCTGGGCCTGGGGAAGCGGAACCTGAATGTAAGGTGGTATGTGCTGCTTATCAACACTAGAGGGCCTTTCAGGATCCGATAACAGTGCAGAGGAGCAGCAACGGTTCTTAGGCTTCTCCTCTAAGTGATTTTTAATGACATCTGATGTGAGAGAGAGGAGGAAAGGAAAGAGAGATGGCGTAAATCCGGAGGGATTTGGGTTATGGGTGGAAAAGTAAAATTATCTTCATGTTTGCTCCTATCTATTCCAGCCAAATAAAAAAGCTGCTTGAAAATATGCATCTGTTTTATGTGGGCCACTTTTTGGTAAATTAACTAGAGAAGCATTTACACATTTTCAAGGCTGCTCTTTCTTAAGGTAGATCAGGTCTACTCTTTTATTTTATGTTGAAAATATGCTGATATTTGTTAATATTTATAACATGCCATTATATTACCTGTGATAAAATGTGAGATGGAGTTTGAGTTCAGAGAGATTAGGGTGGATTTATGGGTGTTGGAATAAGAACAATATACAACATCAAGATAAGATATTTTGAGTCAAAAGTACACACACACACACACACACACACACACACATATATATATATATGTGTGTGTGTGTGTGTGTGTGTGTGTGTGTGTAGGCTATATAATAGAATTACTCATGAAATTGTAATTATATATATATATATATATATATATATATATATATATATATATATATATATATATATAGCCTATATATATATATTATAAATTAATTATATATATAATTAAATTACAAATATATGTAAAATACTGTACATAAAATACATAAATAATTTAAAAAGTGCAATATAAAAGTACAAATAAAATTTCAATTTCATGAGTAATTCTACTGTATATAGTAGAATTACTCATTATATATATATATATATATAATTATTTTAACGTAGCCTACACAGAAATAGATTCAAAATTTAAAAAGTGCAATAAAGACTACAAATACATATAAAATTGCAATTTTAGACAGACTAGGCTATTGTAGAATTACTTAGAATTACTCATGAAATATTTTAAGTAATTATATATATATATATATATATATATATATATATATATATATATATATATATATATATATAATTACTTTAAAGTACATAAAAATACATTTACAATTTACAAAGTACAATATAAAAAGTAAAAGTTACGTAGGCTATAAAATTGCAATTTCATGAGTAATTCTACTATCTGCCTATCTGTTTATCTATATTTGTAAATGAAATATATCTTGAAATTGCACTTTTATAGTTACTTCAGTGTTTGTTAGTGCCCATTTATGGCTACTAAAATAACACAAAACGTTATTTTTTTATGAGTTACTGAGGAGAGTTTGGGGTCGAGTCTCTCTGTTAACAACTCTAGATTGATCCTGATAGGCTATAGCTTAATGCACTTTTGAATGGAAACTTCTCTACGACTCAACTCCAAATTGCTCAGACAGTGATTTTATCTTCTGTAGTCTACCTTTATTTCATCTTATCAGAATCATCAGCGCAGACATTTATAAGTGAATTTATGATGCGATTCCCCACTTACCCTTGCAGAAAGACGGACTGGGACTCGGGGAAGTGGTTTCCGGGCGGTGGGGTGAACAGGGCTTGACTGTAGTCGTGGCTGTACTCTTCATTATAAGGCACCGGGTTTCTCTTGCCGTTCATCGCCCAGAAGAGCCCTAATATGAGCATCACCGCCCCGAGCACCACACAGCACATGCTGAACGCCTGCAGTCGACTTTGATTAGAAGTTAGAAAAGCGGTGGAGCCACCGGTGACTATTAAAAATACTCCAATAAAAATAGCGCCATGATGTAGTGAAGGCATAATGTAAATTCATAACATTGATCTATCTGGAAAGTTCCGCGCGCATCGTTCAGCTTCAAGATGATATCGAGACTCCAGGGTGAATCAAGTTCCTCAAACGGAGACTTGTCTGCATTGGTTCACTTCTAAAGGAACTGCATATCCTGTGCGCATTTTATGACTGATAATACCTTCATATTACCCAATGTCTTGATTTAGGCACTTGCAGTAAAAAAAGGACATAATGTGCACTGAAATGTAACATGCACTCGATCGTAGCAGTGATCTGCTGTTCACGCGCATCAGGTTTAGTCCATGCTGTCAAATGAGCGCAGCTGCTATGCTGTCAGACTCCTCTATCATTATAAGAGCATCATTAGAGTTCATGCCCCACCCCAGAGCCGTCTGTAGGCCAGATGCTTATTGGCATGAATTTGAAAATGATTCCCAACAAGAAGCAGACATATTTGTTGTAGCTACATGGCGATCCCTAACCTTGTTGAAATAGATTTCCCCCAAGATATGGACAGGTTTGAATGAAAATCCAGTTGATAAATACATTTGTAGTTTGCCGGTTAACCCTTCATGCTGCTCAGTCATGACGTCAAAAATGTAGAAAGCATATTGCTCACAAATTTCATAGAGCTTTTAGATCTTTCTTTGTTTTTTTTTTTTGTTTTTTTTTTAGTAAATTAAAGGGATAAAAAAGTGCTTGTCATCATTTACTCACCCTCAAATTGTTCCAAACCTGTATGAGTTTCTCTCTTCTGTTGAAAACAAAATAAAATATTTTGAAGAATGTTGGAAAACATTGCCGGTAGCCATTGACTTCCATTGTATGGAAAAAAAAGTATGCTACTACATGAAAAGTCAATTGCTACTGGCAACTGTTTGGTTACGCACGTTCTTCAAAATATCTTCTTTTGTGTTCAGCTGAAGATTTAAAATCATATAGGCTTGGAACAATTTGAGGATGAGTAAATGATGACAAAATTTTCATTTTTGGACCCCTTTAATGTTTGTGATGAACCTACTTGAAGAGATTTTCACATTTTGTTCTAAATTAATCACAGTGGGAGTGACTTGTGGATTTTCTTTTGATATGAAATAGCTAACTTGTTACTAAGTAAAAGCAGTCAAGCAGGTAAACTCTATGTGGTGCTTGTATTCCTTTTTATCAGCTTACTAGCAATTACATAAACATAGTAGCATCAAAATTCACATTTAGGCCTATGTGTGACTGTGTCTAATGTTGTAGAACAAAAATGTTCCCGCAAACACAGATCTTCACCCAAACAGTCTATTATGGTTCGTGTTTGATTATTTTAACAATAAAATAACGTTTCATGAACCAAAAAGTGTTAGTCTTCCATTAATTTTAACCATAGAATTTATTTTACTCAGAAACCGCTATGATAAAAACCCTCTTCTAAACCCGGGTAAGAATATTCCATAAATTTTACATTATAGTACTGGAATAATCTTTGAAATTGTGGTATTGGAGTATTGGGATAATCTTTTAAACTGAAATGTATGCCTATAACTGTACTGCTATCACTAGTCGCCTCATTTCTCAACTACTGTATAATAATGAACACATCTCACTGAGTCAATGGTGTGACGGAGTTTCTTTCTTGTGATTGGCTGAACAGATGACACGCAACCACTGGCGTCATCTGATTTGACGCGCTACTGGCCAATCATCGCATGCTGGGGGCGGTGCTTAGGCCACCTGGGCAAGTTCCTAAACAGCATGTAAAATATAGATGACAAATTGCACGCGTGCAAGTGGGGAACCTGCGCGCACAAGGAATACGAGAAATCGCATTAAACAGCAGTTTATCAGACAGTGTTATTGCATGTAGATTTATGCTCGTCCGCTGTGAATACAAATAAAAATCACTTGTTAAATCAAAAGCCAGCATCAAGCTCCATGCGTTTTTAAATTGCATTGTAATTTAGGCGATTCGTGATTTTAAAAAGCTGTCGGAATGGATCCGTTGTTGTATTTGGGTGGGCTAGTTGTCTTGTTTTTGGTGTGGATTAAGGTGAAGGGCTTGGAGTACGTGATAGTACACCAGAGATGGATCTTCGTTTGCCTTTTTCTGCTCCCTTTATCAGTCATCTTTGATGTGTACTATTACCTGCGCGCGTGGATCATCTTCAAGATGTGCTCAGCGCCCAAGCAGCACGACCAGCGAGTCAGAGATATACAGAGACAGGTATCTGCAAAACTTTGCCAAAGGTCCCTTCAAGTATATAGTCTTTGGTATTGATGATAATTCGTTATGCATGCAAATTAGAAATACATGTAATATTAATGAATATGCATGAAATGCACGAAACGGCTTCATCTATAAAGGTAGGCGGCGTCTCTTCAAAGAAATGCTGATAAATTTTTATTTTATTTTTTATTTATTTTTTTGATGGTACAAAAAAAGTAGCTGGCTGCCTATCTGCAAGGTGGTTATAGTAGGGGCGTGGCGAAAAGTTACTGACACGCCCCCTACCATTCGTCACACCATGACAGGTGCATCATTGTAGTTATTGTTAACTAAAACAATTAAAATTGTTTTCGGTAATTTTATTGTGGTTTTGCTGAATCAATGTAAAAAAAAAATGAATGTTTAAATTTGATGAAACCTCGATTCAATCTGGTTTTAATAAAATGTGACCATTTAAATTTTTCAGGTGCGAGAATGGAAAAAAGAGGGAGGGAAGAAACATATGTGCACAGGTCGTCCAGGATGGCTGACTGTATCTCTCAGGGTGGGAAAATACAAGAAGACGCACAAGAACATCATGATTAACATGATGGACATCCTGGAGGTGGACACAAAACGGCAGGTGGCTGTTGCCAGATATTTTTTTTTTTTGCCAGTAAAATTGTTTGAATCTCTTCTCCTCATTTAAAGTTAAAGGAATAGTTCACCAGAAATAAACATTTACTGACTCAGGCCATCCAAGATGTAGATGAGTTTGTTTCTTCATGTGAACAGATTTGGAGAAATTTAGCATTACTTGCTCACCAATGGATCAGTGAATGGGTGCCGTCAGAATGAGGGTCCAAACAGCTGATAAAAACATAGAATGAAAAGTGAGGAAATGCACAATTGTCATAAACAGCAAATCAAACTTTTGTTACTTTTTCCAGGTGGTGCGTGTGGAACCCTTAGCTAACATGGGTCAGGTGACCGCTCTGCTCAACTCTATTGGCTGGACACTGCCTGTGTTGCCTGAACTCGATGACCTCACAGTTGGTAGGTTTTACGAGAGAAAAAAAAAAATTAAGTATTTAATTATTCCTGCATCATTCACTGGATGTTTTGTCCAAAACAACTTCCTTTGCATTTGAGGACCTGTAGTACATTTTCTGTAAGATAGTAAATCTGAATATTAACTTACTATTTGAATTATTGTAAAATTTGTGAACCTTTGGACATTCTATGGATTCCTGCCTAATTTCAGTAACACATACACATAAAGGGTTCACATATTTTTTTTCTTCTGCGTCTGTGTGTTAAGCCTAGTTATGCTTGTTTGTTACCAAGTCTCAGATTACAGCAAACTCTTATTTATGTGGCGTCTGGATGCATTTGAACATTTTCTATTCAGCACACAGTAACACTTCTCTCCATTTAGATGAAGACTGTAAATCATCTCTGACCTGTATAATCTCTCCCTTTCTTTCTGCATGCACCACAAGGGATTTGTTTAATGTCTCTGAGCACTTGCAGATATTCGCTTTCTTTAAATGGAGCATAACGTTCTCTCCTGATCAATATTATATGCCGTGTGTGGTGCATCAGAGGCTGCTTATAATTAGGTTATGGATGAGCATAGTCCCTGTTTCAATGAGGCAGATTAGATTAGGGCGGATACGGGTCCTATTGCTGAAAGTGTTTATAGATCCCAGAAAAGAGCGCTCCTCGGCGGAGAAATGTTTTACACGGACTCTCCTTCAAATTCATTTGTAATTCTGTAGAGACACAGTACTTAGTAATAAGTCATTGGAAAGGTGTTGTGTTTGTGAAGTGTTAAACGATAGGAGATATTTCTGGCCACATGTATTGATTCCTATATCTTTGATACTGTAAGCACTGTTTGAAAGCAATCGTTTTATACAATACCATTCCTAAAAGCAATTTAGAGTCATGCGTCTATAATCAAAGGTCACTTATTTGGACTTTTGACCCTTTTTATCTCTCAGTTGGTACTTTTCACAAATAAAATTCACTTTGATGTTTCATTACTCTTTTTTTTAAAGCTTTAGAAGCAAAAAATTTAGTTGGAAGAACTATTTAAGTTAATTAATGTAACAGTAACATTAAAAAAAAAACTATTGGTATTAAAAATGTTACTCACAGCTGATCCCAAGTCCCCAACTAAACATAAAACAAAACACAACAAAAGATGTATGTGCATACATAAGTGCATAGATTTAAAATAATCTTGCCATAGTGATGGAACATGGTAATTTGGCTAAAAATAGGTATGCGGGTCACATGTACATGACATACAGTATTGTGTTTTATAATGAAGAAAATGGAATGAAATTTGAAGGGCACTATAGGATATTTAACATGTCTAATAAACATCCAAATTAGCCAAAATATATATAGTGCACTTCAAATCTTGTTCCATTTTTCATTTTTTGTAAAAATTGTTGACTGTAGCCTATTTATCACCCATTACATAGTACATTTTTGTCACTTTGAAAGTTTAGCCAGTTTTGGGGTTTATTCAATGTTTAATGATAAAAACATAAATCACAGAAATATGTCCCACATTTTGGTAGCATAGATGTAAAAATAAACCATATTTAAAATCTGCACTAAGTATTACCATGTTGTTTATAGTTCTTTGTTTTGAGCCGAGAGGAAAGAATATGTATATATATAGTTCAGGTTCAATATACTGTACAGTTTCTTGACTAGCAGATCAGCATATTAGAATGATTTCTGAAGGATCATGTGACACTGAAGACTGGAGTAATGCTGAAAATTCAGCTTTGCCATCATAGGAATAAATTATATTTTAAAATTAGTGCTGTCAAACAATTAATCGCAACCAAAATAAAAGTTTTGTTTACATAATATATGAATGTGTACTGTGTACATTTATTATGTATATATAAATACAAACACATGCAAGTATATATTGTGTTTATATATTAAATATATTTATAAATAATATAATAATATAAATATATAAATGTATATACATGTAAATATTTTCAAAATATAGACTGTATGTGTGTGTATTTATATATACATAATAAATAAACACAGTACACATACATATAGTATGTAAACAAAAACTTTTATTTTGGATGCGATAAATCATTTGACAGCACTATTTAAAATGCATTAAAATAGAAAACAGTTAAATTGTAATAATATTTCACATTATTATTATTACTATTATTATTATTTTCTTTACTCAAATAAATGCAGCTGTGGTGAGCATTAGAGACTTTTCAAAAACATAAAAAACAAACTTTGAACATACCTTTGAACAGTAGTATAATATTAAATGTAATATTAAATATTTCATTCAGTTTATACGATGAATGCAGTTTTTGGTCATTTATTGTGATAGAGGTCTTCCCCATCAAGAAACTGTCTCTCATGACTGTCTCATGTTGTGTTCAGGTGGGCTGGTAATGGGAACAGGCATTGAGTCTTCATCTCACATCTATGGGCTGTTTCAGCACATTTGTGTGGCTTTTGAGCTAGTGTTGGCTGATGGTAGTCTAGTCCGCTGCACTGAGGTGAGGGCGTTGTTACAGATGATGTAAAACAAACACAAACATGGACATGTTAAACAAATGTTTTAAAATTTGCTCACAGAAAGAAAACTCTGACCTCTTCTATGCCGTTCCCTGGTCCTGCGGTACTTTGGGGTTCCTGGTTGCGGCAGAGATCCGGATAATCCCAGCTCGCAAATGGGTGAAGCTTCACTACGAACCTATACGTGGCCTGGATGCTATCTGCAAGAAGTTTGCAGAGGAATCAGCCAATAAGGAGAACCAGTTTGTGGAGGGACTGCAGTACTCTCGGGACGAGGCTGTGATTATGACAGGCACCATGACAGATCATGCAGAGCCTGACAAGGTGATAATGAATATCTGTAATGCAAATCTGCTTTAAAAAAAAAAAATTGTTTTACTTTTTCTATGGCCCAGTTGCTACTAGTTCGGCCATTGAGGAGCCAACTTTCCCAGTAGCACTGGTGCATGTTTATCTACAACTGAACACCACTGTGTTATCATAGCGTTTCATTTTGTCTCTGTTTTTCTATGTCTATTAGACTAACTGTATAGGTTACTATTACAAGCCGTGGTTCTTTCGGCATGTGGAGGGTTTCCTGAAGCAGAACCGTGTTGCAGTGGAGTACATTCCTCTCCGGCACTATTACCACAGACACACCCGCAGCATCTTCTGGGAATTACAAGTAAATTACTCTGGAATATTTCACTCAACAACACAACTACCAAATTATCTCCTTCTTATTTCATATTTTGTCTTTTTGTTTTTTAAGAAATAACAGACAGTGATTTTCAGTGGCAGTATAGTGTCATTTTTTCTCAAGTTCACATAGTTGTCCTAGCAGATTAACCACGGATATAGAGAATCAAATTATCTTGATTCACAACAATTCTTAATTTTACACAACATACACCACTATTTAAAAATTTGGGGTTATATGATTTTTTTTACTGTTGAAAGTCTGGAAGTCTCTAATGCTCAGCATGGCTGTGTTTATTTGATCAAAAATACAGTAAATACAGTAATGTTGAGAAATATATGTTGCAGTTTAAAATTATTATTTTTTTAAATTTAGTATATTTTAAAATTTAATATAATTAATTGCTGTAATGGCAGAGCATATTTTTTAATACCTTTTTTTTCACAATTATTTGATGAGTAGAAACCAGCATTTATTTGAAACAGAAATGGCTTTATGGTCACTTTTGATCAATTTATCAAACTTTTGAATGATAGTGCATCTTATTGTTTTATCATTTAAAATCTAACAAAACGTCTGTTTTGAAATGTTTTGCTTTAAAATATTTGCTTTATTTCTTTCAGATAAATGTCACTTGGTTTGATATTGTTTTATATAATGAAATAACATTGTAAGTAAATGAATAAATACTTTTAGGAGCACATATATTATAATTATTGCATTCGTTATTCTAAATTTTCAGAATTGTCTTTATTATTCATTTATCCATTTTATTTTTCAACGAGTATCCCATAATACAACCATTTTATTTATTCTAGTCCACTGTAATGTGAGGAGTTTAGTATTCGATTATGATCTCCACAGTTATGCTAACATTTTGCTGTATGATTAGTGTTGTATTATGATTGGATCACTTGGGATTGTATCTTATATTATTAATATCAGACTCTTATTGAGAGAGCCTGTTACAAGTTTTAACTTTCAATTTGGCTTTGGGTTTGTGGTGTACACGTAAAGTGTATCAAGAGTTTGAGACACTTAGACATGCACTTCCTCCTCTATGGTTCCATTAGCTATAGCATTTTTCACTTGTCCCATAATGCATAGGGAAGACTATTATCCTTCTCTTCCATCTTAATCAAGCCACGTTTCTCTCTCTCTCTCTCTTAACCCTTCTCTTTCTATCTCAAACATACTCACACACAGTTTCGATGCATTATATCCACTAAAGCCGTCCATTAGCTACAGGAAGTGTGCGTTGTCTGTTGAGTGGCAGGACTAGTCTAACATTATTCAATAAATTATGCAGCTAAAGCTAAGATGGACAAAGTCAGAAGGAGTGTCTTTGACTGTAAAGCATGACTTTTCTGAACATGAAGAATGGAGTGTGTATACACACATACCTACATTCGCTAACAGCACTTCCTTTAATTACTGAACATGTTGATTGGTCATTTCTTTTCTGTCACCTTGTTCTTCTTATCTATTTCATATTATTTTACATCCACCATTTCTTGTCTGTTTTCAGGACATCATTCCGTTTGGGAATAACCCATTGTTCAGGTATGTGTTTGGCTGGATGGTTCCTCCCAAGATCTCTCTACTGAAGCTCACTCAGGGAGAGACCATCCGCAAACTGTACGAGCAGCACCACGTGGTGCAGGACATGCTGGTCCCCATGAAGCACATCAAGACCGCCATCCTACGCTTCCACGAGGACATACATGTGAGACATCCAAACACACACATAGATATACACACATTAGGTGAGAACTGATAGCTAATACCATAAATTTATACAGTTTTGTATGCGGTTTTTTATTTAAAACATATATTAATGCATTTCTTAATTATTAATAAATGTTAAATTATTATTTCAAAACATACTAAAACTTCAATAAGGAATTGTATATTCATTTCAAGTAAAAGCAGGCATCAAAATGTCTTTTACTGTAGAACAAAATGTGTCAGTCTGTTCCAGTAATGTTCACCACAGACCTTATTTTACTCAAAAATCGAAAGCTGCTATTCTGAAAACCCATTAGAGAATCTTGGGGGAACGCATGACTTGAAAAGCTAACGCTCTTCCAGGTTTTATGACTACAAACTGAACAGCTCTAGAGCAGCCAAATCAGAACAATGTCTATGATGGAAAAAAAGAGCCAGTATTACCAATATATCAAACATTCAAACTTTTTTTTTTTTTTTTTTGGAAGAAAGTATTAATTTTACTCAGCAAGGAAAAGATGCATTAAATTGATCAAAAGTGGTAGAAAAGACAGTAATAATCTATTCAAAATGTAACATGGTTTCTACAAAAATATGAAGCAGTACAATTGTTTTTAACAACGGTAATAAGAAGAAAGAAATGTTTCTTGAGCTGGAGATCAGCATATTAGAATGAAGCATCAGGTGACACTGAAGACTGGAGTAATTCAGCTTTGAATAAATTACATTTTTAAATCTATTAAAACAGCAAACAGTTATTTTAAATTGCTGTTATATTGCTGTTTAAAAAAGTGATTGGATGTACTGCACTGTAGTGCATTGATTTGTTGATGGTTATGTGTGTGTTGTAGGTGTATCCTCTGTGGCTTTGTCCCTTTGTGCTGCCCAACCAGCCAGGAATGGTGCATCCTAAAGGAGATGAAGATGAACTGTATGTTGATATCGGAGCGTATGGGGAGCCCAAAGTCAAACACTTTGAGGCCAGATCCTCCACGCGGCAGCTGGAGAAGTTTGTCAGAGACGTTCATGGGTCAGTTAGCACTTTTCATCTTTCCACTGTTTGGTAGAACCGCATCAAAAAAATTAGGCCAAAGTAATACTGTAGGGTATTATATAACACAAGTCCTTACATCCATTTCTAGATTCCAGATGCTGTATGCTGATGTATACATGGAACGACAGGAATTCTGGGAAATGTTCGATGGCACATTGTATCATAAACTCAGAAAGCAACTCAACTGTGAAGATGCATTTCCTGAAGTCTATGACAAAATCTGCAAGACCGCAAGACACTGAATCCAACCAAACTTGAAAGGTGTGACCAGTAGAAAAGCTGAAAAAAACTGTTCTTCCCTTTCGATGAAGTAAATTAACACACTGGGCAAATACTCTTATTTCATGAAGGAGCACCAGCTAAATTTTCAACCCCCTTGTCATATATCTATATTTAAGACAAAAAAAGTAAAGGCCCTTATTATTCCTAAGGTTTAACACATGCTTAGAATCATTAAAACAATATATGGTAACACTTTACAATAAGGTGTCATTTGTTAACATTAGTTAATGTATTAACTAACATGAACAATCAATGAACAATACATTTATTACAGTATTTATTCATCTTTGTTAATGTTAGTTAATAAAAATACAGTCATTCATTGTTAGTTCATGTTAGCTCACAGTGCATTTACTAATGTTAACAAACACAACTTGTGATTTTAATAATGCATTAGTAAATGCTGAAATTAGCATTAACTAAGATTAATAAATGCTGTAAAAGTTGTTCATTCTTAGTTCATGTTAACTAATGAACCTTATTGTAAAGTGTTACCCAATATATACTGCTTAACAGTCAGTTTGTGTACATTCAAATGTGAATAAATAAACTATAAATGAAACTATTTTAGAGTACTTTGTATAATGATCTGTTAAGCATTATATATAGTTAATTTTTTAAAACTAAAAGAGTTACCAATGATTATTTAAAAAAAAAAAAAGATATATATATATATATATATATATATATATATATATATATATATATATATATATATATATATATATATATATATATATTTGAGAAGATATTCTCTATTTTCCTACATTGTGAATGTTGCCTACCTCAACATTAATGTCATAATCCAACATAGTGATTTATTTTTGAGGTGTATTCAAAGGGATATTTTATCTACTAAAATCATTAGAGCACTTCTCTATATAAGCCTGTCACAATTTGTGATTGTATCTAGTATTTGTTTTAGACCCATAATGTACCACTTTTTTTTTATTTTTATTTTTTATCAGAAAGCACATATACAGTATTTGTGCTAATTATGGATTTACTTTTGTCATCAGTCCAGTTACTGTTATTGTTGGTTACATAGATTAGGTTATTTTAGGTCTATGAACACAACAATAACAATATTGTATTTGTGGCCTTCTAAACTTGTTTTTGCCCTTTTATACTGTGTTCACAATATATTTCTGTATTTGTATTTTCAGTGTACTGAAACTGTATGGATATCACATTGTTAGCAGTCTCAACATACCCATTAAAATGAATAATTTAACTCATCTACAGACTGCTGTGCTGTCAATAACTTTGATCATATTCAGTAAACCTCTAATAATGGAGCTTTTGGAAAGTTTTCCTGCTTTTTATGGTGATGCTTAATGTGTATTGGTTGGGTTGAGTGGATTTATGGCTGAGGAACATATGCTATAGAAAACAATCATCCATCTGCTCCAGATGAACATTAACGGCTCCCAGTCTCTCCCTGTAACATGATGCCTGCACATTATGATAATACCTTGTTCAGCAGTGATCTTGTCATATTAATTGACATCCTTGCTTTAAGAGAACATTTTTCTGTTTTTGGTTATCTCTTTTTGGCAATATTATCAATATCCCCTAAAAACTCAACCATACAAATCTTAATGAATATCTATTAGCAGTTTTTTGTGTACATTACAGACTATTGAGACTCAATGGACCGCTGACCATGTCTCCCTCTAGTGACTGAATTCTACCTTCACATCTTCTTTCTGGTTCCACATATGCCTGTGAAATTGATAGGTTTCTTCTGCATAAAATCTTATTTTATAGGAACAGGAACATGCCATTAGTACGATCACTTACATAGGTTAGTATTTTAGGTCTAAAAAAACATGTTTGTTGCCCTTCCAGAGGCACAAGCAAATTATTTCACAAAATGAAATTTGTTACTCTAGGTTACTGTACTGTAGGCTCCTTCAGTTTGAAAGGCTAGAGATATCTGTTTTGTGCCCCCAAACCCGCCAAAGCTTCTCCATAGATAACAGAGAGATTTGTGTATCACCTAGATAATATACAAAGTTTTCTCATTTATTACACATTTACAAACCCACTCACAAATGTTTGGTTGAAGTTCCTACTGTTTTTAGGAACTACTGATGTTGTTCTACATCAGTTTCACATAGTAATTGCTGTAATCTTATGCCCTGAACAATTGTTCATCAAAGCAGTGAGACAACAATGAAGAAAGCGCCCAAGAGAATTAGCCTGTCCTTTGCTCATTCACACTCATTAAATACAAACCAATGATATGTTGAGCACTAATTAATCCACGAGTTTGAACATGCCCTATAAAGCCACAGTGAGAGTGAATGTGGTGATTATTTTCTGTGAATATTTACAGTCAGAACAGCTATAATTAAGGACTTTATCAGTTAACTGGTTTTTTGTTGTGGGAAACACCTCTGACATACCAAATGATTTGTACCAAATTTATGCAAATATTCATCAAAAAATAATCAAGTGTTTTAATTATTGTAATACCACTACTGCTTGTAGTTATATAATTATTAATGATAATAAAATGTGTGTGTGTGTGTACACACTACCAGTCAAAAGTTTTTGAAAGGTAAGATTTTTAATGTTTTTTAAAGAATTCTCTTCTTCTCACCAACCCTGCAATTATTTGATCCAAAATACAGCAAAAGCAGTAATATTGTGAAATATTTTTACTTTTTAAAATAACTGCTTTCTATTTGAATATATTTTAAAATGTAATTTATTCCTGTGATTTCAAAGCTGAATTTTTAGCATCATTACTCCAGTCATGATTCTTAAGAAATCATTCTAATATTCTGATTTGCTGCTCAAAACATTTATTATTATTATTATTATTATTATTATTATGTTGAAAACAGCTGAGTAGTTTTTTTAGGTTTCTCTAATGAATAGAAAGTTCAGAAGAACAGCATTTATCTGAAATAGAATTTTTTTGTAACATTATAAATGCCTTTATCATCACTTTTGATAAATTTAAAGCAAAATATATATATATATATATATATATATATATATATATATATATATATATATACTGACTCCAAGCTTTTGAATGGTATAGTGCTTTTTTTTATTTCAGATACATGCTGATCTTTGGTTCTTTCTATTCATCAAAGAATCCAAAAAAAAAAAAAAAACAAACAAAAAAAACAAATACTCAACTGTTTAAAAAAATAAATAAATAAATAAATAAATAAATAAATAATAATAATAATAATAATAATAATAATAATAATAATAATAATGTTTCTTGAACAGCAAATCAGCATATTAGAATGATTTCTGAAGGATCATGTGACCCTGAAGACTGGAGTAATGATACTGAAACTTTAGCTTGATCACAGCCATATCACCCTGCAGCCCAAGACTGGTTGTCCACTGAAGCTAAGCAGGGTTGAGCCTGGTCAGTATCTGGATGGGAGACCTCCTGGGAAAACTAGGTTGCTGTTGGAAGGGGTGTTAGTGAGGCCAGCAGGGGGGTTCACCCTGTGGTCTGTGTGGGTCCTAACGCCCCAGTATGGTGACGGGGACACTATACTGTAAAAAGCACTGGCTTTCGGATGTTAAACCGAAGTCCTGACTCTCTGTGGTCATTAAAATCCCATGGCACTTCTCGTAAAGAGTAGGGGTTTAACCCCGGTGTCCTGGCCAAATTCCCTCCACTGGCCCTTGTCAATCATGGCCTCCTAATAATCCCCATCCACTTGATTGGCTCTATCTCTCTCTCTCCTCTGAATTGCTGTATTTTTAGTAGAAGTAGTAGTAAACAAGTAAAACGCTAGTATTTTTTATAGCCTAATATTTGGGACGCAGGTAAAAAGTGTATTTTTCTTTGTAAATTTATGGAATTTCAAAATATAGGATATTCTTTAGTTTTCCTACTTTATATTATTATCACTGATTTTGCTCATTCACACCCTTTATGGTCTGTATTTAATGGTTATAAATATTGCAGGGTTCAGTTAAGATGTGTTAGGGTTACTGTTATATGCATTGCATTTATAAATAGCAGCAGTATTTAAATATACGTATATTTAATATTAATATATGTGCGTGTGTTTGTAAATGTACAAGAAACACATTTTCCATTCATCAATAATTACCAGAATCAAGAACACCCGTCTTCACAAAGCACTGCCACCAGTGCACAACACCACGCCCAACATTCACAGACCACGCCCACCAAACCACTCCGACCGCTTTGTATGCTGAGCAAAGTCTTGTACGCATAAGCCCCGCCCACCGGCCTGCCTGCCAGAGTCCCAGAGTAAGTGCGGCTGCATACTCGTTCCTCCTGTGGTGCAGCGCTACCGGCCACTAACGATTTACAAAGTCACGGGTGATCGTCTGGTAAGTATATCGACATCATGTAGCAGTAATGATATCCAGTCTTTCATAACCCAGGTGTAGCTTTCACATGACGCAACAGAAATGACGTGCTACTAGAGCTCGTCTGTCTTGTAAGTTGGAGCCAAAAATGTGCAAAGTTTCCTCTTTTGGAGAGAGTCGCGGTGCTTAATAGGAAGCTTTGGAGGTTTGGACACCTTGGCTGCGTCTGAACAACTAGTGAGCTGTCTATATAGACACCACTATGCGGAATTATAGGCGCGTGCGTACTCAGAAGGAGCCACAGATGCAGTCTAGGTAGGCAGCGTACTATGTTTTGAGACACAGCCCACATTCTGTCCATGGCGTTAGTAGCGAATCAGCCCTGCACAATAAGGGCACGAGTAGTTCACTCACACTTACGATTCTTAAAGTGACAGTTCATCCAAAAAAAAAAAACAACAAAAAATAAATAAATAAATAAATAAACATTTGATAGCTATATTTACTCTCATGCCTTGTATGACTTTCTTTCTTCTGTGAAGCACAAACCATGTTAGTTAGACTGACAGTCATATTTCACTTCTTGGCACGTTTTTTTCTTCCATACATTGGAAGTGAATGGTGACAGGGGTCAGAGTTGCCAAGTCTGCGTTTTCCTGTGAGTTATAGGTTTTACACATTGCCTAAATTATATTTGACCGAAATGCTTGAAATATTCCATCCATTTTTTATTCTAACAAATACCAATTTGTTGTGAAGAAGGTGCACTGGTAGTAAATCGTTGAGCTTTTTTTTTTTTTTTTTTTTTGAAAGACTTTTTTTATTATTACTTCTAGCCTATTATATTGTAATTTGTGTAATGCATAACAATGACTGCAAAATATCTATTTTAGGTATGAAAGTTGCATATTTTAAGTTTTGATGTTTGGGCTAGGGTCATTGGGCTGGTTTTGGGTTAGTTATGATTGACCATTAGGCTAGTTTTTTTACTCAGATCTGGCAACCTTAACTAGTGTTGTCATTCTTAGTTTGGAGCAGCATGATTGTGACATTATTTTAAGCTGGTTTGACTTTCAGATTTTTAATTATATTTCCTATTTGTCTTGTTGCTTTGTTAGCCCCACACAATAGTTTGCAGTCAGTGTGCCTGAAATGATTTATATTAGGTGGCAGATCTTATTTAAGGAGGTTTGTTCCATTATGGTATGCCCTGTTAGTCATGTGGGTGAAAGGTGATCGCCTCTACCTCTTTTGTTTGTAACGCAGGGTGTGTTTTGTAGCGTGCATCACATCAAGTACACGACTTAAGACATTAAAACTGTTGACTGCTGAGTCTTACATAAATCTTTTGTGATGTAAGGCATTTTTGTGTCATTTTTGTGTCACACCTTTAAACAGCATAGTGACAGTGAGTGAGGGAGGTGAAATACGATAGTGTGCCTGTGACAATGTCTACAGACAGAGAGCCTCCCGTCACTGCCAAACTCCTTCACCTCATGTTTCTCTCCACCTTCTGGGGAATGCAGATATGGGTCACCTTCATATCAGGTAGGTGTGGTCACTGTTTTTCACTGCAGTTCATTGGTGGTATATCATTAATAGACTGATTGTAGTGTAGGCTGCTTCAGATCTTAAAGTATATTTAAGAAAAAAAAAAAAAAAAAAAAAAAAAAAAAAAAAAAAATATATATATATATATATATATATATATATATATACTTAACTCTTACTTAAGTTGGTCAAAAATGCACTCTAACGTTCAGCTAATTACATTTAATATAAATTTTAACTATAATAAATTTTAATTTAATTGTACAGTACATTGCAATTATTTGTCTGAAAACATTAGATTCAGTTTGCACTAAAGTATATTCTTTTAAAGTATATTATTTCTACAACAAGCACTATTTTTAAAAGTCTGTACTTTTTTACAAGGATAGTTTTATACATTAATATTCTGTTATAAACAATGTTTATGATATGCAAAGTCCTTGTTTTTTTTTTTGGTGTTTTTTTTTCTTCTTCTTTCAGGCTTTGTAATGGACAACCATCTAAACCGACACACGTTTGGCTTCATCCAGAGCCGGCTCTTCCCGTTTTACCTGCATATCGGCTCAGCCTGTGCTTTCTTCAACCTCACCATCTTTGCCATGTACCATCCCAGCAACATGCTGGATGACAAAGAGGCCTTCCAGGTGTTTAGAACATTATGTTCCCAGTAAAAAAAAATAAATAAATAAATAAAAGGATGTAGAATAGTTCACTGAAATATTAAGAATTCCCATCATGTCGTTTCAAACCTCTAGAATTTCTGTGGAACAAAAAAAGAAGATATTGTGAAAAATTTGGTTGTCGTTTTTTTCCATTCAATTAAAATAAATGTGGACTGGAGCATTCAAACTTCAAAAAGGACACTAGAGCTCCATAAAAGTGGTCCAAACGACTTGAGCATCATATTTAAAGTTTTCAGAAGTCATATGATAATTTTGGGTGAGAGACATGCCAATTTTTTTTTTTTTTTACTATTCACCGACAATCTTCTCTTGTGAGCTGAGAATCAATGCCTGAATTTTTAAGTCTGGAATCAGTTATGAAGAAATCATTGGTTGTGTGAACTGGATCAACTGATTCTTTGACTGAAATCACATTCAAAAGAAAGATTTATTAATGAACTAAGCATATCCACTTCTCTTATGAATGCACAAATACTGAAGGACTGGTTCACCCAAAAATTAAAATATGCTGAAAATGTGCTCACCCTCAGGCCATCCAAGATGTAGATGAGTTTGTTTCTTAATGGGAAAAGATGGGAGAAATTTAGCATTACATCTCTCACTCACCAATGGATCCTCTGCAGTGAATGGGTGCCGTCAGAATGAGAGTCCAAACAGCTCATAAACGCATCAATAATCCACAAGTAACCCACACTACTCCAGTCAATCAAATAAAGTCTACCTGTTTGTGATAAATTCATCAGACCATTGCTTGTAAGCTCCAGGTTACATTCGTTATAATTGCATGGAAAAGTGTGACCAACACATTCTTCAAATTATTATTATTTTTTTTTCGTTAAATGGAAGAAAGCAAGCCATATGTTTCGGAACAACATAAGGATGAAAAGATTATGATTTTGGGGTGAACTAAGCTTTGTAAGGTGACAGACTTTCTGTTTTTCCCCTAGATCTTCATTTTTTTTGTCTGTGTGGCTGTGGCGGCAGTGAATGCTCAGTGGTTTGGTCAGATGACTTCGGAAATCATGGCAGACATGCACCTGATTGAGCAGGCCTGTGGATTGGGTCAGGACATCGGACTCTCGTCCAATCGGGAAGCGTACGCCAAGCTCTGCGAGACAGACCCCAAATATAAAAAGCTGAGTGGTCGGCTGTGGCTGTATCACCTGCTGTCCTCACTTTGTAACCTCTGCTGTATTGTATGTAATGGATACAGCCTATATTACCTGGCAGAAAACCTCACCACACTCTGATGACCTTCCTGTAACATAGTGGAGTTATACTCCCACAATGCAATGCAACCGCTTGGTTAACGTCTGTGTGACTGTGGCAGCGATGACCTGCTCTCAGGTACTGGATTACCTCCTGACAAATCTGGTTATTATTGTTATGGATTGTCTTTTTCAATCTTTGTTGTGCTAGTTTTAGTTTAGACATATGATGTATAGAGAATATTTTTTTTGTAAATGTTATAGATAATGGCTGTGCATATTTAAATGATACAATGTTACACTTTGCATGGTTGAGAAAAAACTGATATGCGAGTTTAAATGAACAAAAATGGGAAGTGGTAGGGATATTTTCAAAACTTTTCTTGACGTTCTAGAAATTATGGCACATATTTTCTGTTTTCTCAATGAAGGCAGCTTCACTCTGTCACAAAGTAGTCAAATTATTTGATTTGTCCGTTTCAACGGCCAGCCTCACCCTGTTCTCCTGGATTGGGTGTGAATGTATCGACATGTCCGTGCATCTCTCATTATAAGTACACTTCCACATTTTAACAGGGATGAATATACAAATTATGCTCTCATCTGGCTGTAGATTTAGAATTGTGTTGCTGTGTGCTGAAATGGAGCTTAAATTAAATGCACCCAGCCCTTGTTGCACCACAGAATGGGGTTGCGCATGTTATACAAGTTTTTTTTTTTTTTTTAATGACTCACAAACACATATTCTTGTTTTATACTGATTGACAGTGTATACAGTGTAGTATTTAATCAGTGCACTGGATACAGAGGTGACTGTCCGCTCAGAGCTAATATAGTCTAATGTGTGCCTAAAATATAGTATATTCTAATGTAAAAAATATACTCTAATGTGTGTGTGTATATATATATACACACACACACACACACACACACACACACACACACACACATTAGAGTATATTTATATATATATATATATATATATATATATATATATATATATATATATATATATATAATTTACACCATTACTGTTATTCACACTATAAATATATACTTCTGTTCAAAAGTTTGGGGTCAGTAAGTTTTTTTATTCTTTAAGAAATTAGTGCTTTTATTCCACAAGGATGCAACTGATCATAATGACTATGAACACATTTATAATGTTGCAAAACATTTCTATGTGAAATAAATGCTGTTCTTTTTAACTTTTTATTAATCAAAGAATTCTGGAAAAATAATCACGGTTTCCACAAAAATACTGGCACAGTTCCTTTCAACATGGATAGTAAGAATTTTTTGAGCACCAAATCAGCATATTAGAATGAACATTTTTAAATATATTAAAATGGAAAACATTTATTTAAATTTTTTTTATTGCATTTTTAAATCAAATAAATGCAGCCTTATTGGTCATAATAGAAGATGTTTCAAAAACATGAAAAATATTACAGACCCTGAACTTTTGCACGGAATATTTATGTCAGCCTGGGTCATGAATTATGTTCAATATTTTAAATTGTGGCATTATGTCATTCAAATACACTGGTAAGACACACTTACAGATGTACTCTATCTGAATCCATCAAATTAGCCTTTGTTGTGACAGATTCAACACGAACCAGTTTATGTCCTGTTTGACCGCTTTTGCACACTGCCTTTTGCAGATGTTAAGCAACAACAAACCGGACTACCTGGATGTACATGACACATTGTGTGCTTCACAGTCATTTTATTTGTCAAACACATGTGATGTGCCTAACTAATGTGTTAGTCATATATAATTCTGTGTATTCAGATATAAAGCACCATTATTATAATGGCGACGCCTTACTTTGGAATGTAGGTTCTGTTTTCATTCGCCTTACACATTCTGTTGTCTGTTTATCATATTTATGTCTATTCATATCAGTTACAGTACAGTGCCTTGCATAGAGATATCTTTCAGTTTTAATACTGTGTGACTGTGTCCAGTGAGATGCTGGTGAGGCTTTGGGTTTGTCCCTGTAATTAGGGATTGACTATATTTTATCAATGCAAATGAACCGGCAGCTAGGGACTCTCTATTAATGGTTATATTTACTATATTTAACTTAAAATATCATCTTAGTAAAACATATGGTCAAAAGAATGAAATGCATAGATTTGTGCTTAATACTGTGTTATTGAAGTTCCATCAATGTTTAGCTGAAGTTTCATTCCTGTCTGCATATGTAAATGAAATAGTAGATGAAGAAAATGTTGCATTACCAGGTTTTCTGCCTGAATAAAAGCTAACTGCAATTTATACTGCATCTTTTTATGTAAAGCTGAAAAAGTGTGTCTTTTTTTGATATTAAACAGCACAGTGAAAGTGAATGTGAAAAACAACCAGCCTGACACGGCAACATTGCTTGAACTATTGTGTAAATGACTATCTGTTTGACCAGTAACACATTAGGAGTGCTTGGGAAATCTGTTTGAAAATAATTATTGTTGCAATTCCATTTGTGAAGAAATTACACATCACCATCAAGAATAAAGAATAATGTCTGAATCTGTGATGAATGTAAAGCTGTTGCAGTTCTGTTGTGTAATGTATGGAAATGGGTTGAATATTTTTTGTTTTTCAAATAAATTTATAAAAGTGTGTTTGGATTTGTAGGTTTTTTTCTCATAAGAGGCCCCAATTTTAAATGTCAAGGAGACTTTGGATTTTACTGGTGTCTAAAAGTGCAAATCAGTTTTTTACAAACAACAGCAAAAGCACTAAAATAAGAGCATTTTGTAAATATAGGTTTGCTTGTTTTATAAGGCGGAGAGTTCTGGTTCCAGAAAATGATTGTTAAATTGATCAGTTTATGACTGAAACTGATATTTATCACCATGACCATCAGCGAGGCTATAGGTTGCTCAAAAAATCAACAATCACTTCACAGACAGCAGAGACACACGGAGTCTGTGGCAAGCCATTCAGACCATCACAGACTACAAGCCCCCGCCACAGGCCTGTGATGATGACACATCCCTCCCAGATACACTCAACCACTTTTATTCACGGTTTGAAATGCAGAATGACACACCTGCACAAAAACTGCCCACACCTCCCAACGACCAGGCGCTCTGTCTGTCTCCAGCCGACGTAAGGAAGACCCTATCTAGGATTAACCCACGCAAGGCTGCGGGTCCCGACAACATACCTGGCCGTGTACTGAAAGACTGTGCTGTACAGCTGACAGATGTCCTAACAGATATCTTCAACACCTCGCTGAGCCAGGCAGTCGTCCCCACATGTCTCAAATCCACAACAATCATACCGGTACCAAAGAAATCACCTGTGTCCTGTCTAAATGACTACCGTCCCATAGCACTGACTCCAATCATAATGAAGTGCTTTGAGAGGTTAGTCTTGCACAACATCAAAACCAGCCTCCCCAACACACTCGATCCGCTCCAGTTTGCATACCGTCCAAACCGCTCCACAGACGATGCAATTTCCTCCACCCTCCACCTGGCTCTTACCCACCTAGAAAATAAAGACTCTTATGTTAGAATGCTGTTCATTGACTTCAGCTCAGCATTCAACACAATAATCCCACAACAGCTCACAAATAAACTAAACCTACTGGGCCTTAACAATTCCCTCTGTAATTGGATTCTGGACTTTCTAACCGGAAGACCTCAGTCAGTCCGTGTCGGCCACAACACCTCGAGCACTACCACACTGAGCACAGGTGCCCCACAAGGCTGTGTGCTCAGCCCGCTGCTCTTCACGCTGCTGACCCACGACTGCACTGCCAAGTTCAGCTCCAACCACATCATCAAGTTCGCTGATGACACAACAGTGGTAGGTCTCATCAGCAACAACGATGAAACGCACTACAGAGAGGAAGTGGCACAGCTGGCTGAATGGTGTGGTGCAAACAACCTGTCCCTCAATGTGGAGAAGACAAAGGAGGTTGTGATGGACTTCAGGAGAAACTCCGCTGATCACCCCCCACTGACCATCGACAGCTCGCCTGTGGAGAGAGTCAGCAGCACTAAATTCCTGGGGGTGCACATCACAGAGGACCTCACCTGGACCACCAACACCATGTCACTCTCCAAGAAGGCACAACAGCGCCTACACTTCCTCCGCCGGCTGAAAAGAGCAAGTCTCCCTCCACCCATCCTCACCACTTTCTACAGGGGCACCATTGAGAGTGTGCTGACCAGCTGCATCACTGTCTGGTACGGGAACTGTACTGCAGCAGACCGCAAGACCCTCCAGCGGACAGTGAACACAGCTGCAAGGATCATCGGTGCCCCTCTCCCCTCCATCCTGGACATTTTCCTCAAACGATGCTCCAGCAAAGCCAACAGTATCGTAAAGGACTCCACACACCCCTCCCACAGTCTCTTCCAGCTCCTACCATCAGGTAGACGGTACCGGAGCATCAGAGCCCGCTCTGCCAGACTGCTCAACAGCTTTTTCCCCCAGGCTGTGAGAGCCCTGAACTCAAGTCACCCCGCCCCTCTCTGAATCCCCATACAAACCCCCTACCTCCTGAAACATGGACAATCTGGAACTTATGGAACTTTGTTTGTGCAATCGAAGAGTGCTACAGGTGAGTGGGCCTGTACAAACCACCTGTAGTAGCACACTCTCTTCCTCTATGCGCACTAGTCACTTTTCACACACACTGCTGTGTGCACACAAATCCCACAAAAAGACTCAGTAATATCAGTAATATATGTATGTTTACATGCTCATGCACTACAAATCATCCTGCACTGTTCCCCAGCCAGCTGCTTGAACTCACATTGTCTCTCTTTGCACATGTACAGTATTTATCTGAAGCATTCGTATAGTTTGTATAGTTTGTATTTTTTAGTTTATGTATAGGTAAATTTTTTATATAGATAGTATATTTATAGTCAAAATCTATCAGTAGGATAGTTTGTGTATAGGTTTATATTGTTTTACTTCATTGCTGTATGCCTGTATTTATGTAGCACCGTGGTACTGTGAGGCACGACATTTCGTTCCACTGTATGCCCCCGCATGTAGCGGAATGACAATAAAGCTCAACTCAACTCAACTCAACTCAGGTTGCACTCTTAAATAAAGATTCTTTATTAGCATTGATGACTCCATGAAGACAGCCATTGAATCTTTCCATTTAACTAAAGGTTCTTTATAGTGAAAAAAAGTTCTTAAGACTTGGAAAAAAATGTTGTTGTTTTTTAAAGATCTGTTTACTGAAAGGTTGTTTGGAGAACCAAAAATGGTTCTTTAATGGCACTGCTGTGAAAACCCCCTTTTGGAACCTTTATTATAAGAGTGATAATGGCAGTGAAAAAATAAAATAAAATAAATAAATAAATAAATATATATATATATATATATATATATATATATATATATATATATATATATATATATATATATATATATATATATATATATATATATATATATATATAAACACACACACAGAGATACCAAGAAAAAACATTTAATGCATTCCAGGTTCCAGAAAACATTTTTGGTGACACTTCAGTATAGGGGCCAATTCTCACTATTAGCTTGCTTATCAGCATGCCTATTAATAACATATTGGCTGTTTATTAGTACTTATAAAGCACATATTCTACATGCCTAATTCTACCTAATACCTAAACTTAACAACTACCTCACTAACTATTAATAAGCAGCAAATTGGTAGCGTACTGAGGCAAAAGTCATAGTTAATGGTTTGTTAATAGTGAGAATTGGACCTTAAAATAAAGTTTTTTACAGTTAGCACAACCTGCCAAATTTAACATTCACAGAGAAAACGCAACTATTTTATGTGGTGGCAATTTAGTATGAATTTGTATGATGTGATTTGTACAGAAACTTAAACCCAACTCAATCTATCAGTGGGACATAAGTAGATCATATGAAAACATTAAAATGAAAGGATATGAATTAGCCACAAATTAGCCAAAATGTAAAATACGAAGTTACGAATTGCCATGAGAGTGTGTTGGTCATTTATGGAAAACTTTCCAATTAGTTACATTAGTTCATGTTAACTAACAATAAGTGTTTGTTACAGTATTTATTACATTAAAATACAGATATATACAAATACAAATATAAAAATACAGATTTTCATTGTTAGTCCATGTTAGCTCATGTCCATTAAATAATATTAACAGATACAACTTTTAATTTTAATATTATATTAGTAAATGATGAAATTAACATTAACTAAGATTGATATAAGCTTTAGAAGCACTTTTTATTGTTTTTTTAGCTGATTCGAACTAATTTAGTTAACTAATGTTAACCAATGGAGCCTGACCTGCCATACATCATTTCTTAAGTTTCAAATAATTGCTCAGGAACTGAATAAACTCCATTTCATGCCATTAAAGTGGATAACAAAGTCTCATACTGGACCCAGTGTTAATTCTGAAACCTGGATAGAGCGGTTGAGTGAATGCAGTCCGAATTCTGTAGATGAGATTCATTGAGTCTGTGATGCTGTAAAACGCCAAGATTCCTGCAGAGAAGTCAACATAAACGCCAGTCCTGCGAACCCACTGCATTTTGGGAATTTTAGTTTCCCGTCCGTTGTGCCAGAATGCATATGTATCCTCAGAGCACACCAGACTCCAGGACTGGGTGTTGTGTCCAAATGCACACAGGGTGCTCTTTCCTTTCCTGCTGATGTCCTCATAGGACACTGCGATGTGCACGGGACCCTTCCCGCTCCACTCTGCCTCGAAGTAACATCGGCCGGACACGCTCTCCCTGCACAGGACCTGGTAATAGCTGTCAAACCTCTCTAGGTGGTCAGGAATGGATAGAGAGATTTTGCTGCACGTCACCTCGCCAGTCTCTGAGAAAATGCTGAGGTTTCTGTGAGCCGTGTTCAGGTCAAGAGTCAGGGGACCCGAATCTGAAATCCAGAGACACAAGACATGAATTAACAGACAGTAATTCTGTTGTCCGTTGTATTGATTTCTGCTGCACATTTGATTGCATGTGTGTGTATATGTGTGTGTGTGTGTGTGTTACTCACATTCCAAAAACTGCTCTCTGATTTTAGGTTCAGGGGTAGGAATAAACTTCAGGTTTGTCACTAATAATACAAAATATGAACAGTGCAGGCATTTTAAATAATATACTTATTTCACTTTAATTTATTTTTATTTCTTTTAATGTTTAATTGCGTTTGGAATACTTGCATGTAATTATTGAATACTGTTTGAATTCT
The DNA here is from genome assembly GCA_039654775.1 of Spinibarbus caldwelli. Classification (NCBI taxonomy): domain Eukaryota; kingdom Metazoa; phylum Chordata; class Actinopteri; order Cypriniformes; family Cyprinidae; genus Spinibarbus; species Spinibarbus caldwelli. The sequence goes on from CM077240.1 coordinate 13,316,833, forward strand.
GACAGTTCTATAATAAAATAGTAAGTGAAACACTTACCACGTAAACCACGTAAACATTTCAAACAATAGTATGCATCATTAGAAAACCTAAAACAAATATTTCCACTTTAAATTATTTTATGTTAATATATAGATATATTAAACATTGTCACATGACCTCATCAGTTGTGAGTGGTTTCCATCTGTCATCTTGGAAATAAGGATTTTATTATTATTATTATTATTATTATTATTATTATTATTATTATTTTATAGAAGTATTGATTGTTGAGTTTAATTCAATGGTTTATGATTTAATTTTGCAAAATTAAAAAAAAAGACTTTTGGCAATATTATTCAATAATAATTCATTGAAATGCACTGTAAAATTTGCCACAAATTTACATTATTACATAAATTAAGTAAAAAATTTACTGTGAAATAAATGCATATTGGGTTATTTTCTGCCAAATTACTGTGAAACAGCAGAATGCTGCTAACAACATGTCATTTACTGTGAATTCACATTATAAAGCTGTCATTAACCAGTTATACACAAGAGAAGTCCTACTGTGAAATTACTATTAAAGTAATGCAGTTATTAACCTAGAATATACTGCAATTTTACACTGAAATGTTTAGTTAGCATGATATTCCAAACATATTCAGATGATGACTTACCTTTTTTCTCCAATTTCTCCAGTTTCTTCTGGCACAGATCTTTAATGTCCTCGCACAGATATGTGACTTTTCTTGACACCATCTCAAAAGAGAAGTCTGGATTGACTAGAACTGCAGGAGAGGTCACCAACTCCGGCTGACTACACAGTGCTTCATAGCTCTGAGGAATATAATGAAATAAACTCTCTTAGATCAAAATCACAAATGACAAGTACTTTGGTGTCTAGAAGCACTGACGCTACCTTCAGGAACTGAGTATTATCATCAAGGTGTGCAAGCGTGTCGTATTCAGCATCTCTCCTCTTGAACTCTGCGATCTCCTGCTCTAGTTTCTCCAAAAATCCATGTGCCTCGTCTAATTCCATCTGCTCCTTTGCTTTTATCATCTCTGTCACCTCAAAACACACTGCCTCAATGTACTGAATCAGCTTACTGAAGACCTTCTCTGTATCCTCCACTGCTGCCTGGGCAGAGCTCTGAACAACAGAACCAGAGAAGTGATGAGTCCAAGAACCTCTCTGCCCATAATGGATGTCTTACTGATAAGTTGATCCACACTATCCCACTTGTCCATTAAGATTTTCCACCTCCTGGGAGTAATAGACTCACCCTGAGAGAGAGTACGGCGTGATTCAGATCCTGTAGCTCTGTCTCGCGCTCCTTTATGACCTGCTGGCATCTCCTCTGGAACTGCTTAAGCTCTTGCTGCAGACCAGAAGATGAATACATGAAGAAACTATTTTTTTTTTTTTTGAAACAACAAAAAGAAATCCAGCAGCACATGTGATGAGAACTGAGTTATACATTTAAACATACCAAACATGTTTTGGCTTTCAAACCTTTATCAGTTTTTTTTTCTCTATCATTACAAGTACTAGATCTCTTTTTGTTCCTATTTATTTATTCCACAGCCCTTGTGAGCCATAAAGTATCAGTTTTACCAGTACTATTTTATTTTTCAACGTTTATTCTGTGGTGAGCATATTTTTCATTTCTGATTGAATAAAATCAGAAGCTGTCTTTTTATCATAATGAAGCATAAAAGCCTGATATATCAGCATTTTTATATTATAATTATTATTTATTAGGGAAAAAGCAGTGATGTCATTGTGTGACGTCCCCAAAAAGTATTGATACTTAGAAATTAATAATTTATCATATTTATATTAAAAAAAGAAATCCTAAACAATACATTTACCTTCAAAAATGTATTATCTTATAAAAAAGAATGAAAGTGGATGTTGTCTATAAATCTGGAAAAAAAAATATATTCAAGGACTTTATTTTTACTGTAATATAATAACACACACATTAGCCTATATCTATTTTATCAATTAATATGTTTAATCATTTAAAACTTAATTTATGACATGTACTTGTGCTATTTTTGTGCAAAGACAAATCATGCTTAGCTTGATATTTTGTTATATAACGCAATTATATTCATAAATTTTAGGATTAAGTGTTAAAATAGTTTTGAGGGTCAACATACATAAACTAATTGACCTTTTAATGACTTATTTATGATAGTTAATATAAAGCTCTAGCTATGCTGAGTTATTATGAAGTTTTAGCATCACATTTACAGTCAGAAGAGAAGTCAGACACACCTGACAGAACATGACGAGCTCCTGCTTTTCTTTTGCAATGACTTCATTATTCTCAGCTCCAGGGATGGTGGGGGAACGCATTCCAGTCTGGCTCAGTTTCTCAACAACTTCAGCAAACAGTGTGTTTTTGTTGAGCGCAGGTCTTGGGGAGAAGGTCTGTCTGCACTCTGGACAGCTGCACAACTTCTTCTGTTTCTTCTGCTCCCAGAAGCTCTTAATGCACTCCATACAGTAGTTGTGTCCACAAGGAATGGTGACAGGATCCCGCAGAAGGTCCATACAGATGGGACAGCTGAACTGCTCCTGGTTGATGAAAATACCAGCTTCTTCCTCTGCCATCTTTTACAGTTAAGGTAAAAGACAGACTGTACAGCTGCTTTGTGGAGAGAGTATGGTGTTTGCTTGTGCCTCCCACTATTGTCTGTATATGAGGTTGTAATGGGAGGAGTCCGTCGTGTACAGTTTGTGTCACTCTGGTCATGTTTCAGAGGAGTCACACGCGCTTAATGAAGTCATTCAATCTGTGTTGTTGTTTTGTAATGAATATTTTCATCTTTACCTCAGAAAAGTGATTCACAGCTTTGAGTACGCAAGTAAAGCTTCTGGAAAGATCAACCCCAGGGATGATGTTACTTATTCCAATGCATGTCTGGTCATGTCCACTGGATGAATGCGTGCATAATGACATGTTTCATAAGTTGTTTCTGGATTATATTTTGGCACTTTGGGAGACAAAGAGGGTGTGGATATTTGTAATGTAATATGTGCACAAACATAAAGGGTGTGTGTAAATAAATTATGCAACATTAAAATAAAATAGCAAATATCGTTAAATACAACTCACCATCACAATAAATACTTACATGTATTTACATATTGTATATATATATATAGAGAGAGAGAGAGAGAGAGAGAGAGAGAGACAGAGAGAGAGAAAGAGAGAGAGAGATGCCTCTATAATATAATAATAATAAATAAATAAATAAATAAATAAATAAATATATATATATATATATATATATATATATATATATCAGCCATTCTTGAGACATGGGACAAAACATGTCCAGCAATTGTAACTGCTATTAGCTTTAAAAATAAAAGCTATTTTCATGGGGATTAATAATAGAATGTATTTAACACAATTATCCCCTTCAATTTAATTTGATCATTATTATGTGAAATCTATGACACTTATTGTCTTCTCACTACATCTAAAATCTCTACTACTTATTATCTCCTCACTACATCCTTCTCTCCACAGAGAAGGGTTCAATCATTCATATGCTATAAAATGGATAAAAATGATTTTTAATTATGAAAAAGACCTTGTTTTATGAAAAGCAACACTTAATAATATCTCATATCAAAGCAAGGTTGTTTTTCAGTGACACATGCATGTTTCATAAGGTTTCAAAGTTGTGTCCCCACTTTTTGTCAACACCGTCAGACATTTATTAAAATGTAATAAAATCAGGGAATATCAGTGGCAGCTGTCACTCTAAACAACCCCCTTGCCACAGTCCTCCTCTGCAGAGTACGTAGCATCTAGCATCAACAGAAAAAACAAAAAACAAAACGGCTACTACATGAACTCCATTTGTTTTGTGAAAGAAATGCCAAATTTGTCAACACCGTCAGATGTCACCACCATACGATTTTATGTTCCAATAATATATCAAAATACTTAAATATGACTCTTGAATAAAAGCTTTATGAACAATAACACTCACTGTTTGCTGTGTTTGTTTTAATACAGTAATTGATTGATTCAATGTATTTGATAGTTAAAAATGACTACAAATTCAGATTTTCGTCACCACCGTCAGATTAACATTTTGATAATATTTCATTAGGATATTTTATATTTGTTGTGGAATTGTTGGTCACATGTGAAAGTGTAATCTGTCTGCTAACATGAGAATGTGTTTTGAAATGTTAAAAAAATCTTGATTGCTGTTAAATATAAAGTTGAAATTATATTACACAGTCCAAGGTAAAAAGCACATTTTCAATTTTGCACCGTTTTGTCCCACTTCCCAAGAATGACTGATATATATATATTATATATATATATATATATATATATATATATATATATATATATATATATATATATATATATATATATATATATATGGATACAGTACACATGGGATACAGAATATATTGGGGACAGTACATCCACAATTTTAATTCACTACATTTTAAATTCACTTTAAATGACTTACCAGGCTATCAATGAAATCAGTCTTTTTTCTACATATTTCAAGCGTCTAGTTCTGCTGTATTCTTAATTTTGATACATCCACTGACAGTATTATGGTCTCCACGCTAGAGATCGCTCTTTCCATAACCGGCTGTTTGCACCAGTCTTCACTATCAGCGTGTTCTGCTCAAAAGCATTAGAATGAAAGTGAAAAATGGGCGGGGTTTAGTGGCTCAGAGGTTTTCTCTTATTGGTCAAGTATTATGTGTCTAAATAATAATTGTCATATTTAAAATATTCACCTTTTTAATATCAATTTATTGGTTATTAAAGTTTATTAGTGGCATTATTCGGTTGCAGATAATTGTCCAGCACGCCGTTGAAGAGACACATAGACGCATGATGCGTGCTACTTTTCTCATCAAAGGTTAGGATGCACCATTCACAGTCGAATGTGATTACTGTATAAGGCTTTTCGAATGTGATTTTATAGAAATTACTGTGGTGAGTTAGTCTGGTTGTTTTTCAGATAACAATCAGTGAAATGAATTTATTTAATCGTTTATACTTTATGGTGCACAAATATCATCAATAACTCAAAATGCGTTCAGAGATTTGAATGTGACTCAATGAACGCTTGAGTTTCCTGAGCCACCAAACGCCCCTCAGAGGCCCCATATATGAAAGTTAATAGTAACATTTGTTGTCTTATGGTTCATGTTGTGCGTGCAATTTTGTCTCAAAGCCGATGGAAGTGCACCCTCTTTCACTGGATCATGACAGCAACTGAGTGGATGTAATAAATACATATTTCATCTTCTGCTCTGCTGGACTAAATCTACACAATCTGTGTGACAGAAGCCAGCACAACACACGCAGGTAGCTGTTACTTTCCTTTCATTCAGTTAGATAGCTGTGTTCATAGTCATGTGGCAAAGCATCAGCATGTATTGCACATGTACTGCTGCTTTGTTGTCCATGTTTGACCTATCAAGTGTTTTTCAAATTACAAATGAGTTAATATGCTTATTTGAGAGCAGGGAACTATTGTGCACTTGAACTTGTGTCTCTGCACAGCTGTGGTCATCTTACAAGGCCCTTCAAGGTCCACATATGTTTGTTAAGGTTTAACTTTATTGCATCTCAGTTCTGTCCTCTTTTCATGTTCCTGTGATCCTGCAATAGTGCCACGAGTCTCGTGCATGAGAGTCAGACTCATTTTTCTTATGTGACAACTGTAACTTAAAAAAAAAAGAAAGAAAAAGAATATGGTTGTGCTGTTTTATTAAGGAACTACGTCAAATAAAGGGGTACACCACCATACCAGATATTTAGAAATATGCTCAGGTCAAGCAGGCACTTTAGTTGTGTTTTAACTCAGTTTTATTAATTAAATTGATTATTTACACATTGGCAAGAAAATGAACAGGATGAAATGTAATAGGCTGTAAATAAAGAAATAAACATGGTTCTTAACAGAATAAGGGATAAAATCTTACATTGGGGAGTCAAATTTAAGTTAATTTTGTTAATATTATCAAAAGTTGTTTTAAAATAATATCTTACAGGTTTATTTCTTTTTTATCAAACAGAGTCTAGTGTTTTAAAGTGTGACAAACCAGCTAATAAGTCAAACCTCACAGAATTCATCAAGGCTTATCAATACTTACAGATGTTTGTTGTTGTTTCACACCAAAAATAAGTAAAATTGAGGATGAAATATTAAAAAAAAAAATATATTCCCAAAACATTTCTGGTTTGAAACAGCTTAGTAGTTACAATATTTAACATTCACTCATACTGCAAGTTCACGTAATTATTATATTGTTATAAAACAGTTTAATACGGTCTTTTAAAATGTATTGAGGACATGGAAACATACTGCATGACGGCAATGACCCATGAGTCAGATTTTATGCTTAGTTATTTCTTTAAGTGTCTCTTATGTTAAAGCCATTTTATTTTATTTTTTTTCCTCAAATTTGATGTTTTATGTTTTCATGTATCTGGATTGCATTTAAATGGGTTAATTAAACTTTTAATTTAAAATGTTAAATTTAACAATGTAGTAAATCTTTTAAAATGTATTTAAATAAATATATACATATACTTTATATACAAATAGCATTTTTTTTTTCTTTTTTCAAAAAAAATCTGCACAAAGGAGTTATTATAATATTATAATATATATTATAAATAGCAAAAAAAAAACAACAACAAAAAAAAAACAACAACAATATTTTAAAATGTCAAATTAATATATAAAAACATAACATTTTTATTTTGTTTATTGTATTTTTTTGTCCAAACATGCACAGCACAGGGTTTATGTTTATTATAAATAGTAATCTATTTCATAACTCATAAGTCACAATAGTAATATGTACATTATAATTTATTCAAGTTAAACAAAAGTAAAACTAATAAAGCTTTTGACGCTTTGTGAGATTATGAATAGAAGAAGGATATAATTCCAGAATTCCCCAACCTGTCAGACTACTTCCTGGACACGCCCTCTTTTCTAGCAAAGGAACAGCTCTGTACAGAAAGAGGAAATGCTTTAATCTCATTCTCTGATTCTGTGTGTGTCTGCTGGTGAGTATGTTGCATTTTGTAAAATATGTATATTTTTCTGATTTTCTCGCCGTGCAGAGTGACATTTAACCCTCAATGATTGTGCGTCAGTTGACGTGTAGTGGGCTGACCTCTCACCTCTGTGCGGCAGTCAGACTGAACTGGAGCGCTCCAAAGATGGCTAGACCAAGCTCAAGTAAAACACTTAATACTGTCTTCACTGTGTATGTATGGCAGTGGATGGCCTGTGAATTAAATGGTTTGCAATTTGTTTCATTTTGCAGATTTAGCAGAGTTTCGTGTGGATTTTGCTAAAGCCAAGCACATTGCTATCATTACGGGGGCCGGCGTGAGTGCAGAGAGTGGAGTACCAACTTTTAGAGGACAGGGGGGCTACTGGAGGAAATGGCAGGCACAGGTAACCCACACACATTGTATACACATCACACATTTTTTACTATCTGATCTTAGTTTCAGTATAAGACTTATACCAAGGTTTTTCAAACTTTTTGATGCTAGGACTCAAATATGACAATCCCTTTGTGATGATCCCTTCTGTTGATAAATAAAGGCAGCTATATATAAAGGAGAATATTAAATGTAGTATTATTTTCCAAAATTAAATAATTGGCTAAATAATTAACATTGTTAATATACTAAAACAAATTGTTAAAGTATTATTTTATTAAAATATTGTATTTTTAATTCCGTTTACAATGTATGTGAGTTTAACGATTATTATTTTTATTTTAGAAAAGTATTTTGGGGGAAAGAAAACTAGAAAAACAAAGAATATGAATTAATTACAATTAATGCCTTGATTTCTGAAGTCTTTAGAAAGCATAATAAAATAGTATAAATTTTTGTGAATGTGAATGTACATTAAAAAGATTTCATTAATGTCTTAATGTGACAGCTCTAAAAAAAATATATCTCAAATTTTTCACGGACCCCTTTCCATTCCCCTGTGGTCCTTTGAAAACCCCTGACTTATATAGTACTTGGCAGAGCATAACAGCGTAAGCACAGTGACTGCAAGGCGATATCATGCTCTAATTGACAGCATAACAACATAAAAATCCTAAATACATTTCTAAATGAAGAGGCGAGTCTTAGTCTTTCTTTGCTATGTAAAACACCTCATTGAATCTGTGTGAGACTTTGAAAAGTAGTGGAAAAGTTACAGTAGGGTACCAGTTGTATATTATACTGCATGACTTTTCTTTAATTTATGATTCAGAATTATATACAAATGGGCCTGTAAAACATAGTTTACATTTTGCATCGTAAGTAATGACTGTAAACTTTCAACATCTACTGTATTTGACAGCCCTGACCAAATTTGTCACGCTAGCAGAGCATATAAACGCTGTAGTAACACCACATGTAAGCAAGCAAACATTAATAATAATAATAATTGTAATATATTAATATTAAATATTAAAATGAACAATTTAATCAACCTTTTAAAATTGAATCAAATGAAAATATAACAATTATTTTACAACAGAACATTGATGTTTTATTTTTTTAAGTGCTGCACAACAGAATATATATAGATCATTTTATTATAAATAGTACTCTAATACTTTTCTGTCATAATTCTTCAAGTTCTTAGTTTCACACCACATAAATGAACATTAACAGGAGTCTCTCTTTTCTTCTCTTTGTTTGTCTTTCAGGATTTGGCAACCCCTGAAGCTTTCTCTCGAGATCCTTCTTTAGTATGGGAATTTTACCATTACAGGCGTGAGGTGGGTCACACATTACTGACTAAATGGTTACAAATATCATAGCGCCATTTGTTTCTTTCAGTGATAAATTCACTGTTATATTTATAAATTTGGTATAGTATGCCTGGAATGCTATGTTAATACTTTAATGAGACTACTACTTTTTCTTCTATATGCATGTTTTGCATCTTTAGAATTGCAGTAAGGAATCTGAAAGTACGTCGGTGTTTATTTCTGGTTATGAGATGCATGCTTGCATTTTTTTTTTTTTTAATTGTCTTTATTAATGTTGTCACAATACGAAAATTTCAGTTGTAGGTACCAATACGAGAGAGAAAAAAACACTATTATAATAATATATCAAACCTATCTAAAATCTAATAATACAATAAAATATAATAACATATTTTCATTAACACTAACTGAAAAAAACTGAAGAAATAAAATGCAAATAATTTTAAAAACTACTACATAAAGATGATAATTATTACATTTTGAAAATTTTACTAGCCACTTTCAGCATCACATGTCGTTATATATTTAAACACTGGGGTTGCAGTTAAACAATTAAGAATAATTAAACAAAAAATAATGTTTGCTTGCATCCTTATAACATCTTAATTTATTTCATTTTTCATGTTGTGATTAATTGTGTTTAATTTTGCAGGTTATGCGCAGTAAGATGCCAAACCCAGCACACCTGGCTGTAGCGGAGTGTGAGTCCCGTCTCAGCAAGCAGGGGCGCTCTGTTGTGATCATCACTCAGAACATCGATGAACTGCACCATCGTGCTGGTTCCAAACATGTCTTTGAAATCCACGGTGAGACACCGTTATAGTACATTTATTATTGGTTAACATCTGACTAACAGAAATGAAAATGATAGGGCATCTGGTTGGTGGGGCTTTTGTCCCATTTTCCATACAATCATACCTTTAAATTGAGGTTATTCTCTTCAACTGATCTCTCTCTCTTCCCTTTTTTCTCTCTAGGTAGTCTATTTAAAACCCGCTGCATGAGCTGTGGAGAAGTCAAAGCCAACCACAAGAGTCCAATCTGTCCTGCTCTGGAGGGGAAAGGGTAAAAGCTCATGCAAACACATCACCATTATTTCATCAGATATTTAAACCACAAGAGACTGCACTCTGTATTTGCTTTTCTCTTTCTTTTTTCAATTCTCAGAGAGCCTGACCCCAGTGCCAAGGATGCCAGAATACCAGTGGAGCACCTGCCCAGGTTTGTGATTTTGGGCTTTGTTGCAGATCAGTAGACTGTGCTGACTTTTTAGCATTGTTAAATGCAGCTATGTTACCGAGTGCTGTTCCGTTATGAAATTTGTCAACATATTTAATAAACACAGTTGTGTGCAAATCTGCAAAACTTTCTGCATACTGTAGTTCTGTGCAGAATCAGATTTTTAGGCTGTTTTAAATTTTAACAGTTTGCAAGAACTGAGAACTACACTACACTGTTTGAGGTTTTAAAAGGAATAAATGCTTCTATTCAGCGAGGACACATTAAATTGATCAGAAGTGACAGTAAAGACATTTACATTGTTATGAAAAAAAATCAGTTTTAAATAAATGCTGTTCTTTTAAACTTTCTTTTTTGATTCATCAAAGAACCCTGAAAAATGTATCCCAGTTTCCACGTTAAGCAGCACAACTGTTCAACATTGATAATAATGATTTGTACACATATCAGAATGATTTCTGAAGCATCATGTGACACTGAAGATTGGAGTAATGACAGCTGAAAATTCAGCTTTGCATCACAAGAATAAATTACGTTTTTAAATATATTAAAATAAAACAATGATTTTAAATTGTAATAATATTTCACAATATTACAGTTTTTACTGCATTTTAGATCAAATAAGCACAGCCTTGGTGAACATTTTTTCAAAAACTCTTCCGAACATCGCCTACTACTGCCTACAAATCAGGAATTATGTCCTGTGCAGCAACAAATTTAATCAGATGCTGGTGGAATGCATACCTCTGGTTTGCTTTACTGTAAACATACTGTAAGGCTGTATAATTTAGAGAGGCAGGAGGCTTGCCATGTAATACGAAATTGGTGCAAGAAACCTCAACAACCGTTATAACTGGACTTCATGGGGAAATTAAATAAAGATCAGTACAGAAATGAACGTGAGAATAGTACAACTTTTTATCCAGCAGTGGGCAGCATATATCCACATGTTTAATATTTCATGTTCAAGATGTTAGTTTTGTACTTTATGTTTATAGGTGTGACAGAAGTGGCTGTAACGGATTGCTGAGGCCTCATGTGGTTTGGTTTGGAGAGACTCTGGATTCAGATATTCTCACCGCTGTGGAGCAGGAGCTGGAAAAATGTGATCTCTGCTTAGTGGTGAGTGATAGCAAATTAATGCATAACACACTAATACAGAACCAAGTGAGATGCCTACCTACAAAGGATTTTAAGGCATCAAGAATAGGCCTATTCAAGAACTTATAGGCCTATTCAAGAACTTACACCAAACTCAATTTGAATCAATTACCAGAGATCAGTCAGTAATTTTCACGAGCCTTCCGAATGCAAAAAAAGGAAAGCTATCTTGCAGTTTATTGAGTCAGATGTTGATTTATTGACCGCTCTGAGGAATTTAGTGAATTAATTCAATGAAAGACTCTTCAAACCAGTAATATGAGTTAAAATGAATCATTTAAAGAAGCTGCTCAAATGGGTAATTCGTTCATGAATCGGACTTCACTGCAGTTGTAAGTTTGTTTTTTCATGCAGCTCACAAGGTGCCCAGTCTTTTTATCACATAACATTCAATTCAGACTGCAAAATTACATTTACAATTCGAGTAAATGGGATTTATGTCTTTTACACTGTGGCTCTAGAGATTCAGCATTGCAGGAAACCCTGGCATAACAGCAACAAAAACAATACTCTACAATACTATTAAAATTTTTTACTGGTTAACATATTTCTACCATTTTAAATGTAGGTTTGTGAGGTCTGTGACTAAGAAGGTAGTTGCATAAATGTCTGCCTAAAATATTTACAACACGATATTGTCAATCCCTCATACAGATGCGTTTGTGTTGACAGCTTTATGTAAAGAATTTGTCACCTCCAACTGTATTCTGTGTTTGTCACATTGTTTTCTTGTCTCTAGGTGGGCACCTCCTCCATAGTTTACCCAGCAGCCATGTTCGCTCCTCAGGTGGCAGGTAGAGGAGTGCCTGTAGCTGAATTCAACATGGAGTGCACACCTGCTACTATGCGCTTTAAGTAAGACATACAAATACACAAACTATCACTTTACAGGAGTCACAGAGATGCCTCTCAGTCAGCCCATTCAACAGGATAACGCATAGCTGCTCTATTGCGCACAAGCCTCCACATACGCACAGACTCTAAGTGACGTCTCTCGCTGTCGCATTTGAGCAAACACTGAATGCTACATTTCACAAAACAAATTGAACACCTGCGTGTGGTTTATTTGAGATGTGTTTCTCACCAACAGATATCACTTTGAGGGTCCTTGTGGTGTCACACTGCCTCCCGCCCTGGAACGCCACGAGAGCGAGGCCATTTAAGGAGAAAGAAGGCATGACCCGTTCGTTCATGCCCACTGCATAGAGCACTTTAACTGAGAGCACATGGTTCATGCCTTCATGTGATTGGTTTTCCTATGGTTTGTGTGCTATGAAGATTTACTGCAAAGGCTGAAATGAAATTTTAAATAGTGTCTTTTTGGGTGTTTGCTTGGCCTGTGTAGCAGAATTTTGTTCAAGTTGTGTTTTTGGCATTGGATCTTAGTAGATTTGTTCCAGTTGATTCTTGGGTAACTTCTTCTTAGATAATCTACACTGTTTCTTTCCACAGTCATGGAATCATAATTTCCAGACTCAGAAAAGTAAAGGAAGGTAATAATATTAAAGAGTTATGGAAATTTCCATCATGAGTAAGTTTTCAATATGATCAGCTCTGAAATATTTCATCAGTTAAAAACAACTGACTGGAAAAATCATCAAAATTGATTGGTCAAATGTTGTGGGTACCTCGAATGTAGGACTAGACACTAATGCAATATAATGATTTTGAATGAGCTGTATCAGGATGCGCACAGACAGACACAATGAATGTGGAGGCAGAAGTTTTATTTTAAATAAAATGACCATAAAATAAATTGTCCAAGGGGAATACTTAAAAACTCATGAGAGTACAAGAACAAGATTTATGACTGGTTTTCCTTAAAATTCTGTGGTTGGTGTTAGGTTATTAAAGGGATAGTTCACCCAAAAATGAAAATTCTGTCATTAATTACTCACCCTCGTGTCGTTCCAAACTCTTAAGACCTTCGTTCATCTTCAGAACACAAATTAAGATATTTTTGATGAAATCCGAGAGCTTGCTTTACTTCTTTGTAGGGCTGCACAAATTGGCCAACAATAATTAAAAATGAATATATATCAATCTGACATTTAATACGATCATAATATTATTGATATATATTATGATTATAATATATATCAATAATTATATATACATATATATATATATGTATATATAATTACAATATTCTTTTTGATTACTATTATTATGACTATTATTACTAAAAACTATTCAACTAAAGAAATATATTTTTAATATCTCACTTCAAATAAGTACAGTACAACAGTAAAATTACAATACTAACTTTTATTATGGTGGAAAAACACAGGGAGCCCTTAAAATTTCTCATTTCTTTATAAGTGCTTCTCATTACAAGTGGAAAGATGGTTGGCACATGTTATGTTCCCAAATGCACGTTATAAATGACTCAAACTTTGCATAGAGCAGCATTTACTACAAACTGAGCTGCTCTGAGACACTGAAAACACTGAATCATGAGCTGCTTGTGTGTAAATGAACACAGTGACTAATTTCAGTCTACACATACATACACATATTTATTTGCAGTTTTTGTAATTTGATAATCATGCTAAACCATATTGCGATTTTATTTAGTTTGTACAGCCCTAGATTGTGTTTAAGGTTGACTGCAAAATTTGTCAGAGATTACTGTTTAAATTGTGCCATTTTTAGCCAGTGGTTGGCATATGGTGGCATATGTATGAGTGTTTGTTTTTTTGTCAAAGTCAATAGATGAGTTTGAGTGACTCTGTGTGTGTTTGTGTGCATGCACCCTGTGGCATCGGGTCACCTTGATTCTGTCTAGTCCGATGCCAGATTCCACGGTCCAGCTGGAAATCTCTCTCTCTCTTTCACTGTCATGACTTGTACAAGCAAGCAGCAGCAAAGCTACATTTTGTTTGACACCTCCTGGTCCAACTCGGGTGTCCTGCTTACCTGCATATATATATAGATTCATTGTTACATGTTAACACAAGATTGTGGAATGATGCTGCGTGAATCGCTTGACTTATCTGACTTACAAATGCGCAACAGAATGCACATTTGTGTCTAAGAAATTGAATGTGTCTTCACAGACTGACACTGTTACTAAAATGGTGTTTTGGTGTTTATATGTGCTGTGGCTGTACGTCTGTGTTTGTAAATGATAAATGAATGTGTAGTTTTGAGGTGTGTGTAACCGATCGCTGTTGGTGTGTGTGCATTTGGTCTCCTGGAGAGACTGTGGCTCATTAGTTTCTGAGGCGATGAAAGAGGTCTGCTCCAAAAATAACACACACCATTTCCTGTCCATTAAACCACAATTTCACACCAATCTGAGCTTAACGACGTACGTGCGCGCATGCACAATAAATATCTCCCCTGACATACGCTTAGCCTCTAAAATCCTCTGAGACACACAACATCAATCCTACACACACATACACGCATGGTCCCATTAAATATCGATTTCACACCAATCTGAGCGTCTCCCCAGTCTGGGCTTGTCAGAGGACAGGGATAGAGAGATGCAGAGGAGGGAGCAGGAGGATAGGGATGGAGTGATGGAGAGGAGGAGGACACTAGTAGAAGAGATGTATGGTGTGATATGGATCTTGTTGTGTTTCTGTATGATAATTACTTTTTTGTTCCATATTTTGACAATTTGTTGGTTTTTATAATAAGAGAGGAAGTTTTTTTTTTTTATGTAATTAGTTTCTGCTGATTTTGTTTGGATTAATTCCTGGATAACTTCTTAGAAAATATACACAGCAACCTGGAAATATCAGGAAATATGAAAATGGCCAATTGAATGAAATTAGAATTAACCTTGGTTATTTTCTTAATATATGTGACCCTGGACCACAAAACCAGTCTTAATATACCCCAGTCGCTGGGGTATATTTGTAGCAATAGCCAAAAATACATTGTATGGGTCAAAATGATTGATTTTTCTTTTATGCCAAAAATCATTAGGACATTAAGTAAAGATCATGTTCCAAGAAGGTATTTTGTAAATTTCCTACTGTAAATATATCACTTAAACTTAATTTTTGATTAGTAATATGCATTGCTAAGAACTTCATTTGGACAACTTTAAAGGCGATTTTCTCAATATTTTGATTTTTTTGCACCCTCAGATTCCAGATATTCAAAAAGTTGTATCTCGGTCGAATATTGTCCTATCATAACAAACCATACATCAATAGAAAGCTTATTTATTCAGCTTTCGTATGATGTATAAATCTCTGTTTTGAAAAATTGACCCTTATGACTGGTTTTGCGGTCCAGGGTCACATATGTAAATGATCTGGTTGAGATCCATCCATGCATTTATATTTATATATCTATGCATATCTATATGATATTTATATAAATGTCATGACTTACTATTTTTGTGATATGACCGACTTCTCTGCTGACGTATGCAAGGCTGTGCTATAGTTAAGCCAGTTGCATTCATATCTGCCTCCATTATGATATGCAATGCTCACTTTTAACACTCCAATCAATACCCAATGGATAAAATATAGTTCCATGAAAAATATTTTCTGATAATCTGTTTCACTTAAACATAAGTCACAATATGGATGTGCAGTTGGGTTTCATGCCAGCTTCAAAAAAATCTTTGCCAAGTCATGACAAGCAGCTAAAAAAAAATCATGGCACAGTCATGAAAATTAATTGTTAATATGGTGTAGGAACTCTGAATCTAGGTCTGAAGTGCTGTGAAATTTAATGATTTTTAGAGAGCTGTGGCTGACTGAGGAAAAAAAAAAATACAGATGCAGTGTCAGGCCTAAGAGAGGCTTCTTATTTTAAATAAAATAACCATAAAACCCTAAAATAAAGTATCCATAGGCAAAATATAGTATGTGATTTAAAGTTGGGGAGTGCAGAGAAGGGAGTTTTAGGGGATTCTCTCTGGACACTTTGTCTATTTAATGTTTTATGTTCCTTTTATTTAAATTAAATGCCTCTGTGAGGCTGTGTGTCACATGCATTGTGCTTATCCAGCCACAAAGGCATCATTTAGGAAGAATGAATCAAATATAATCTTTATTTATCACAGCACAACCAGGAGCAGTGGAATTTATTTCCATTACTGTCACATTCTGTAGCCATAAAACAGCACAACATATTACAGGGACAGTCCCTCTGGAGCAACTTGGGGTTAAGTGTCTTGTTCAAGGGCACAATTGTGATGACTCATGACGCACTTCTAATAGGACTCAAACCAGTAACCTTCCGGTTACCAGGCGTGAGCCTTAACCTCTCACAATCTCACAATGTTTCACCAATCCAGTGGCTTTGGTTAATTACAGAGGTCCCTACACAGTTGTAGTTTAGCTTTCAGGTTTAGCTAAAGAAATGTGAGGCCAAAATGACCAATGTTCTCATGGGTATCTTTAACATCTGTCTTGGACAACTGTCCCCTCAGGCATCAGGACTGATGCTCTTGAATTTACCCTTAACTAAGGAGGTCTAATAAACCTGGAGGGAGCTATCCGTTAGCAATCATCTCAGTTCCAGAAACTATTTCTTTAGACAATCATGATTATTCACATGCCATTCTTGGCTCAAGTGGTTGGTTAAAAAATGTCGAGAACTTAGTGTCCATGAGTAAAACTGAAGGTGGGGAGGATTGGGATTGCTTTTGAAAATGCAAATTAAACTTTCTCCAGGGTTTATAGACCTCCCTGTATGTTGCAAACAGGGTAATACCGGGTTCACACTGCACAATTTTCAAAGTCATCAGATCATTGCTTTTCTCACCCAGCATGACATTCTGGGGTTCCATCTAGTTGCTGTTGTGTGCACATTACACAATGGATCGGTGACAGGGGACACACAGTACACAGTTTCTCAATAGAAAGATTCGCCGACATCTCTGCATTGTCTGCATACTACATTTCACAACCAAACACACATGAGAATTAATACGTAATAACGTAAGATTATGCGAGAGACTGGTGTTCTCATGCAAGCGTAGATTTGTTTCTGTCAAAAATGGTAGCCCGCAAAAAGTTTGCAATCCAAGTTGTCTCTACGCTGATTTGCAATGAAAAATAAACAAAGAATATGTTTGAAGAAGTCATGCGTGCTGATGTTTTGTTGCAGATCTATGACTCCTCCCTCTGAACTTCTCTTGCCCTGTCTCTTGCTCTCTCATTGGCTGTAGGTCGTCACTGATGTCAAAACACATTTCACACCACAGAGCTGTGAGTGGCCAACAGGTCCAGATATTTAAGCTGGCCGCACACTTGAAGATTTTAAGGCCGATTTTAAGCCCGATTTGCACCCCCGAATATTCGAGATTGAAAACTTGTCGCAAACTATTTTTTTTGTCCAAAACTCATCTATTGTGTGGTGTCATAATGATTATTTAACTGCTCCCGATCAAGATGGAGCGTCCCTGAACTCAAATCGTAAGTATCAAGCATGTTT
This sequence comes from Spinibarbus caldwelli, assembly GCA_039654775.1. Taxonomy (NCBI): domain Eukaryota; kingdom Metazoa; phylum Chordata; class Actinopteri; order Cypriniformes; family Cyprinidae; genus Spinibarbus; species Spinibarbus caldwelli. The sequence goes on from CM077240.1 coordinate 13,334,445, forward strand.
GATATTTACGACTCTAGATCGGGTTGCCTCTGACGTAATACCCGCAATAGCCAATGAGAGCGAGCAAGTGTCACCTACTGGATGTCGCGTGTTTTTATAGCTGAAACTTGGCAGCCACAAACATGCTATGAAAGTAGAGTGCTGAGAAAGAACATCACCCATATTCTTTTATTTTCTATTTTGTTTAACAGAATGCGTGCTAGGATAAATAGTTGACAATGCTGATTGTCCTCCATATGTTTTTGTTCTCTAGTCACATTTGATCTTCATGTCTGTGGTCTCCCATGATTTTAAAATCGGTTAAGATTTGAAAATCTAGTGTGTCCCAGGCCTTAGCATGCCAGATATCTCATGGGCATCGGTAACTCTTCGGTGCTTTTCTCAGATCGTGTCTTTGATAACACACTATGCGATTGTCACTTGTGTGAACAAGCACCAATTTGCCTTCAATTTTGGTTATTTGTCATCGATGTCCACAAAACTATCGGCGAGTGAAAATCGTGCAGTGTGAACCCGGCATAAGACCAAAGCGAACCAGCCAAATACCGACCCCTTCCCCTACCCCCAAGTGGTTCTTTTTTTGGTGCCCACAAACTTAAACTAGTGGTTCTTTAACCGTAGGGACCCTGATGATGTCTAAGACAATGGGGTTGTTAGAAGGTCAAGGAATACCCTCCTTGTGGATTTTTTTTTTTTTTTTTTTTTCAGTTTCTATTTAATGACTCCATTCATTCTACTTGACCTGACAGGAATGACCAGTCAGTGTCCATTAGCTTAAGATGCCTTCCAAAAACGTTGGCAGTAAAGTGTGTACCCTGATTTAGTGAATGTGATAGGGGCTCCCCAATGGTGGATGAGAAGAGGACAGTGAGCAAATACAGTTTTCACACATCCAGAAAACTGGTGTCTCCTTGGCACTTGGAGGTAAAGCATGATCCGCTTGTTGATACTGAAATTGATATGCAAATATTTGCAAAGAAATGTCAGTGTTCATATTCCCCTTTTGTCAGGGAATGTTGGGTAACAGAGTCAGAAACCTTTTTTATTTTTATTTATTATATCACCAAGTTGTTTGCAAAAGTTGCTGATAGTCCTACAGGGGATTTCGTAATAGTTGCACCAAAAGAGAAGCTGGCCATCTGGGCCATATCGTTTTAATGCCAAGTAGGACATACAGGATCATGAGATTTCACATATGAATGTCATCACCTTTGACAGCATCCCCTTCAGGCTCTGATCCTTTGCAGTATTTTTAGAAGTTGCTTCCGTAGAGGAATTAGTTCTGGATTGAGGATGGCATAATCAAGAAGAACCGCAGTATATTCATAACCCTGGGTATACTTTAATTGTAGACCTACGTGGATCCAACCCAGTATACTGGAAGGGCTATTCATGATGAGTAGTGCAACCAAGGGTACAGAAATTGTCTTATTGAAGCTTCTAGTCCTCACCATTGCAATCCTTGGCATCTACAGTGTTGCATGCTTTAAGTTGTCCTGTGAAGGGGTGGGAGTGTGTCAACTCCATCAGTCTTCTTGGGGGGAACCACCTACTGGTCTCACCATGCCTGAACATGACTAAATATAAAAGAGACCATTTTACTGAAACACTTTACTTTACTTGGTGAAACATGCAGTGATTTGTCAGCCTGGAAATTGAACAAATCTCTGTTACCCTTTTTTAGTGGTGCCATTCTGATGGATTGTTTTACTAAGGTTCTTTTTTTCTTCAATGGCAACGATAAAATAAATGTATTAAGAAGTAGTGGGATAGTATATATAATAGTAATTACTACAAAATACAAAATATCACACCAGAAAAACTTGAACAAGTATAGACAGTAAAATCAAAGTAGCACAAGATATTGTCAATATTGAATATTACATATTGATATTAAGTATTGAATATTAAGTACTTTTCCTGGTCGTACCAGAGAAAGTAGGACAAAGATACATTTAGGACTATTAATGGGAGAAATCCAAACCTAATCAGTCACCTGACCTGACAATTAATCACAAAAAAAAAAGCCAATCTGAGCATTTCTTTCTGTTTGCACACTCTCTCAAACCCACCAAAAATGCAAAGCTAAGATCACATATCTTGTGTTTTCACAAATTCTGTAATGCTTCACCAGATTGGATGCTTTTAATAGATTTTTGTTGAATTTGTCATATATCAGATAATTTCTGGTTCTAAACTTTGACAGTTAATCTCTCCTTGTACATGTTTGATATTTAATGTACAAGAGGAGCACTAATTCAATCTAATGAGCTTTCGGTGTGAATTGGATTGGCCCACATCTGATATAGAAACCAATTGATACTACATTTTATCACAGATTGTTTTGTATTTATTTTGTGTGTAGTTTGCGCAAAAAACATTTTAATTAAATTTTCAAAAAAAAAAAAAAAAGATACTTTTTTATAGTACTACTTGAAATGGAAGTATATAACCTATTTTTCAAAATAGGTTTCTACACTTAATTGTCTGTTCTTTTAAGTTCATTCTGTGATGTTTTTTGGGGAGTTAGCACATGCTTTCTAACAAAGAATCTCTCATTACCACTTCGTTCTTACAATAGAAACAGAATACTTATATTTGAGTGAGTGAGGAAGTAAGTCTTTGGAAGAACTAAAGCAGTAACAATCCATAGTCCTTGTATAAACCATAATCCTACACAGTCATAAAAAAGAAGTCTGCATATTACCTCCTATTGTTTACTACTTAGACAATGAGACTGATCTCACTACTTCTGACATGGTTATATAAAATGAGTAATCTGTTCAGTCAGACAGTCAAATCGCATATTGAGATGATAGCATAAGCTAATATGCGCAAAGGGTTGGAAAAAAATGGATATTTTTAGCTTAGAATGATCAAAATGTGTCCTGATCTTAGTCTGGGGGAGAAAAAAAATGCAACAGCTCGTTCAGGCTTAGCAAACTGACAGAGAAACCCAGCCCACTGGCAACACTTCCAATGAGCCATGGACAGAGCATCACCCTATATTACATTTAAATTTGCATTTCTTTACATAACTGATTTGCACGAAAATGCATGCCACATAAGACTACAATAATGGCTATGCCACATTATTGCAAGTTTGTATGCCTTGTAAATGCTTTATACCTTACAACTGCAACTTTATTTCTCGTAATTTTAAATATATTTCTCATAATCATGAATTTGTTTCTTGTAATTGCACCCTTATATCTTGATATACTAAGTTTGACTTTAAATCTCACAATGTGAGTTTATAAATCACAATGAATATATCTTGTAATTGCAACATTATTTTTTCAGAATTGTGACTATATCTTACAATACAATATACTATATCTTATTTCTTGTAATTATGAATATATTTCTTGTAATTACATTATATCCAGTAATTGTGAATTTATATCTAATATTTGCACCTTTATATCTTGTAATTGTGACTGTATATATTGCAACTTTATTTTTCATAAATTTGTCTTTATTTCTTGGGATTGTAGGTGCATTTATCATAATTATGTCTATATATTTTGCAATTGCGACTTTCGCATAATTATGAAAATACCATAATTGTGGCGTTTATATCACAAAATTTGACTTGATATTGCACAATATGATTACATCTCATAATTGCAACTATTTTCATAATTGCAATTTTATGTCTTACAACTGAAAATTTATTTCTCATAATCATTTATATATTTCTTGTATTTGAGACTATTTCTCGCAATTACTCTTAATTTTGGGAATTTTGAATTTTTTACATAATTGTAATTGGGACTGTATATAACTTTATTTTTCATAATTGTATCTTTATTTCTTTGAACTGCGGATTAATAAATTAGCATCTATTTATTTCACAGCTGTGACTTTACTTCTCATAATTGTGATAATTATCATAATTGCGACTTTATTGCAATTACGGGTTTATTTCTCGTATTTGCGGCTCTTTATAATATTTCTTATTTTAAATGATCTTACACTTGCCTTTTTTATTGTTTAATCTTGAGGAAACTTCATTTTCAACAGAAAATTTTAAATATAAAATACTAAATATTACTTTATTAATTTCAACTGAATTGTAGATAATTACGTTTTTCACCTGCATCTCAAAAATTCTGTAATTTTATAAATTATGGCTTCAGATTGCTTCTCTCTTTCATGCTTTAGGTCAGGTCAAAAGGTCAAGGCCTCTCTAAAGCTCACCTTGATTCTGCTTTTATGTATCAGCTTCTGTCTCTGAGCATCAAGCCGAAGCACACACACAAAATTATTGATCCCACTTTTGAGCAGGACCTGTGACTCAAATGACCCTCATTTCTTACTGAATCCAGGTGGCGTGTACCACAAATGTCCTGTGTGTGTATGTAGAGCTAACACACTGCTCTATTCACAAACTTGTATTACACATACACAGAATCACACACATGTCTGCTCCAGTTTGTGTGTGTCTCACAGGGCCCTTTGTGCAGATTAAGAGATTTATAAATAGAGAGAAAAAAGCTTTGCTTAGAGACTCAAATCTCGGAGCCATGCACGGATTACTGCATCCCTGTGGGATTTTGAACCAAAACCCAAGCTGACACACACACACACACACACACACACACACATTTACACGAACCTTCGAGCTCTGTACAAACAGAGGCATTCCATATCCACACTTTATTCTGACATTCCAGACCCAAAACCAATTCCAGATATTCAGAGCCTCTCCCTTGTTGACTGTCTTAATCTCTCTCTCTATCTCTGACTTCATCTGATCACTCTAATCACTCACTCCTTACCACTGTCCTCCTTGCTTGCTCGCTTAATCTATCTGTTTTTATTGTCTTTCCAGCAATTCCTTCATAGCTCTTCCATATGCAACTCTCCTTTCCCCTTCTTCCCCTCCCCCCGACATCTCCTCTAGATTGTCTCATCCTTCCTTTGGCCTGGATGAGACTGGTGCTGTTGGTCGGCCAAACCGGGGGACAATCATTCCGGCTAGCAGCTAACATTTAGCTAATTATGCTAATACCCCTTCATCAGTTCCGAGAGCACTGCAGGGAGCACAGCACCACAGGGAATGCCACTGTAAATACTGCTGAGGTAAAGAAAATATAAGAAGGACTTATTAGTGGTGCTTACTAATAACATTCCTTTGAAAATGCTCCCTACAAATATCTAGGGACGTTGCCTAACAACATCCTAGTGACACTAGTGTAATGGAGGCCAGCAAGTAAGATCTCAAAAGATGCACTAGTGACTGACGCTGCAGGCAGAAGTCTTTAGCTTGCTTGTTTGCATGCCCTCCTCCCCACGCTGGAAACGCCGGTTCAAATCCTGCTCGGAGCGGGGCAAGTATGGGGTGAGTGTAACAAGGCCAGCTTGTAATAGCTGTGTGGGGAAACCTCACTCCCCTCATTTCAAGAGGCGCACTACAGGCTGTGGCCTTTAGTGTCCTTGTTAGCGCGCACACCTCCTATGCCCAAAATGCCGATTTGAATCCCGCTCAGATTGGCAGAGTAGAACCCAAGATACATTAGCAAACCCCTAGTGATGTCCTAATGACCATCAAAGCCCTAGCAACCAACCAAAACACATTACCAAAGCCCTAGCAATGTCCTAACAAACACCTATCAATAGCTTGGCAACCACCCAGATCATAGCAATTGCCTGATGATGGCAGAGCAACCACTAGAACACACTAGCGAACCCCTAACTAGGGGTGGGTGATCTTATTTACACGATATGATTAATTTTATTTCACGGTAACAATATATATCACAATATAGATTTTTTTTTTCTTTAAATAAGGTCTTTATGATATGTAAATTTTTGTTACCTTAGAAATTTCATAATTCTTGTCATCAGTGTCAATATCACACATAAAAAACTAATACTAGCCTAAATTACAAAAAAGAAAAAGAAAAAAAAGCTCACTGAAGACAAGTAAACAGTCAGCGATTAAATAAGAATATGAAACTAATTACAAGCAAAAAAAAAAAAAATTAAAAAATTAAAAAAACTGACAAAAATACAGTAGAATAAATGAATAAGAAATGCTACGTAGGCTACATTGTATAAAGTAATCAAATGCATAAATACTGTATATTCATTATTGTGTAAATTAAATATATATTTCTTCTTATTAAAGTTACGAAAGTGATTTATTCAGGAGCAGTGAGAGATTTTCTCTCTTTTGTTGCTTGATGAACAGTAGATAGCAGGAATATTAGACTGCTGCCACTTTAAGAGCTGCCCGGATCCAATATACTGTACAGCTCTTTCTCAGCTGTTTGCTTTTAAGACCTGAATTACTGTGTTTACGCGGATATTTGCAAAAATGGGCATTTTGACACATACAAATGTGTATATTTAACCGTTCAAGGCCTATAAAGCAGCAAAAATAACTCAATGTTCAATACTCCCATGCTCTATGAGCACCATCTTCAACCATCCCAAACACATTACAAAACCCCTAGTAATTCCTTAACAACTATCAATACCTTAGAAACACCCTAGCAACCACACAAAAAACACTACCAAGCCCCTGGTAATGCTTTAACAACTATCAATACCTTAGAAACACTCTAGCAACCATATAATTCCATAGCAACCATGTCTCAACAGACTAACAACCACCTGAACACACTAGCAAACCCCTACGAATCCCCACCAACACCCTAGCAACCACCTAAAAAAACTCATTACAAACTGCCCCAGCTCTTGTCTCCAGAATATCAGGAGATGTTATTTCTTTACAGCACCGTACAGTGGAAAATTCCAACACTGTGGTTGGTAGCACTTTTTGCACTGGAAGCACTGCTCACATTTTGTTCATAGTTTTGTTTATTAATCTAATTAGTCTAGTTAGTTTCAACATATTTGCTCAGTGCAATGAATAACTTCAGCAACATCTGCTTTGTCTTCAAGCATCAGTCCAGTAAAGCTATTGGTGAAGTTAAATCCATAAAATAAATTGTTTAGACAAAGTGCCCTTTCACAGATCTTCATCTCAGGTGCTCCTTTCATTATCATCTCAGTGATGTGTGGCTAAGGTCTCTTACTGAAGATAAACCTGGAGTCAACGATTTCCTCCTGCTTGAAGCAACCACTCCATTAGGGTGTCTCTAATCCCAAATTCCACCGCAGACAGGTTTTCACTTGTCTGTTTATTGAAAACCTAAAGGATCTAAGAATTAAATTCATTTCCATTTCTTTGGGGATTACATTTTCAATCCACCTCTGTTCTTTCTTTCTGTATTTTTGCCTTTCGAAAGAAGGCTTTTCCAGCATTTGTTCTCCTGTCTGAATTAATTTACTTCCTGGAATGCACCTGAATATGAATACAAAAGTAAACATGGATAACTGTGTAAATGTGGTAACTGTGTCTTCCTTAAGTGATATACACTCAACACTATTATAAGATTCCTTTTGAATGTTAAAAAGAGTACGGAAAATGCTGCAAGTAGATACTAGTAGAAAGTTTAAAATAGTTCAGTTACTGGACTAAAAGGTACAAGCGGTTATCCAGACTATGCCTTTTTATCTGTGCCACCAATGCTGCTGGCTACTGCTGAGTGTTATAGAGAACAGGTCAGTGAAGAGCTTCAGGCCTGTTAGCACTGCATGCTAATAAATGTGTCAAAATCAACAGCACAAGCAGCTCTACTAAATGCTTTTGAAATTGCGAGCAGCACTGCAGGTAGTAACTTTACTTTTGTCTTTTTGTACATTTCTTAACCTTAACCTTATGTTGTGTTCCAGTCATTTTGAACCGGAGAGGATTCTCATGTTATATTATTACCAGTGTTGTTAACGGCGTTACATAATTTAATTACAAAATAAATGTAACTGTAATCCGCAAGTTACTGAGAAAAAATGTGTAATTAAATTAGTTTTCTACTACTTACTACGATTACAAAGGGGGTTACATCTGAATTTTTCTTCTATTAATATGTACCATTTCATGTTATGATTTTAAATCTGTATTTAACCTCAGATTGATCTCAAAGTAAAAAGAGGTGCTCAAGTCTGATTTTGTGGTGGCTGTGTTTTAAAATGAAATTATTAATTATTAATTAATCTTAATTCAAGTGATGAGTGATGAAAATTCTTAACAGTTGAAAACATGCGTTAGAAATTTAGAAAAGTAATCAAAAAGTAATCAAATGCAACCAATCAGTTACATTACTTTAATAAAGTAATTTAAATATTTACACTACTTAATACATTTTAAACAGGGTAACTTGTAACCTGTAAACTATTACATTTACAAAGTAACCTTCCCAACACTGATCATTACCAAATAGAGAGGTGCATGTATGATATCAGAACCTAGAAGAGTCTTCCGAGTTCTATGTCCTATCTGCACCACTCTATATTGGATTTAGTCTTTTTATTAACTTGTTTTCTTTCAATTAGCAAAAGTTTTGTATTTCTTTTTGAAATTGATTGTTGTAGGCCCCATTGATCAGAGCCAATGCAATTCAGTTTTTGAGTAAACATTGACAAAATTATCTACAAATAATGCTTTTTTTAAAATTGAAAATCCTAATCTAGCAAAGTTGGAATCTTCAATGTTATTATTTTTAACTAAAACTAAGACTCTTAAAAATAATTTTTGATACTTAAAATAAAGCTGAAATAAAAGTGTGATAGTGATAGTTGCATTTCCAACTTGGTCCAAGTTGTGCCAGTTTCTCATCTAGTTTCTCTGTATTGTCACATTAAAGAAAGAGGCATCCAGGATGTACACAGTTGCTGATAATCATTAACCTTTAAACAAATAAAATGCATCAATGAGTCAAAGTTCCTAGATTTCAAGATAATAAAAACCTTTTTAGCCAGTGTTTACAGAGACAGGTGTGTAAAACACGAATATGGTCCTCCATGCTGATAACTACCTGCAAAACAAATGCTAGCATAACCATGTTGTTTCTTTTTATGCCTGTAAGTCAGCTATCTCAAGTAGAAATATCCCACATCTGAATTGAACGGAACGCAGCAATAATAAACTTCCTACATTTTCCATCAACACAAAATGATGAACTCAATAAAAACTTTTAATTGCTGTTTGATGTCTGGCAATTTGTCTCAAAGTACCCTTGTGAGATTCACTAAAGTGGAGGTGGCGTACAAGCTGGATGCTAATAAAGAAAAATCATTATAGCGAGTGTACAGTGACTCAGTGTAGAACAAGGGAATTAGCAAATGGTGAATATACAAAGATTAAATCTATTCATCGTCCTTTTGGAAAAGTTGTGGAGTGATAAATGTCCTTGTTGTGTGGGTGGAGTGTTTGTCTTAGCCGTGGCTTGTAGGTGGCTAAAGTGTGAGATTATGGGTCGTGTTTTCTGATGCTCTCAGCTAGGATTAGCTGAAGTCTCTTGTGGGGTTGCAAACACATTATAACACAAATCAACACTCAGTGAAATATGTCCCTGGAGAACAAACCCACCAGCTCCTAAGTGCTCACATGCAAATAAGAGCTGAGGAAGCTAATTCATCCACGGATTTTACTTTCTCTATGTAATGAACAACATCAGCCTATATGGTTTGCTGGTTTGATGGTCTCCCAGCCTGATCAGGTTTATCTGTTAGCTGGTTTCAGAGCAGTTTTGGGCACTTTTCGGCTAGTCAGTCTGAGAGTCAGCTATCCTGCTTGGCTGTGTTAGGATGCCCTAATAACCACCAACACCCTAGAAACACCCTACAACCCCCTAGTAATGCCCTAACAACCACTCAGAAACCATAGGAATCAGCTAACAATGGCCTTGCGACCCCTTAGAAAACATTATCAAATTCCATGCCCTAATACCATCAACATCCTAGTAACGCCCTAGTAACTGCATAACAACCACCTATCAATGGCCTAGCAAGCACATGAACACACTAGCAAACCTGTAACAATGCCCTGATAACCAAAAACACAACAGAAATGCCCCTAGCAACCACCCCAAACACCCTACCAAACCCCTAGCAATGCCCTAACAACTACCAACTCCCTATAAATGCCATATCTACCACCCAAAGCACACTTGTAAATCCCTAGTGATGCCCTAATACAATAAACAATGTAAAAATGCCCTAACGACCACACAAAACTTACTACCAAACCCCTAGCAATGCCCTAGCAGCCACCCAGAAACCCTAGGAACCATATATCAATGGCCTAGTGACCACCTAGAATATATAAGCAAAACCTATACAATGCCCTAATAATCACAGACACACTAAAAGAACAACCAACACCCTAGAAACACCATAGCAACCACCCAAATGCACTACTAACCCTCATATAATGCCCTTATAATCACTGACACTCTATAAATGCCATAGCAACCACCAAGAACACACTAGTAAACCCTGAGTGATGGTCTAACAACAACCAACACCATAGAAACGCCCTAGCAACCACCTAAAACATTATACCAAACCCCAAGCAATGCCCTAACAACCACAAACACCTTATGACATAGTAACCACCCAGAACACTGTTGCAAACCCCTAGTGATGCCATAATAATAACCAACATCGTAGAAATGCCCTAACAACTAACCAAAACATACTATCAAACCCCAAGCAATGCCCTAGCAACCACCAACACACTACCAAACCCCTAGCAACCATCCAGAACACACTTGCAAACCCCAAGTAATGCCCTAATAATAACCAACACTGTAGCAATGCCCTAACAACCACCCAAAACATACTACCAAACTCTTAGCAATGCCTTAACAACCACCAGCACCCTATAAATGCTCTAACAACCACCAAAAACACACTACCAAACCCCTAGCAATGCCTTAACATCCACCAGCACCCTATAAAAGCCCTAACAACCACCCAAAACATACTAACATACCCCTAGCAATGCCTTAACATCCGCAAGCACCCTATAAAAGGCCTAACAACCACCCAAAACACACTACCATACCCCTAGCAATGCCTTAACATCCGCCAGCACCCTATAAAAGGGCTAACAACATCCGCCAGCACCCTATAAAAGCCCTAACAACCACCCAAAACACACTACCATACCCCTAGCAATGCCTTAACATCCTCAAGCACCCTATAAAAGGCCTAACAACCACCCAAAACACACTAGCATACCCCTAGCAATGCCTTAACATCCGCCAGCACCCTATAAAAGCCCTAACAACCACCCAAAACACACTACCATACCCCTAGCAATGCCTTAACATCCTCAAGCACCCTATAAAAGGCCTAACAACCACCCAAAACACACTACCATACCCCTAGCAATGCCTTAACATCCTCAAGCACCCTATAAAAGGCCTAACAACCACCCAAAACACACTAGCATACCCCTAGCAATGCCTTAACATCCGCCAGCACCCTATAAAAGCCCTAACAACCACCCAAAACACACTACCATACCCCTAGCAATGCCTTAACATCCGCCAGCACCCTATAAAAGCCCTAACAACCACCCAAAACATACTAACATACCCCTAGCAATGCCTTAACATCCGCAAGCACCCTATAAAAGGCCTAACAACCACCCAAAACACACTAGCATACCCCTAGCAATGCCTTAACATCCGCCAGCACCCTATAAAAGGGCTAACAACATCCGCCAGCACCCTATAAAAGCCCTAACAACCACCCAAAACACACTACCATACCCCTAGCAATGCCTTAACATCCGCAAGCACCCTATAAAAGGCCTAACAACCACCCAAAACACACTAGCATACCCCTAGCAATGCCTTAACATCCGCCAGCACCCTATAAAAGGGCTAACAACATCCGCCAGCACCCTATAAAAGCCCTAACAACCACCCAAAACACACTACCATACCCCTAGCAATGACTTAACATCCGCCAGCACCCTATAAAAGCCCTAACAACCACCCAAAACACACTACCATACCCCTAGCAATGCCTTAACATCCGCCAGCACCCTATAAAAGCCCTAACAACCACCCAAAACACACTACCATACCCCTAGCAATGCCTTAACATCCGCCAGCACCCTATAAAAGCCCTAACAACCACCCAAAACACACTACCATACCCCTAGCAATGCCTTAACAGCCACTAACACCCTATAAATGCTATGGTAACCACCCAGATCACAATTGTAAACCCCTAGTGATACCCTAATACTAACCAACATCGTAGAAATACCCTAACAACCACCAATATCCTAGCAATGCCCTAGGCCAGCAAATCAGCTTAGGGTTATCAACACACAAAATATCACATCTTCGCTAGGTAACTCATAAGCTGTGAGTTTATGAGTTGGTGTGCGTATGTTCTATAAAGGGCAAGCACTGCGTGACTCATCCCTGAATCAGACATTTTCACCCAGCTTCAGAACAGGAAGTGACCCGTGTCTGGTCACAGGAAACCAGCAGGAATTTTCTGGGTCATCTGACCTTTTTATTAAAGTGCTTTAAAAGTTCTTTTTGACATTTTGGAAAATTGCGACTGGTTCGCTTTAGTGTTTGTGTATACTTCGTAATACCCACATAAATGTCATATCGTAATTGCAGTTTTGTAATTACAGCATATTATTTCTTTTTCGGGTTATTAACAAAAAACGTCTCACCAGTGCGAGAAAATATTCGCACGTTTGCGTCCGTGGTGAACTTACAGCACTTGTGCACATAGGAGGGGCCTGGGAAGCTCCCTTTTTCTGTTACTATGGAAACGCAACCCCTACCCACCAACCAGGAGGTGGAACGGAGGTTCCAAACTGCAAGCTGTCATTGCGTGTGCATATCTGTTTTGTTTGAGCGTACATGTGCGTATGTATGTGTGTTGTTACTATCCAAATATAATGCAAGGAGACTGGTGCGTGTAAAGCTGTCTGTTCTCATTTCTCTGCTGTCTCTCTTACTCCCGAGACACGCACACACACACAAACACGCACGGCGGAACTCCTTTGGAAGCAGACGTTCTGAGGTGTTCATCTCACTGACTGCTATTCTTAGAGTCTTTCTACTCACAAAGGCCCTGGCAGAGAGGAATACACACAGATGAAAAGGAAAAATGCGTTAGCATATGTGTGTGTGAGCACGTGTAGGTGTTAAAAATGCAGGGCCGCTGCCACCAGTAGGTAGCTGCGCTCAAAGAGAGCGTGTCTGCGTGTACAGGAGAAATTGAGAGAGGGAGCAGGTGAGAGGTAGATCAATAAAAAGCTAATCTGTGAAAACAGGATGGTGTAGAAGCAGGGGACCTCTCTCTCGCCTCTCTTTTTTTGTTGCGTCTTTCCCCACCCCCTTGCTTATCTGTCCATTTTTAGCTCCTGCTGCGTCTAAGACTGGCACGGGGACACAAACATTAGCTGAGTCTTACTCGCTTGTACAAGAGGGCGAAGTGGTGTAACATCACCGACAAAGGTCTCGCAAACATGCAGTGTCGTTTGTCTAGTCAGGGACAATAAATATGACAAATGTGATGGAGAAAATTTCATATGGCCATGGAAACCATGGCCCCGAAACATCTGTTCTGCAAAACGGGTAATTGTCGTCTAATATAAAATGTCATCTATCATTTGTTCTATTTGTGGACTGTCTCTTTGAGGTAAATCCTTAGTTAATTTTTCAAATGCAATCTGCATTCAGTCAAGCCACACTGAGAGCAGTGTTCACAAGTCATGATTTTTGCCTTTTGACAAGAGCACATCCTAATTTTACAAAATTAGAATATTACATGATAAAAAAAAATTGAAATTGCATATTCAAAAATTTCATTAATTTAAACATGTATCAACAAAAATTACTGTTCTGACAACCTGAAATAACATTACTAAAGTACAACTATAAAATTACAAAAGCTTGGAGTTGGTAAGATATTTTACCGTTTTAAGTTTTTTTTTTTTTTTTTTTTAAAGATTTAAAAAATATATTTTTTATGCTTGCCAACGCTGCATTTATTTGATAAAAAATACAGTTAAAATTTTAAATGTTTTATATTTTAATATATTTTAAAATATAATTTATTCCTGTAATGGCAAAGCTGAATTTTCAGCAGTCATTAGCACATTATTTTAGTGCATCTGAATAAAAGTATGAATTAAAAGTAATAAAAAAAAACTTTTGAACTGTGTTTAGTGAGTACACTACATTGCAACAGTAATGCAGCAACGAAATCTAGTTCTGTTTTAGATACATGCAAAAGATTTTACAGTGTCTGACACAGTCGCTTGAATTCACAGGCCCCAGAATAATTACAAGGCTGGACCCCTTATGTAAAATCATGTTTTTGGAACCCCCTCGAGACAATATTTCCGATTATCCCCCCATGTCAACAGACCTGGATTGATGAGTAAATCAATTAATAAAAAACAAAAAGCCAAATGTGCCTGACCTGTTGCCCCCAGTTAATAGCTATTTTATCGTATGCATGTTTTATGTTAATTTCATTGTACGTTAGAGAGTACTTTGAAAATTAAAACGCAGGTTCCCTCTGTTGGTTCACCTTAATTGCACTATTCAGATTTAGTTGGAAACATTTTTCATCAGATGAATTTGTGTGAGACATGGACAGAGGATCAATAAAACTTTCAAAAAATCAATCACTCAAACTCCTCTAGCAAACAAAAAATACACAAGCGTAAAAAGTGCAATATAGTGAACAAAATAAATCAATCTCAAGTACAGATCAATATATAGATTCCATTAAATTAACAAGTTTAAAAGTAGTCAGGTGAAAATAAACTGAGAGATAGTGAATATGTTTTTGCAACAGTAAATGAAAGCAGTCTAAAATAGATTAGACGAACAAATCAGCGATACTTGATAAGCTGAAAAGGCACAGTAGGGGTTTAAATTTAATTCATAATGTTGACAGAATTTTCATGAGGATAAGTGCTGGAGCAACTCTAGCAGCCATCAAGGGCATCTGCTGCATGCTGTGCGATCAAAAGCAGGCCATACAAGCAAGATGCTCCAAAAATACACATGAACTGAAAGCGTTTTTGAGGAAGTGACTAAAATAACTTCTAACCACCCTGTCAGTCTGCAAGTCACTGCCAATGAAGGAGGCCTCATGTCATAAACTGTAAGAGTACTTCACTTGCAATCCTCTCGAAAGCTTGATTTGATGTCAGCCTTTAATTATCGCATTTATGAGATTCATGGATCCCTCAGAGGTGCTAACGGTTATGTATTGTGATAGTTATGACAGTTACCGTTCTGTTGAGTGCCAGCTCGGCTTATCTGAAATGTATTTACTGAGCATAAACAGCTTCTTCACAATAAATCTGGGGAGCAGCCAGATGGATATAAAGTTACAGATCATACTCACTATAGCACAAGCTGCAGTCATGTTTAATCAAGCGCTCATAAATAATACAAGCATGCTCCCTTGCCACACAACCCACACACAATTCAGTTTTTTAACGCATCTAACCTCCTCTTTGGTGTCACGATTTGATTGAATGATGCCTTTTTGGTGCCTACTGATCCTGAGCTACTAAAACAAGATGATTCTGTGTTATTTGTCTTCTTCAAGAGATTCTGATGCTTCAGGACACATTTAAAGGCCTTGAATAGACAGCAGAACCACTGACTTTTCGCATGATTTAACTGGCCTTTTGGAAATCTGATCATACAAATTAAACCACGTTCCTGTGATTTTGAAATTGTGAAACTTTTCTGTATATGTTTGTGCATTTAAACACATAAATACTGTATGTATGTATGTATATATATATATATATATATATATATATATATATATATATATGTATATATATATATATATGTATGTATGTATGTATGTATGTATGTATGTATATATATATAGCCTAACTGTTTACATGATCTTATGTGTTGGGTCATAATCGGTATTGCATTTAAACACATAAATACTGTATACACACACACACACATATATATGTATATATATATATATGTGTGTGTGTGTGTGTGTGTGTGTGTGTATATATATATATACATATATATATATATATATATAATGAATTAAGTCAAAAATTTGTCAAAAATATGTGTTGAGAAAACTCTGTGGAAATAGTTTAAATGTGATTTCACATCAAATTTAACAGATTTATAGAGTGAACTCGGAGTAGGGTTTCTCCTGAGAAGCGAGAAATGGAACATCCATACCAACGGGTGATAACATTATAATTATTTTAACAGTCCACACTTTAAATTTGGATGTATTTAGATTGGTTGTCAATGTGTTAATCTTCCATCAACCTTAAAAAATCTCTCTGAAAGTGTTTCCAATGATATAACTTTTCTGTATTGTTATTAGCTGTGGCATGAACGCGCCATTTTCTTAGACTGAGATCAATTTTTTAAACTTTATTGGGAAATTTATTGTTTTTGGTGTGACCAATCCTAGCAATGAGATAAATGAAACTAACTAAATAGCAATAACTTTATGTTTATGTGTTTTGAAAGTTGTCAGGGGCCCTAACAGCGCCAAAAGTCTGCTTCTATTCTGGGTTTAGGGTCCGAGCGGGACTCGGGCGCTCTCTTGACGCGCCATTTAACAGCAGCCAAGTGAACACAAGAGGCTCATTATGAATGGAGAAGCGGGCACACCTCCTCAACCCCATTGTCCCAACGTAAAAATCCACTTAGGCACCCGGCGGTAATCAATTTAGCCGCAGATGCGCGAGAATAAAAGATGAATGCGATCTGTAATCCGCAACACCTGCTCCGCCGCCGGATCGGTAACGGCTCTCCAAACAAAGGCTCGAGCTGGAATTAAAGTGCTTAATTAAAAGGCCACTGATCAGTGCGCTATTTATAGGCGCACGGCGGGGAGACTCTCCTGGGTTATTTCGGTTTTAGCGAGTCGAAAGGAAAACATCGTTCGCTCGTTTCATAAACACGGAGGTTGCCCTACTGCTCGCCGTTTTCCCATTTAAGACGAGCCTTTCAGAGCCGCGCTGCTGTCTTGTCTTATCTTTTTTGAGGACTGGGAGACGTGCCTGGGTTCTCAATCTCGCGGCTGACATTGCGCATGCGTGATCCGGCCGCGGCGCCGAGATGCAGCTGTGGGATGCGGAGAGGGGAGTCCCGACTCTGCGCGGTCGATGTTAACCTCTTTCTGGGGCCGAGCAAACGCAGCGGGTGGTCTGTTCCCTGGAGACCGCCTTGAGGAGGGAGGAGAGAGAGCGAGGGAGAGAAAAGAGGAGGCGCTCGTTACAACAGTCACCAACCTGTGGATGGTGGCGGCGCGTGCTGCGGATTAGAGACAGTCTCGCGCTGGGGTCAGTGCGCGCGAGCCCGTCTCAAGGCGCGACGGTTGCCGCCAGGACCGCGACCACAAGTGCCAGACATGCACTGCTTGTGAAGAAGAGCTCTGGCTGTATGAATGGCCCCGCTATGGACGAAGTTCCGTTTCCCGGAGTCCGCACGCGGCGGAGGAAAAGTCGCTGCCTGGCCGGCGCGTACGAGCGCGAGTTCGACTGCAAGGAGCTCGAGACTCTCTTCCAGAAGTACAACCTGAAGCTCGAGCAGACTGCGACGCTCAAAGCGCTGGCCATCCTCATCCTCGCCGCGTCCGCGCTGGCGCTCGTGGAGCTGCTCTCCGCCGGCTCGCGCTTCACCGTGTCCAAGGGCTCGCACCCGGTCCACTGCGTCATCTTCACCTCACTCTTCATCGTCACCAACGTCAAATATCTGCAGGTCACGCAGCTGCAGCAGATCGCGCGGCTCGCGCTGCTCTTCAGCTTCACGTTCGCGTTGCTCTGTTGCCCGTTTCCTCTGGTGCTGGGTCACGGGACGCAGGGCGCGCAGGGGCCTGACGCACCGAGCGCAACACCTGAGCAAGGTGTCTGGCAGCTGATGCTCGTTACGTTCGTTGCCTACTCTCTGCTACCGGTCAGGACGCTCTTGGCGATTTTGTTCGGCATCCTTGTGGCTGCGTCGCATTTCATTGTCACAGCGACATCGGTAACGGCGCGTAGATCTCGCGTGTGGACACCGGTAAGTTGTGTCATTGCACGTTCCATCCCTAAAAAAAAAAATCGCATTTATTGCTTTTGGTGTGTCATATGCACTAGCGATTAGTGGAGCATGAGGGCTGTGGGCGCACGCAGTGCACGTGCACACAGGTGGCGTGAAGAGCGCGCAAAGGCCAGTCTGACTTCAGCACCACTGAGGATGGACAGCTCCTAGAGAGAGCAGTCAGTCAGAAACCTATCAGAACTTATTTTATGAAAAATACACCCCAAAAATCAAACAGAAGGTCAGTCAGTGGTTAATTCAAAAATATGTGAATGTGAAAATTATCTGAACTGTGTGCATTTTAAATGCCCATTTTGAATCACTTCCAACGTTGATTTAAAAACCAAAAAGAGAAAAAGAAAAATCAATTTAATTTTATTAAGAATATCAGAAATGAAATTATTTGGATGTTTCAATAGCTTGCACAGCTTCTGTGCCAAAATTTGCGTAATAATACTATAATCAAAAATAAAATTACTAAAACTAAAAATGTGTTTTATCATCAGCTTTAGCAATCAGAATTATACTGTGAGATGGCATGCTGTTTTATTTTCTGTCCTGACACAACAAATGACTCTAATACTAGTGGAATAACCTTTGAATTATTTATTTATTTATTTATTAATTACATGCTTGGCCAGTTGGAGATTTATGAAGATGTGTACAAAAATATATATTCAGAATAAATGAGCTTCAGTGATAAAGCTGTAAATTGTTTTCATTTAAAGTTTCCCTCTAACTGGGACTATATTCCCATTCCCCTTAAATTAATTTTCTTCCAGCCAGCATAATATAATCCAGCGTGATACAATGAAGCAGAATCACATGCGCAAGAGTACTGTTGTGCTAAATGTCAGCACAGCTTTGGCCATAAACACAAGGCTGCAGGTCTGATATTCAGCACTACAGCACAACTGTTTTAAACAGTTCAGTATGTTTCATACAAAAATTGGTCAGGAACAGCATGCATGAGTGTAGCTACAGATATTTACCTTTACCACAAAATTGTTAACAATCCATTGTAATACTTCTAAACCTTTTAAATGTTGTTTTACATTTAACATTTAATGTACTGTTTGGGGTTTAGTTGCATGCAAACATTTCAGACAGACCTGAAAAAACTCTTCTTTTTAGTTTCCATTTAGGTTATTTTCATAGCTCAAAAAATACCCCACATTTAAGCACCAGGTTGATACTTTAAAAAAGGTTCACAAAAAAAAAAAATATATATACAATTCTGTCATCATTTATCCATATGCCATTCCAAAACATTGACTTTTTTTCTTCTATGGAAGATAAAATAAAGTTTGGAAAATGTCCGTCAGTGGTAACCAAAACGATTTCATTATCTACATTCTTCAAAATACTTTATCTTCTTTTGTGTTCCACAGAACAAATAAAGTGATACAAGTTTGGAATAACATGAGAGAGTAAATAATGACAGAATCTCAATTTTTGACACTCTTCTGCCAGCTGTTTATGTTTGCTATGTGTTTTTGCTGAGGTCAAACTGATTCAAAACAGAAACAACATTACCAAAATAGATACCAGTCACAGAGGGATAAGGCTCCACTAACAGAAGCGAGACATGATTAGGTTAGAGAAACATAATTAAAGAAATTGACAAGAAAATAAGAGGCTAATTTCAATATCACTTACTGATATTGCTATACATACATCAATGGTGTCTCTGAGACATTAAACAGCGTAAATCTAAACAGAACAAGAAAGATCAAATGAAAAGAGTGAGGCTGTAAACAGAGCAAGATATTAATCTTGATATTAATATGGAGAGTGACCTTTCATTTAATCTGGCAGACTGACAAAATGACACTTTTCAGTTCAGCTTGTAACCTCTACACCTCTAATTTACTGAACGCCGTGACAGTTTCACATGTCTCGCTACATCCTCGCTGGATGCTAAATGATGTTTGTAACAAACGCTTACACAGGAATTGCAGCTCCCGTCATCAAAAACCAAACCTGTGAGAACAGGGACTAGATTTGATGACCTACTAAGCCTTGATTTCATCAAAAAGACCGGTAGAGTGCTTAAAATCCAATCAAAACGCTCCAAAGACCTTAAGCAAAGAGGATCGACATAAACTCATTAAAAACACCTGATCTAAAAATAACAGCATGCCACTTCACATTAAAACAGTAGCATCGCACAGCACACAGCATATACAGTATTTCATTATTGCTCTCCAAACTTCAAGAGCACTTCACATCTAGACACAAGTGTCACCGTTCACATGCTGAGTTGAGGTTTTTTTCACAACCTCTCACTCAGACTGTCACAGCATAACCTTGATGCACATCACGCATTATATACAGGACGGTCAGCCGTCTATAAACCAATCACATGACTTTAAATCCTTGATCAATTATAACCACTCAATAGCCAAAACCAATGATCAAACTGGCCACTATGGAAGACTGTTTCCACCACTGGATAAAAAATAAATAAATAAAAAAGATAATTGTGTGACTTTTTAGCTCACAGTTCTGACTTTTTTTTTTTTTGCGCAATTCTGAGGAGAATTGTGAAATATAAACTTAGAATTGTGAGATATAAATGCACAGTTGTGAGATATAAACACAGAATTGTGAGATGTAAATTCAGAATTGCAAGATACAAATGCAGAAATGTGAGATATAAACTCATAATTGCGAGATATAGTCTCAGAACTGTAAGATATAAACACAGAATTCTGAGAATAAAAATCTGAATTGTGAGATATAAACGTGCAGTTACGAAAAAAAGTCTGAATTGTGAGATAAAAAGTCACCATTACCTTTTTTATTTTTATTCTGTAGCAGAAACAAGAACAAAAAACTGAATTCCAAGATGTAAAAATGTGAGAAAGTTGGAATTCTGTGTTTATATCTTGAAATTCAGACTTCTAAAACTCAATTATTATAGAAAAAGGCAAAATTGCAAGTTTTATATCTCTGAATTCCCTTTTCTCAGAATTGCAAGGAAAAAAAGTCTGAATTGTGAGATAAACTCAGAATTGCAAGTTATATTTGCAGAATTGCAAGGTATAAATTCGCAATTTTCAGGATTGTGAGATAAAATATTCGCGATTACCTTTTTTTAAAACAACAACAACAACACTGAGGGTACGTTTACACTAGTGCGTTTTCTTTTTAAAACACATAACTTTTGCTACGGTTACGCCTGTCGTTTACCCTTGAAAACTGAGACTTTTGAAAACGCTGCAGACCCTGTTTTAGTTTGAAAACTCTGGGGTTGCGTTTCCATGTAAACGGACCAAAACGGAGAATTTTGAAACAGATGGCTTGGCTGTCCACATTCGCTTTGCATGTGCTTGATGACCGTGAAAACAATAACACCATGCTCATTGTTTTACTGGCACGAATGGTCATGTGACATGCGTTTTCGGTTGTGTAGTGTGGACGGAGATCGTTTCTGAAAAGCAGTGAAAACGCCAGTGTAGAAGAGGATCATTTTCATTTTAAAACGCTGTTTTAAAACAAAAACACACTAGTGGAAACAAGGCCTGAGTTGCGAAATGTAAGCTCAGAATTCTGAAGGAAAAAAATAAAGGAAATTTAAATTCTTAGTTCATATTTCTCATATTTCATCTCATATTTCATATTTCTTTTTTTTCAGAATTGCGTGGCAGATACAGGTTTCCATAGGCCACATTGCTTATTAGCCTTGTTAAATAATTTGTAAACCTCATAACCTTGCTAAGGATTTGTAGTTATGTCACTGCTTTGTGCTATTTAGCAAATGGCCTTCACTTTCATTTACAAAGGGCCTGTTAAAAGAATGCATAGACCAATTGAAGGGATTCTGGGTAATTTTCTGTTGCTTTTTGAATGAACAATACAAAGCCCTTAATAGGTGCCCGTTTGAAGTGACGTGTCTCAAAAGCCAGGCAATTGCTTATTCTTTCAGTCACAGAAGCTAATCCGTAGAGATTCTCAGGCTATCTAGCATGGGGGGTTTGTGTCCGTCTCCGCGCTCGAGTTTATCATCTCAGGATGGATTGAAAAAAATTAACCCACTTCCCCTGTTCTCGGCATCTGTTTCCATCTCTCCTTCAAGCTAGTTTCACTCTTTGGCCCTGTTTTTCACTCTCGTTCACACACACACACTTACCAGTACGCCGTTCCTAATCACTGAAAGTTTGTATTCAGTCGCCGAATGTTGTTTAAATGTCAGAATTCTTCAGCATGGTCTGATAAACAGAGATGGTCACACAAACCCTGTTGTTTTTCTCTCTCTGTGTGTTCGTAGCTGGTAGCAAATGCAGTGTTGCTGGTCGGCGTGAATCTGTCGGGTGTGTTTGTACGAGTTCTTACTGAGCGCGCCCAGAGGAAAGCCTTCCTACAGGCCAGAAACTGCATCCAACAGCGCCTGCAACTAGAGGACGAGAATGAGAAACAGGTCAGACTTTCACGACACGTGCGCTGGCATATACGCAAACGAACAGCTGCATGTTTTTGATGAAATGATCAGCTGTTTCATTTTCTCCCACAAGTTAAAGTTGCAGTTTTGACAGGTAATTTACCTTGCAAGATTGCTTTCATTCCCCCCCAAGCCCCCCC
The DNA here is from genome assembly GCA_039654775.1 of Spinibarbus caldwelli. Lineage (NCBI taxonomy): Eukaryota > Metazoa > Chordata > Actinopteri > Cypriniformes > Cyprinidae > Spinibarbus > Spinibarbus caldwelli. The sequence continues at coordinate 13,356,971 of CM077240.1, forward strand.
CCAACGACTAGCTTAAATGTCAAGCTTTCTCTGCAAACACGTACTACCACACGCACACACAGATGCATGTATGCTAAGACACACAAAACAGTTGTGAGACTGGTCAGGTGCTTTACTTAGTTGGTATTCAGGCTGTATGCAACTTTAATGCCATTACAGCCCACCAAAAGCACCTCAGAAAAGGCTCTCGATGCTACTGAGTGTGAGTAATGGCTTAGCATTTTAATTTGGCTTACTAGCTGCAAATGTAAACTTCTAAGTCAACATGAAATTATTATAGATCCTTTTTAGTTTCTTAATGTATGCTTTATTGTGTATAATTTTACAGTACATGTTTTTGCAAAAGAAAAATACAGCTTGACTCAAAGTTGAATTGGAATTTAAATTGGAATGACAGGAATTGGAATTCAATGAACTGCAATTAAACAGGTAATGGCTTTCTGGAAATCAAGTGTTCTTTTGTCTGGTCTTAAAGACCTACAGTACAGTGCAAAATTTGTGGTCAGTAATTTTTTTTAAAAGAAATTAATGTTTTAATACTTTATGCAGCAAGGATGCATTAAATTGATCAGAGGTGACAGTAAAGACATTGATACAAAAAAATTTAAATAAATGTTTTACTTTCTATACTACAAAAATATTGAGAAGGACAACTGTTTTCAATGTTTACAATAATTGTTTCTTGAGCAGCAATTCAGCATATTAGAATGATATCTGAAGGATCATATGACACTGCCTTACATAAAAGAAAAACATGCATATTGAAATAATGTATATCAGAAAATATTTATTTTAAATTGTAATGATATTTTACAATATTACTGTTTTTACTGTTTTATTAAAATAAATGCAGCTTTGTTGAGCATATGAAGCCATAAAAAATCTTACCGACCCCAAACATTTTAACGGTAGAGTTTTAAAAAACTAACAACTTTCAAACAAGGCTGTCACACTTGTCACAGATCCATCAGCCACACCAACCACCTACACCAATTCACAATCACCAGAGTACTGATTACGTGCACCTGATTCCACTTACCTTGGCACTATATCTGGCTACTCACCTCAGTCCCTTTTCGGCTGGTCTCAAGGTTACATACCTTTCTGCACCCTGGAACTCACCTCTCTGGATCCCTGTGGCTCTCACCGTCTGTCTGGACCTCTCTACGAAAGATTCAGATAAGGACTGTTACTCTTCAGTTTTGATGAGCTATAGCTGTGTTTCAGTTTTGAACTTCCCTTGTGAAGTCCTCCCTCAGTTGATCTCAATAAAGAAGCTCTGAATTGTTCTTCCTGTGTATGCCTCTCAATCCAGACGTGACAGAAGACCAGCCCCCACAACAGAAGTGTATATTGAACGGATTGAAGTTTGCTATGGAGGCACGGAGCCCGCTCTTACCTGATCCTTTCACAGAACGGTTTCAAACACTCCGCGAGTCTCTTCAGCCTCCTCCCATCATGCCCTTAGCCTCAGCATGTCCTATGGCCAAACCTGCGATCTACTCCGGTGAGGCGGCCGCTTGCAGTGTTTTTTTTACTCCAGTGTTCACTATACTTCGAACTACAAGCCCATCAGCTTGTGAATGATAGTGAAGATTGCATTCATCCTGTCTCTGCTGTCTGGAAGGGCTCTCTGGAATTCGCGCAGCCCTTTAGTGCGCTCCCTGGATGCTTTTGTTGCTCATTTCTGTGAGGTGTTTGGCAAATCTACCTCAGCGGTCTCCGTGCATGATGAGCTCTTCCGGCTACGGCAAGCAAAGATGTCCATTCATGACTACACAGTTCGATTCTGTACCCTTGCAGCGGATGGAACGAAACCGCTCTCATCGGCATTCCGACGTGGTCTAAACCCTTCAATCAGACAACAAATGTCCATTTATGAAGACACCGTGGGACTAGAGAGCTTTCTACAAAAAGCGTTGCACATTGCCCAACCTCTAACCGCTTGCCACACCGAGGACTCCTCAACCACAGCAGTCTCACCAGGTAGCGCTCCTCCAGCACCTGAGCCGATGCAAATGGACTGTTACCATCTATCTTCAGTAGAACGAGCTTGCCGAATCACCCAAGGCCTCTGCTTGTACTGCGGGTCCAAAGATCATCCTCTGGCTTCCTGCCCTGTTTGCCCCACACGCTCAGCGGTGAGTACGGTCCATCTACATCCTGATGTCTCTAGTATACCTCACATTGATGCTCTGCTAATGTACATGAACCAATCTTTTCCAGTCAAAGTCCTGGTTGACTCAGGAGCTTCAGGAAACTTCATCTCCTCCATTAGTCTCAACCAAATCAAGCTCCGTTGACTTTGCAGTACCACCTCATATCAAATCTCTAATATCCAGGGAAAACCGCTGAGTAAGGGGTTGGTGCGTCATTGCACCCCAGAAGTCACACTCCGCATAGGAAGTCTCCATGAGGACCAGATCTCGTTCCTGGTGCTGGAGGAGGCTACAGTTGGCATTGTCCTGGGACGTCCCTGGCTGGCTAAACATCATCCTGATATCCACTGGAACTCCGGGGAGGTACTACGGTGGAGTGAGTCCTGTTTCAGGAAGTGTTTAGCAGATCTCCCTGCTCCAGGTCGAGCCATTCCCTCCATTCCACTCCACTCAACCACCGTAGAAAGTCCAGCTTCCCAAAGTTCCGTCCAGATCCCAGCTGCTTACAGGGCGTTCCAGGATGTATTCAGTAAGATCGCGACAACACATCTTCCACCTCATCGGCCATGGGACTGCGTGATCAACTTGCTGCCTGGGGCCAAATTACCGAAAGGATGGGTCTATCCACTATTGATCCCGGAGCGCGCTGCTATGGAGGAGTACATCAAGGAGGTATTACAACAGGGGTTCATCCGTCCTTCCACTTCACCTGCAGCATCCAGTTTCTTCTTTGTGGTGAAGGATGGGGGCTGTGGCCATGCATTGATTATCGAGCCCTCAACTCTCAAACCGTCAAGTTTGCCTCCACGGAGGAACTCCGTGGAGCCCGGATCTTCACGAAACTTGATCTGCTCAGTGCCTACAATCTGATCCGCATTCGAAGAGGAGATGAATGGAAGACTGCCTTTGTGACACTATGAGTACCGGGTTATGCCATATGGCCTTTCAAACTCCCCTTCCATCTTCCAAAACTTCATGAACGAAATCTTCCATGACATGCTCAACCAGTTTGTAATCATCTACATCGATGATAGTCTCATTTACTCACCTGATCTCGAAGAACATCAACGTCATGTCTCTCAGGTACTCCAACGTCTACGCCAGCATCACCTATATCTCAAAAAAGAAAAATGGGAGTTCCATCAAACCACCATTCACTTCCTGGGTTACATCATAACACCAGAGGGAGTACAAATGGACCAGAACAAGGTGGAACGCCGTAAGGAATTGGCCGCAGCCCACCACAGTCAAGGAACTGCAGAGGTTCTTGGGACTTGCGAACTTCTATTGGCGCTTCATGGCCCAGTACAGTCAGATGTCGGCTCCACTTGCCTCTCTCCTCCGGCGTAAACCCCAAACACTCTCCTGGACGCCTGAAGCCACACAGGCTTTCCAGCAGCTAAGATCCTCCTTCTGCACCGCTCCTACCCTGATCCATCCAGATACGAACCATCACTTCGTGGTGGAAGTGGACGCTTCCACTCTGGGAGTCGGTGCGGTACTGTCTCAATGGAAGGGTGAACCCCTGGTACTCCATCTATGCCTGTACTTCTCAAGAAAAAATGTCCCCGACGGAGCAAAATTACTGGCCATCGAACTCGCGCTGGAAGAGTGGCGGCACTGGTTGGAAGGGGCAAAACACCCCTTTGAGGTAATCACCAACCATAAGAATCTTTAGTATCTTCGTGAAGCTAAGCGCCTCAGCCCACGACAAGCCAGATGGGCCTTGTTCTTCACACGCTTCAAGTTCACCGTAACCTACCGCCCTGGTCATAAAAACCTCAAAGCAGATGCTCTATCCCGTCTTCACCAGCCAGATCCATCACCTGACAACCCAGAACCCATTCTGTCACCCACAGTGTTCGCATGTCCTATCAAGTGGGATTTGAATGATCAAATTCGTGCCGCCACTCAGGCAGAACCCGTTCTGCCGGGAGGTCCAGAAGGGAGACGGTATGTCCCTACCACTCTTCGTCTCACCCTTCTGGACTCCATCCAGGCAGCCAACGAACCCTCTCGCTTCTCCGGAACCAATACTGGTGGCCTAGCATGACTCGGGATGTCACCCGCTACGTCAGAAGTTGTTCGGTCTGCGCCATCACATCCACTCCACGCCACTTACCGGAGGGCAAACTAGTTCCCCTACCTATTCCACGCCGACCCTGGTCCCATATCGGAGTCGATTTTTGCCACTGACCTTCCTCTTTCTAATGGATTCACTACCATATTAGTCATCGTGGATGGATTCTCCAAGGCCTGCAAACTAATTCCCTTGCGTGGGTTACCCACTGCCACTACCCAAAGCTCTCTTCCAACATGTCTTCCGAAACTTTGGTCTCCCGGAGGATATTGTTTCGGATAGAGGGCCGCAGTTCATATCCAAGGTCTGACGTGGTTTCTTCCGTCTGTAGCCAGTATCTTCCCTGGACCGAGTATGCTCCGAATTCGTTGCGACAAGAAACGACAGGATTCACACCGTTCCAGTGTGTGCTCGGATTTCAACCACCACTCTTTCCCTGGACTGGTGAGCCTTCAGAAGTCCCTGCGGTTGATTACTGGTTCCATGAGAGGGTATGGGACTCCGCACATGTCCATCTCCAGCGGGCAGTTCAGAGACATAAGGCCTATGCAAATGCCCGTCGTGCCACAACACCTGCATACCAACCAGGTGACCGGGTCTGGCTCTCCACTCGGGATATTCGTCTCCAGCTGCCCTGCAGGAAGCTGAGTCCCCGTTATGTCGGTCCATTCCCTATCATGAGGCAAATCAATGAGGTCACATATGAACTCCAACTCCCAGAAACCTACCGCATCTCGCCGACCTTCCATGTGTCCCTATTAAAACCATTCACTAATCCACTTCTCCCTTCCACAGAGCACGACATACCTCCTCCCAAGGTCGACCCCAACGAAACCATCTACAGAGTCAAAGAAATCCTAGACTCCCGACGGCGGGGAGGCTGGCTCCAGTATCTCGTGGACTAGGAGGGGTATGGTCCCGAGGAAAGATCATGGGTGGACAGAGATGATGTTCTGGATCTGTCACTCCTCTCCAATTTCCATCAAGCGCACCCAGATCATCCTGCTCCTAGGGGGCACGGTTGACCTCGCCGTCGGTCTCGGGTGCCAGGACACGCCCGTGGGGGAGGGGTACTGTCACAGATCCATTAGCCACACCAACCACCTACACCCGTTCACAATCACCAGAGTACTGATTACGTGCACCTGATTCCACTTACCTTGGCACTATATCTGGCTACTCCCCTAAGTCCCTCGTCGGCTGGTCTCAAGGTTACATACCTTCCTGCACCCTGCAACTCACCTCTCTGGATCCCTGTGGCTCTGTGTCTCCCACCGTCTGTCTGGACCTCTCTACGAAAGATTAGGATAATCTTTCGATAAGATTAGATAAGGACTCTTACTCTTCAGTTTTGATGAGCTATGGTTGTGTTTTGAACTTCCCTTGTGAAGTGCTCCCTCAGTTGATATTAAAGAAGCTCTGAATCGTTCTTCCTGTGTATGCCTCTCAATCCAGACGTGACAACACTAACATTTTAAAGTGTCTTTATTTAATTCTGCTTCATTCAATTTTAGTGTAAATTCCAATTTGTTCTTGCGATCTCAGATAAAATTTAAACTTTAATATCAGTAACTGAATTTTTTTTATTTTTCTTCAGTTCATTTCTGAATGATGCAGAACATTGTATTGCACAATCTACAGCAAACCAATTTGATTCAATTCCCACCCCACATTTAATTTTTTTTTTTTTTTTTTTTTTTTTTTTTTTTTTTTTAAATTTGTTCTACAGTAAAATGAGTTGCGACTGAATTTTATTTTTTTGGATTAATGCAGTTGTCTAAACCAGGTTAATAAAATTGGTTAGTTTTTCTGGCAGCATAAATTTTAGGGCAGCATAACAAAGTTAAGCCAAAGCCTGAATCTATTAAACAACTTCCATGCCTCCGTCTAGATACATAGCAGCACCTCTACTGTATAAGCCCAATCCTGAATGAAACCGGACTTTCTATACTTGGAGCAAACTCTTTGCCATATCTGTTGGCGTATTTGCGGGATGGACATTTCTGGGAAAAAAAAATGCGCGCACACACAGCAGATTGTGGTGCACTTATTCAAAGATTCTTTTGCTGCGGCAACCTACTGGAACAAGCCAGATTCACCATCCCACTTTATTTCTCCGTGAGACTGCTTTATCTTTCGCTGTCATTGTGGATTATGTCAATGATAAAGAATGTGAATCAAATAGCAACATTAGCATAACTTATCTCCCTCACCGAGTTCTGGGTAGATTACAGTGGATAATTACTGAATGATTTATAAATGAAGTGGAGAGGGGCATAAGATGGAAAGATGCAAAACACACTCATACAAACTAAAGCAAAGAGGACACTTTCCCCTTGTTCCTTAGCGACTGAAAATTGGTTATAATTGTTTGCACATGACTCATCCACCTCCTACCCAACAAACTCCCTGAATAGAAGGTAACACCACCCACTCTATACATCACACCAAGCTGTAATGCACAACTCTCTCTCTCTCTGACAGACAAACTCTCACACACGCATGTGCACTCATTGCAGAGATATGGACCGATCTGTCATCTCTCCATTTGGACATACAGATGATCTGTCATTTATGTGCACATTCAGCAAGAATGGCTTGTGTATTGTATTGATTTCAAAAGTTTGAGAGTTTCTTGCAAAGATGAATTAAATCACAAGGAGGGAGAATATTTGAGTAAAAAAAAATGTTTTGATTAAATGGAAATTTTAAATGGAAAAGGGGAGGCCAGAGAAACAACCTCTTTCAACCTCTATAACTTTTTTTGTGCTTTGAATAATAGTAAGTATTATAATAATAACAATGCTAATACTATTATTACTACAACTACTTCTACTGTAATAATATACAGTGGTGGCCAAAATTATTGGAACACTTGGCATATTTAAGAGGTTTCAGTTGTTTTTGTTGAATTGGCCATTACAATACCCATAAAACAAACTATTGCCGTAAATACCTACAATGGAAGGAATTTGCTGGAACATTGAAAATGATGGACTGGCCTCCTCAAAATCCGGACCTCAACCCCATCGAGCAAATTTGGGGCGAGTTGGAAAATAAACTGGACAGATCTATTGTACATTCAAAGGAAAGCCTTTGACTTGAGTTTCAGAAGGCATTGGATAACATTAGTGTTGAAGTTCTCAGGAAATATATTGACACTATGCCAGAGAGATGTGCTGCTGTAATTGCTGCAAATGGTGGACACACCAAATATTGAAGTTAAAAGTGGATAAAAACAGTACAACTCACTTCATCTGATATTTGTTGTGCTTAGAGCAACCCTTTGCATGTTTCATTGACATTATGAAATTAAATCATGTTTTGGAGAAAAAAAAAGGTTAATATATTTAGATCTGTCAGGTGTTCTAATAATTTTGGCCACCACTGTATATATATATATATATATATATATATAGATAGATAGATAGATATTGTCATGCCTCTGGACTGTTGTGTGTGTTTTTCTCCCCATGTGCTCCCCGTGACCCAGTTTCTCCCATGGTTGATCATGTCATTTGGTTCAGGTGTGTTGTGTCAATTGTCCTCATTTCCCCATGTATTTAAGTCCCAGTCTGTGCTGTCTGTCTTTGTCGGGTCTCAATCGTCATGTTCGTGTGTCACCAGCCATTCCTTGTGTGGATTTACCTTGTGTTTGGATTATATTAAAGACTGTTCCTTGATCCATGTCTCCGTCGTTCCTTCTGATACAGAGTGTGACAGAAGACCTGACCTGAAAAGAAATTTAGTTGTGTGTTCCCCTTCATTTGTTTTCCATGGTTTGTACAGTGTTTTTTTTTTTTTTTCCCGTTTTTCCCATGGATCCCTTCGACCCCTTATCCCGTCCTGAATACCTCCTCCTCCTGCTGGAGCAGGGCGAAAGATCGCTCGAGGGCCATACCAGACTGTTCCTGGCCATTGCTTCTCTTACTAGCTACCCAGATGACGTACTCTGCATGTTCTATGATGGCAGCCTGAACCCCGCATGCAGAGCGCCGTCATCCAAAGATGGCCCTCGAGCGGATTTTGCCGCCTCTGTGGAGTGGATACTGGCAAGAAACAGATCTCCATTCACCGTCTGTTCCGAGGATGATCTCACCAGTTCCACTCCATACCCAGAGCCCAGCCCACCATCACCCCACTGCGTGGAGCCCAAGCCCGAGCCCACCGTGACCGACAAGCCATCGCCAAACAGAGCAACAGAGCTGAAGATCACCGCAGAGCCAGAGTTGCAAGTAACGTCAGACCAGGTGTGAGAGCCGGCGACAACACCCGCCACGAGGGGAAAAGATGTGAAAAGCGAGAGTGTGTAGAGGAGCTCTGCCCACTGCACCATGGCTGAGGGTGAGCTTATTGTGGATCTGGGAATGTGAAATGCTGAAGGGGATCCCGAATTGGATTTATGGGCTGACCTGCCTTCTCTCTTCCCTCTTTTGTCAGAGCCCTCTGTCAGTCTTGTTCCCATGTCTGGCCCAGGGTGGGCCACAGTTCCCAAGTTCAGCCCGGAGAGGGCTGCTTTTCCCGCGTCTGGCCCAGGGAGGACTTCAGATCCTGAGTCTAGCCCAAGGAGGGCTCCTGTTTCCATGTCCAGCCCAGAGAGGGTTTCGGTTCCCACGTATAGCCCAGGGAGGGCCTCTGTTCCCGAGTCCAACCCAGAGTAGGGGTGGGCGATATGAGATAAAATTCATATCACGATATTTTCCACTGTCCAGACGATATCGATATTATATCGCGATATGAGGGAGAAAAAAATTGGAATAACGTTTTAGTAGACCTTAGTTAAATTAGAGGCAAAATATGTATTTTAACCTTATATAACTAGAAAAAAAGAAAAAGGAAAAAAAAAACACGATTTCAAGATCTAAGGCAAAAATAGAATGGTCTGACTTTAGATGTGTGAAATTATGCTACATAAGACACCTGTGCAAAAGAAAAACAGCAAATGGACTGAAAGAACATGCAAATTCACTCTCTGACAGCAGATGGGGCTTATGGAACATTCTCAATATAGCATTTCCTTTGGTTACCGCTGTAAACAAAGCTGCTCTGCGCTGCGCTTATGAACACGGAGGTAAGAGAAAAAGAAAATGCCATCTAAAGTTTTCTGAGGAGAGTTCCCTTCAGATACTCATTCATATTAACCCCCTGCCCCCAATTCATTATTTATATTTTTCTTCCTATATTTTGAGCATTGTGAACAGTGATCTTGCGCTGCCTGCTACAGTATTTTCTCTCTTTGTGTCCGTGTTCTGCATCTCTGTCCTGTGTTAACGGCCGTTTGCAGACTTAGTAATATTACCACACAAATTACATTTTGGGAAATTATTGTAATCCTGTTTGCGTGCCATTCCGAAAAGCTGAACGTGTGTTTGGAGCAAAAACTATCCAGATCTGAATTATGTCCAATCAAGCGGGGCATCTCTCTCTCTCTGATGATGCAGTAACGACCGCGGGCGAAAAAAATCTTTGTCTGTCCAGCCAGTGAAATCCATGAATATGTAACAGTATCCACGGTATAGCAAAATCCATATCATGGCAGAACATAATACCGGTAGTCACATTAATACCGGTATAGCGCCCACCCCTAGCCCAGAGAGGGCTGCGGTTCTGGGAAGGGCGTCAGTTCCCGAGTTCAGCCCAGAGAGGGCCTCAGTTCCCGAGTCCAGCCCAGAGAGGGCTGCGGTTCCCACGTATGGCCCAGGGAGGGCCTCAGTTCCCGAGTCCAGCCCAGAGAGGGCTGCGGTTCCCAAGTATGGCCCAGGGAGGGCCTCAGTTCCCAAGTTTAGCCCAGAGAGAACTTCTGTTCCCACGTATGGCCCAGGAAAGGCCTCTGATCCCGAGTCTCACCCAGAGAGGGCTCCTGCCCCCACATAAATCCCTGAGAAGGCTCCTGTTCCCACGTCCCACCCAGAGAGGGCTCCTGTTCCTGAGTTTGGTTCAGTGAGAGCTTCCGTTCCCAAGTTCGGCCCAGAGAGGGGTTCCGTTCCCAAGATCGGCCCAGAGAGGACTCCTGTTTCTAAATTAGGCCCAGAGAGGGCTTCTGTTCCTGAGTTTGTCCCAGAGAGGGCTCCCGTTCCCGAGTCCAGCCCCGAGAGGACTCGTGTCTCCGAGTCCAACACAGAAAGCCCTTCCGTTCTCAAGTTCGACCCAGGGAGGGCTTTTGCTCCTGATTGCAGCCCTGAGAGCCTGGAGGCTCAAAAATGCCCACCCACCCTCCCGCTCCTGCTTTCTCCACCGTTGTCGTCTGGCAGCCCCTCTGCTCACCCTCATCCCACCATCTGTTGTGGCGAGAACCCCTTGCCTCCACCTCCAGCCTCTGAGTCCCGGACTCTGCCTCATCCCGTTGACCCAGCGGCTCCACCATGGCTCATAGCTCCCTCCTCTCTGCCGTGGCCGGTCAGTCCACTAGCTCCACTGGGCTCCCTGGTCCCTCTTGCTCCGCCTTGGTCTGTCGTCGACCATCCGTCGCCTCAGGACTCCATTCCTCCGGCTGGGCCTCATCCCTCCATCCCTCCAGCTCCGTCAGGCTCCTCCTTCCCTTCAGCTCCACCTTGGTCCTCTGTCGCTCTGGCTCCACTGCGGCCTTCCGGATCCACGCCTCCGCCTCGGTCACCTGAGCCACCTGTTCCGCCGTGGTCTTCCGGATCCTCCTCGTTACCCTGGCTCTTCAGCTCTCCGTCTCGGCCTCCTCCACCACCTGCTCCGCTGCCGTCGGTCGGCCCCTTGAGTCGTCAGCCCTTCCTCCACCATGGCTCCTCCCTCCGTCGGCTCCACCGTGGGTCGTTGTTTTGGCTGTGGCCTGGGTCCCGTTTGATTCCTCCTGCTCCAAGTTCCTCCGGTCTCCTCCCTGGCTCCTTCCTCTGTTTGATCCACCCTGGGTCCTCCTGTCTCCTCCCTGGCTCCTCCCTCCATCGTCTTCACCATGGACTCTGTCTGCCGGCCCCTCCTGGGTGTCCGTTCTCCTCCCAAGCCTCTTCCCTATGTTGTTCCCACCCGTACTTCCCTATGTTGTTCCTGTGGTGCGAGGACACGCCTTCCAGGAGGGGGGCGATATGTCATGCCTCTGGACTGCTATGTGTGTTTTTCTCCCCATGTGCTCCCCGTGACCCAGTTTCTACCATGGTTGATCATGTCATTTGGTTCAGGTGTGTCATGTCAATTGTCCTCATTTCCCCATGTATTTAAGTCTGTGCTGTCTGTCTTTGTCTGTCTCAATCGTCATGTTCGTGTGTCACCAGCCATTCCTTGTGTGGATTTACCCTGTGTTTGGATTATTTTAAAGACTGTTCCTTGATCCATGACTCCATCGTTCCTTCCGATACAGAGTGTGACAGATATAATATATGTATGTATATATGTACATACATACATACATACATACATACATTCATACATACACACACACACACAGTATATATGTACATTCCAGTAAAATGTACAATAAAATAATTTTTATTAAATAAATTAATACTATTATTCAGCAAGAATGAATTTAATTAATCAAAAGTAACAATAAAGCTATGTACAATGTTACAAAGGATTTTTATTACAAAAAATTCCTGTTATTTTGAACTTTGAACTATTATTCAAGGAATCTTAAAAGAGTGTATTGCGGTTTCCCAAAATTTTCACTACAGTGATAATTTTTTTCTTGAGCAACTAATTAACATTTTATAATGATTATATATGCAGCACATAGATATCCAGTTCCATACAATTATGATTTGGTCAGCAAGGAAAAACATGTAATGTATATGAAACAGACACTAATGTTCGTTGATTTTAAGTTTCAGAATCCTTAGACAATTATAGTCATGCTGCTACAAACTCTCAACCCAACTCTCTGCTCAACTTTTGAGTGCAGGCAAGTGACAAAGCGACCTGTTGGGTTTCTAACACAGGTGGCATGGCTCGCTGGGGTTTGCTCATCGACAAGGCATTTATCACCTGCTTTTAGTAACGCATGGTTTGGCAATTAACTCTATGCGTTTCCACAGAAACTTACCTTTGCCATGCCAACCAACTCCAACGCTCAGAACTGTGATCTCTCACAGAGATTGGCCACTTTACAGCTATCAGCGAGTTCATTAGATAAAATGCATACAGATAACACAAGCGGCTGGTTTTAAACTAACAGTAACCATAATACAATGGCCATCACAATCATTTTAATGGGTTTTTTATGGAGCTGTTCAGTCGTGACGTCAATTTGAAGACCAACCGGAAGGCCACGGGTTTCCTTAGAAATTTCCATGTCTGTGGTGAATATTACTTAAAGAGATTTTCACATTTGTTATGTAACATAAATTACATATTTGCATGTTTACATACACAACAGTAGTCTTTTTTGTTGGATAAAAAATTCTCATGTTGGAAAAAAACAGTTCCATGTCAAGTTAGTTGAGCAAATGTCTTAATATAAAATATGAAAGAAAGTTAATTTGTTGGTCATTCCATCAGAAATATCTTAATTTGTGTTCTGAAGATGAACGAAGGTCTTATGGGTTTGGAATGAAAGGAGGGCGAATAATTAATGACATAATTTTCATTTTTGGTGAACTATCCCTTTAAGCTAGAATAAAACTTTTTTTGTGTATTTTCTGTTGACATTGGTTGTTCAGATATTAATACAGCATAATATTCTGGGAGCCATGAAAATTTTGTGAAAACGATCAGAAATGTTGGTGGTGGCTGGCAGCTTTTTTAAAAATGCTGGCGGGGAAAGAGTTAAACTTGACTGAAGACATTCAGAAACTTGCTGTTTATCCTAAAATGTAATGGAAACATTACAGGAACGCCTTCTCATGAGCCTGCTGCCCAGAAATGTTGCCATGGAGATGAAGGAGGACTTCCTGAAGCCACCAGAAAGAATCTTCCATAAGATATACATCCAACGACATGACAACGTCAGGTACAGAAAGAACAAGAGAGAGTGTGTTTCAACAATCAAGCCATTCATGTTGAAAACCCACACTTATTCCATGAATGAAAAATGAGAGCACTACACAGTTTTTTTTCCAGACCAGACAGACAGTGTCAATTCCATTGTACTTAAATTGTGATTGCGAATACTGAATCAGTGAGTCAATAAGAGTCAACAACTCTCCACTCACGCACAGTCGTCTAAGTTCCTGAGTCTGGCTGCCAACCAAAGCTCGCACAGCGTGTACGGCGCCCACAGCGTTAGTGCTATCAACTCAAGAGCTGCTCAATTAACCCACACTGCCCACACACACGGAAAGACGGAGAGCGAGAGATGGAACTAGGCAGTGCTGGGGGGCAAATTCACACAATAGCACATACACACATATACACACATATGCCATCTCAAAGCCCCGTTCCAGCCAAGAGATTGCTGAGTGAAAGATGATGCATACAAGTAACATTTCCATGATTGACTGTCTAAAAGATGAGGTTAATGCAGGGCCCAGTTCCAGATCAGAGATGAAGAGAGGGCTTTATCTGTGAGCGCTATAAAAGCTATATGTTTGTATTCTCATTCATATCTTGCTGCCATGTTTGCTTAGTTTCGAGATATAGGTTTTATTGAGATCATAACCTGAGTCAGAATGCCATTTAACTAAAGACTCTGGAGCCATTAGTATATTACTGTAGTTTTGAATTTAGATTTTTGTTTTCTTTCATGTTTATTTTGAGTCCTTTCAATTTAGCTGATATTAGTAATTGTTTTTTTTTTATAGTTTAGTTTTTATTTAGATGTTATTTAAATCACAGCATTGCATTTTCACGTTAATGAAGTCCGTTATAAAGTTTGAAATCTTTATATTCAGTAATACGTAATCTTAAGAGTAAAACAAAAAATTATTTGTGATCATTTAAAATTTTATTTTAATTGAAGGCAGAATAAAATTAAAATGCACTATATTTTCTAAATTCATGTAATCTGTCTTTCTTTTTGACCTTGTAATTTTTAATCAAAATGTCATAATTCAAAAAAGTGTAGACACTATTTTCATTCAGAAATTGCAAGTAAATTTAATAAATAATTACAAAGAAATTATAAATAACATGCTGAAGTAAACATAAAAATTTAAAAGACTGAAATAGTATTTTCTTCTAAAAACTCCTCCAATAATCTTTGTTTTATTTTACAACTTTGAAAAATCTTTAAATTTTTTTTTTTACAGTATATACCAACTTCTTTAATTATTTGTCTGCTTAAACTCCACACTTTTCTTAGAGTCGACTGGAAACTCGCATTCAGATCTGCCTCCATCTAATCAACTAACAAGTTGTCGCCCTAATCTACTTTTTTCGAGAAACTGTTTCACTCAAATGTTCATCACAATACAGTTTAAAAGATCTGTCGCTACTTCTGTCATTGCATTTTTATTTAGTTTTTGTTAATAATAACAACACTACCAACATGATAATCGAATGATACAATGCTGAGTGGTTAACTGGACTATACTAACCAGCCAAACCCTGACCCCTCAGTTGGGTCAAACTCATGACTGAGTGAACTAAGTACCCCATGGACCCCTGGCCTGGGCTAATCTGACTGACTTAATGTTTTCATGAAAAAAATCCAACAGATTCAGTAGACCCTATATACTGTTTGTTCAATCAAAAGCATGTTTCTGATAAAACAGTTTTTGAGTCATTCACATGCCGTTACAAAGAACAGTGTAGGTGGAACTGTATAAGGTCTCGTGTGAATCACCATAACCTGTTGTCCTCTCGCTCTGTGCAGCATCCTGTTTGCAGACATTGTGGGCTTTACCAGTCTAGCTTCACAGTGCACGGCCCAGGAGCTGGTCAAATTGCTGAACGAACTCTTCGGGAAGTTTGATGAACTCGCTACAGTAAGTAATGCTATTGACATGTATGAGTGGAGAGAATCTTAAATCACTGGGCATATGCGGTAACTTATATGATTGCTCACAGTCTGACTGCAATATGCTAATTAGCATTATAATTATAATCCCCATTACTGGCCACAGCTTCTCATAGAGTCCCTCTGTGCACTGTGGGAGAGAGGAAGCACTTGAGATGTATTATGCTATAGCATCGTAAAAATCACAGTGGACTCAAGACTTCTGACTGAGAAAAACTCAACGTGAATTTACATACACTACTGTTCATGAGTGACAGTCAAAACATTTACAGTATAATGTTACAAAAGATTTCTATTTCACAGCTCATCTTTTAAACTTTCTGTTCATCACAGAATCCTGAAATAAATCCACAAAAATATTAAGCAGCACAGCTGTTTTCAACATTGATAATAATATGTTTCTTGAGCAGAAAATCAGCATATTAGAATGATTTCTGAAGGATCATGTGATGTGAGAATGAAGACTGAAGACTTACCAAAAAAACACTAATTTCTGAACTGTAATATGTTAAGTGATTTAGTAGAAACCACTCTACACCAATCCAGAGTGTGCAGTTGCTGAGATTAGAATTCCTTGAAAACTTAACGACTACAAAACAGAACATTATATGTAACACACACACACACACAAACACACACAGACACACACACACAGACACACACACACACACACACACACACACACACACACACACACACACACGTGTACAGTCTCTTATTCATTTTATTGTCCGCCACATACAAATCGTAAATTTGATCATTTATAAAAATGTTAGCACACCTTATCCTGAACAAACAGCATTATTTGAAGTGATATCTGGTGTCTGTAATGTTCACAGAACAAACTGTGCAAGACAGGTTATTCACAGAAGTTTAATAAAAGAGTTTGTTCTGATCCCTAACAATAGTAATAGAGATACTTGTCTTGGCAAACACTAGTAAATATTTCAGCAGCCCCTGACAGTAAATGCTAAATTGCCGTCCTGACAGCTATGATTGTGTTTGCACTTTTCAAAGGTGCTGTCTGAGATCCTACGTGAGTGTCTTTGATGTTGAATAACTGCAAATTACAACTGCAGCTTTTACTAGAGGCTTTTGCGTTATTTGGATCTTTGTCATGCACTGTAATTATCAATCCTCCAATAAGTAAAACTGTGGTTTGTTGTGTATTAGAAAGAAATAAAAGCAGATTAGCTTCAAATTTTTGCCTTCGTAATTTTCCTTTCTTCCAAAACTTTCACAGCTAATTTTGTCTTTCTGTATCCCCAAATCAGTAAGTGTAAATCTTTGGCTAAATACAGTCTGTTCCAGAGAAAAGTAAAGCTTTTTGTGAAATGCAGCTCTCTGTCACAAAAGCTAAAACTTTTTACGAGTATAACATTAGTTTGAAATTCAGACAACAGTTGGAAATGACTGGCACAGATGGTGTGTGTGTGTGTGTGTGTGTGTGTGTGTGTGTGTGTGTGTGTGCTGTGACAGGGGGTTTCCCACAGTCTCCTCCTGCCCTGTGGTACCAGATGGTGCATTTCTAATGAAATAGAGCAATCAATCTGTAAAGTTCTTTCTTTTCTTTCTTTCTGTTTATCTTGCTCTCTTTAGTCTAAAGTGTTTTATTGGTTGGAGGGTCTAATCCTGATAATATATTTGCAAAAGGTTATACCAGTATCTGGGTGTGTATGTACTTAACTATAGTTTAGGAAAAAATGTCTAAATCTGACAAAGTGTCTCTTTTGGTCCCTTTGGTCACATGATCCTTCAACAATTAGTCTAACATGCTGATTTGGTGTTCAAGAAGCATTTCTTCATTTTGATAAGTAAACTCTCATCTGCTCATTTATTAACTGTCAAAATAGGGAAAAATCCTAATAGTTTGTTTCAGCAGTACTCTAATCATTCTTTCATTCACTCATAAATTGTGTACATATGTAAGAAATTAGATTCTGTATAACCTGGAGGATAAGTGACATTAATCATCAGACTTGCTTTCAACTACACATACAATTTATTGGCTTTGTGTGTCTCTTAAAAATCTCCCATCATGCTTTTGTGTGTCTGATTGGCAGGAAAACCATTGCAGGAGGATTAAGATCTTGGGAGACTGTTATTACTGTGTGTCCGGCCTGACCCAGCCCAAAGCGGACCACGCTCACTGCTGTGTGGAGATGGGTCTGGACATGATTGACACCATCACGTGAGTGTTTGTGGCCAAATCTCATTTTGTTTTAACAGCAGTCACTGAGCTGGCCAGCAGCAGCAGCAGCTACGATCACTTGACAGACTGTATTTGAAAGCTATAGTGATTTTATTTGTGTATGTATGTGTGTGTGAGACCTGCTCCAATATATTCATTTCTCTGCTCTGAATTCTAAGGCAGCTTTCACTGCTGCAGTCTCTTATCACCTCACACAGGTGCTAGAATATGCATGCACACACACACACACACGCACATGCACACACACACACACACACACACACACACACACACACATACATGTATACGCGGACTTGAACTCACACTCACACAGAAACATCTCTCTCTCTCTCTCACTCTCTCTCTCTCTCTCTCTCTCTCTCAATTTTAATTCAATTTCAATTCAAGTGTGCTTTATTGGCACAAAAACTATACATTTGTATTGCCAAAGCAATTGCACCTGGGCTGCTTACAAATAGTGCACATATGTATTAACAGAAAGAAAAAGAATAATAATAATAGTAATAATAATAATATATAAAAAGTATTAAGCATGTAGAGCAAAATTAATTACTAATGTATGTAATTATATAAACTAGAAATAAAAAATAAGATGAGGGATTAGACATTTACAGAAGCAAAATGTACATCTAAGTAATATAATAGAGTAATATGGCATAATATAATCTACATGTGCTGGAAACATCAGATCAGGGCAGATTGAGTGATTTCTCTTCTATGGTGACAGGCAGACACATATTGAGCAGCAAACACACAGCAGTTCTTGTGTTCTCCCAACAAATACGGCAGTATTACCTCTCTCTCTCTCTCTCTCTCTCTCTCTCTCACACCCACCCACCCACACACACACCCACACACACACACACACACACACACACACACACACACACTCTCTATCTCACATTAGTGTAGATCTCCTGCTTTGTGCTGGTAACAAACAGAGAAGAAATTCCTCCTGCCAAAGCGCTCTCTCTCTTCAATCATCAGATCCGACATTATAGTGAGGGATGAAGAGAGAATAAGGAGCTTTTGAAAAAGAGGCAAAAAACCTGACTCTAGTTTTCTAGATGGGAATATATAGTGTTCGGGGTTCCCACAGGTTTTCACCAATTAATTTTTCTAGGACCTTTCTTGTTGTTTGTGATTTTGTTTGTTATGGTTATTTTACATGATTATTTAAAATACATTTAAGATCTGTTTGCTATAGAACTGATTGTATATGATCCATGCATATGTTATTTTTTTTTTTTTTATTTTTTTTTTTTACCTTAATTTTTATCAAAATGTCAAAACTGCGTCTTTGGTGATATACTACAGATTTCTTTCTGGCGGCATTGCTGGACATCTCCATCTCCAAAAGTGTAGAAAGTTTAGTTTGGTTTTAAAGTTAAGCCACATAAGCAAGTGACCATTTTAACAGCAGTGCTGCAGGTTTTTTTTTTTTCCTCAACAGAGAACACATTGAAAATTCACTATAAACCTATTTATCAATACACCATTTTGCTATAGGCATTTTGTGACTTAATGCAAGTTCCAAATAATAGTCCATATAGTTTTTAGAAATGTTTACTTAAAGGGATAGTTCACCAAAAAATGAAAATTCTGTCATTAATTACTCACCCTCATGTCATTCCAAACCCCTAAGACACAAATTAAGATATTTTTGATGCATCCCGTGAGCTCTCTGACCCTCCCATAGACAGCAAGTGTCCTTACACGATCAAGGTCGAGAAACATAGCAAGGAGATCGGTAAAATAATCCATGTGACATCAGGGGTTCAACCATAATTTTACAAAGCTATGAGAATACTTTTGTGCGCAAAAGAAAACCAAAATAACGACTTTATTTAAAATTTTGTCTCCTCCGCGTCATTCTGGCGCCATTTTTGAGAGTATCCACTGAACGTAAACAGCATATGCTGTTCTGTGTCTGTGTTTTTTTTTTCTTTTGCGAATAAAATGTATTCTCGTAGCTTTGTAAAATTGCGGTTGAACCCCTGATGTCACATGGATTATTTTACCGATGTCCTTGCTACGTTTCTCAACCTTGATCGTGGTAATTACATTGCTGTCTATGGGAGGGTCAGAGATCTCTCAGATTCCATCAAAAATATCTTAATTTGTGTTCCGAAGATAAACGTTTTACATGTTTGGAACGACATGAGGGTGAGTAATTAATGACAGAATTTTCATTTTTGGGTGAACTATCCCTTTAAGTTTTAGGTATTTTAACACATTTAGTTAAACAAAATGAATATGACTAGCTGAAATAATATATATTTTTAATTATTTTATTTTATTTCATTTAAAGTGCCCCTATTATGGGTTATGAAAGGTTCATATTTTGGTTTTGGGAGTCCCCAACAACAGGTTGTCATGCATGCAAGGTCAAAAAACATATTAATTTTCTTAAAATATGCATTTATTTTTACCTTATTTGCTCAACGACTCCCAAACGATTCGCTCAACGATTCATTTTTCCAAACACCTCCTTTGCATGACACTAATCTACAGTGATTGGCCCGATTGGTCGATTTCATTTAAAGCAGTGTTTGTGAGAACAGTGCTGCTTTGTGTACAGCCGTTACCCGGGAAACAGCTCATTTGAACACTCCAAAAGTGGCACCTAGTGGCAAAGAATGAATTTGCATTTTCATTCAGACCAACGGGAAAAGACCAAGAAGTGGGCGGGCAATATGCTAATGTTTCATGTTGACGTCAACATGAAACAGCTTGGGATTCGTTTTAAAAACGACACGTTTCAATGATTCAGAGTCAAGTCTTTCTTTTGAGAGACATTAACTTTATACATGGTGCACTTTCAGATTTAAAACTTTGCAGGATGTTTTCATTCACTTAGAGCTGTGTTATACGGAGCCCCTTAAGGGACATGGTGGTGGAAAAAATTCGGGGTGAAAGGAAAAAAATATTTTTCAAATGTTTTGTGTTCTCTCGCAAAACTTTTGGGTTCCCTCGAGAAACTTTGCGTTCTCTCGCAAAACTTTTGCATTCTCTCGCAAAGATATTTGCGTTCCCTCGCAAAACTTTGGTATTCCCTCAAGAAACTTTGCGTTCCTTCACAAAGCTCCGTATGTCCACAATGGAGCGGTTCACAGAGTTTTATTTTGAACTTGGACTCAAGTATAAAGAAATACAGTCAGTGGTTAGTTCAAGGCACGGTTTTGGGACAATCTAAAACGCTTAATGTGGCTTAATGTTTTAAAACAGTGACATTGGAGGACCAAATTCAATAATAATAAATGCTGATTAAATTATTAGGCTAATATTAATAACCTTATTAATAACATTAGCCTACTATTAATAAAGCAGAATATCCCAGAATATGAATGCAACGCCCTGCACGTTAAGCTTTTTCTCCCCCATAAAATGCTTAAGGTAGACTACGGAGCCCCTTAAGGGACATGGTGGTGGGAATAATTCGGGGCGAGTGGAAAAAATTTGGGGTGGAAAAAAAAAAAGATAAAACATTTTTGCATTCTCTCGCAAAACTTTTGCGTTCTCTCGCAAAGATATTTGTGTTCTCTCGCAAAACCATTTGAGTTCGGTCAAACTCTTCCTGTTTACTTTACAGCTTGTAGTGGTTACAGCTCCATATGTTCACAATGGAGTGGTTCATAGAGTTTTATTTTGAAGTTGGACTCACATATAAACAAATACAGTCAGTGGTTAGTTCAAGGCATGGTTTTAGGACATTCTAAAATGCTTAATGTGGCTTAATGTTTTATAAACAGTCACATTGGAGGACCAAATTCGATTATAATAAATACTGATAAAAACAATTAAATATTAAAATAAATATTAAATATTAAATATTAATATTAATAACCTTATTAATAATATTACTATTAATAAAGCAGAATATGAATGCATGTTCAGAACGCAACACCCTGCACGTTAAGCCTTTTCTCCCCCATAGAAAACAATTAAAGTAGGCTAATGAAAGGTTCATACAACTCGTATGTTCACAATGGAGCAGTTCATAAAGTTTTATTTTGAACTTGGACTCAAGTATAAAGAAATAGCCTACAGTCAGTAGTTCAAAGCACGGTTTTGGGACATTCTAAAACAATTAATGTGGCTTAATGTATTAAAACAGTGACACTGGAGGACCAAATTTGATAATAATAAATACTAATAAAATTATTAGGCTAATATTAATAACCTTATGCGAAGTGCTTTTTTTTTTTATAATGTTTTGTCTGCGGGGGAGAAAAGACTGCGCGTTCCATTCTGGGCTGTGCATAATATAAACTGTAAACAGATTTGGTATTTTTAAATACCAAAAAAAAAGCTTAACGTGCAGGGTGTTGCGTTCATATTCTGGGCTATTCTGGTTTATTAATAGTAGGCTAATATTATTAATAAGGACATTTAATATTAGCCTAATAATTTAATCAGCATTTATTATTATCGAATTTGGTCCTCCAATGTCACTGTTTTAAAACATTAAGCCACATTAAGCGTTTTAGAATGTCCCAAAACTGTGCCTTGAACTAAGCACAGACGTATCTCTTAATTTGAGTCCAAGTTTAAAATAAAACTCTGTGAACCGCTCCATTGTGAACATACAGAGCTGTATGAACCACTGCAAGCTGTAAAGTAAACAGAAAGTGTTTGTCCGAACTGAACTGGTTTTGCGAGAGAATGCAAATATCTTTGCATGCAAAAGTTTTGCGAGGGAATGCAAATATATTTGCGAGAGAACTCAAATATCTTTGTGAGAGAACGCAAAAGTTTTGCGAGGGAATGCAAATATCTTTGCGAGAGAACGCACAAGTTTTGCGAGGGAACACAAAGTTTCTCGCGGGAACACAAAAGTTTTGCAAGAGAACACAAAACATTTGAAAAATATTTTTTCCTCCCACCCCAAATTTTTTCCACTCACCCCAATTTTTTTCCACCACCATGTCCCTTAAGGGGCTCTGTAGTGTTACACACTGCATGAAAGGTAATTTTCAAAAATCCATTATAGGGGCACTTTAATGTTTTATTTTAAGTAATGAGAATATTTTTCATGGTTTTATTTTTATTTTTAGTTATAATAACCCTCATCCACATTATGGACAAAATCAAGTCCCACCCTACATTTTTATTTTTTTTACTTTTTCATAATATATTTCACTTATGTCATAGTATGGAAGAAAATATCTGTCACTACTTCCGTTTCATTACAACTTAAAAAGAAAATGTTCAAATCAGTTTAATCTTTTGTTAATCTTTTGATCTACTAATGAAGGATTTAGAATGGTTTGTGAACAGGTTTAACAAATTAATAAAAAACAGAGAACTTAAAAAAGAGAACAGTTTATTCACAATTTGGACATCACTATAGTTTACAAGCAAATTTTATTTTTAAGTAATATTTAGACAATGAGATATTGTACAGCAGATTATAACTAAAATTGTAACTGAAATTTCAGTGACCTTTCCAGTTCCTTGGTTTGGAACATTTTCCTGATATTTGCACATTTTCTTGTAAATTAGTTAATTTAGTTTTTTTTAAAATTAGTTTAATTGAACATTTATTTATTTATTTAGCACTTAAAGGGGTTATCGGATGCCCATTTTCCACAAGGTGATATGATTCTTTAGGGTCTTAATGAAAAGTCTATAACATACTTTGGTTAAAATTTCTCAGTGGGCAACACCCTTTTTACCCTTTCAAAAACAGCTCTGCACACAGCAGCCTGTTTTAGTGCATGTTTTTTTAAATGCTAATGAGCACTGCTCACCCCGCCCCTCTCTTCTGTGTGGTGACGAGCTGTTCTCATGAGACTGTTTACTTTAGCCGCATTTAGCCGGGAAACTTGCTAACTAGCACATTATTAGGAAAGACAATTTGCAAAGATTTATAAAGAAACCTTATAATCACTTCTTCTGTAGGCAAAGCTAGATCACGAATGATTTGCGCGAACATAAACGCATTTAGGTAGACCGGGGGGCATATTCCCTTCAAAAACAAAAAGTGATCAACTGCGTCTTTAGCAGCTCAGATGTCAGGAGTAAATGACGACTGCTATGTTCATTATTACATCCAACAACAAAACAGGTCAATCGTTTAGGAGACATTCTTGTCTACAACCGCTCCGGTGTCAAAACAATGGTGGACTGATGACAGCTCGCTCAGGGCGGGTCTAAGGTAAAACACCAGTGTCAATCAACAATCGTGGGAGTGGCTATCGTGGGAGTGGATTTTTATCATTATAGGGTGGATGTGCACAAACACTGCCAACACACATTTCAGTTCAAACAACATGTAAAAGTGAATTTTGCATCCGATTACCCCTTTAAATAAATTGGTCTTTTGGTGAATATTTGAAATTATGTGCACTCACATGAAATAAAAGTTCCAGCCAAAGGTTATCAGTGGCTTATAAAAAGTTCTGTTGGTTGCCAGAATTTTGAGATAAACCTAAATCTGTCCAAATTTATTACCTAAATTAGTAAATTAGTGTCAAATGTGTGGAGAACCCATTTCTAAAACTGAATTTGTCACTGAAAACTTCTGATTTTTTGATGCTTCATCCACACCAGTAGGTGTCAGCATAAAGCACTCATATATTGAAAATTGACCTTTTTTGTGAATATATGTAATCAGGTCTGTTGCAGAAGCGACTGAGGTGAACCTAAACATGCGTGTGGGTTTGCACACGGGGCGTGTGCTCTGCGGCGTTCTGGGGCTCCGCAAGTGGCAGTATGACGTCTGGTCCAATGATGTGACACTGGCCAACATGATGGAGGCAGGAGGACTGCCTGGGTCAGTCAGTCATCACATTTAACAACATATTCAGTTATTTATGCCATTTCTTCCTCTCACCTTTCTGCTATATGAGCAGAAAGGTGAGAGTGTCATTGTTTGCCCCTCCCCCAACAGGAAGGTTCATATCACCAGGGCAACGCTGGAGTGTCTGAATGGAGATTACGAGGTGGAGCCAGGACTTGGCCACGAGAGACACGCTTTCCTTAGCAAACACGCCATCGAGACGTTCTTCATCGTGCCCTCACACAGACGCAAGGTACAAACACATCATCATCACGTCATAGACAACATGAAACCACACTATAGTAAAGCATTTCACTTCTGGAATGTGGTGTTTTCTTTTTTTTTTTATTAAACTAAACTGTAAATAAAGTACAAGGGAAACTTGATTTTATCCAGAATTTGACTGGATTGTGAATAGTGGGCATATCTTAGGCAGTAATATAATTGGGTAGTATTATATTTCTCTTCCTACATGACTACATTGGCAGTAAAGATTTGGTAATTTTACTGCTTGAGAAGATGACTGCATTTAATAAAACAGAGCCCATTTAGCTTTGTTAAAGCACCTCTGAAATCGGTTGATGAGCAGCTGTCTTTCCTCTGTTGATATATTTCCTGTTGAAATAGGAAGTGGGGCATTTAAATAGCGAATAGACTAATTTTACATTACAGCCATGAACCATTTGCTTCTTGTTATTGCTATTTTTATTGCTAAAGTTATTGCTGTAGTAGTAATAGGGAAGTATTCATTCTTAAAGACGTTCTCAGCATGCAACTGGGCAAACATTTGTTGTGAACTTTGACATTTGTATTCATCAAATAATCCTGAAAAAAATCTATCATGGTTTTTTTTACAAAAAATATTAAGCAGCACAACTAACATTGATGATAATAACAATTGTAAACAGTCCTTGAGTAGCAAATCAGTGTATTAGAACCGTGTGTTTCTTCACGTGACACTGAAGACTGAAGTAATGATGCTGAAAATTCAGCTTTGATATCACAGAAATAAATTGCATTTTAAAATATATCAAAATAGAAAAACATGTATTTAAAATTGTAATAATATTTAACAATTTAAGGTTTTGATGCATTTTTTCATCAAATAAATGAAAAGAGACATTTTTAAAAAACATGAAAAAATCTTACCAACCCCAAATGTTTAAATGGTTGTTTATACACAAGTCTCTCTCAGGTCTGATAACCTTAACACCCATGAGCTGTCTATTTCTGTTAAAGGTTTGAGTTTCTATCTTAACTGTATCTTCCAGATCTGAGAGATGAGTGCAATGCAATAAAATGATCCACAGATGCACAGCCAAAAGCCTTACAAACATCCTTGTCCATCTGGAGTTCTTTACAAATGGATTAGAAGCATCTTCTTTCTATCACTTTTTTAAGTCAGTTCTTTTTTTCAGTCAACAGTCACCGCAGCCATTTTCTCACATTCAGTTAATCTCTTCTCTTTCCTCATTCCACATTTCTTCCCACCCCCTCTTTTTCTCTCTCTCTGCAGATTTTTCCTGGGCTGATCCTATCAGACATAAAGCCAGCGAAAAGGATGAAGTTTAAGACAGTCTGTTACCTGCTGGTGCAGCTCATGCACTGCAGAAAGATGTTCAAGGCTGAGATCCCTTTCTCCAACGTCATGACCTGTGAGGATGATGACAAGGTGCGTGATTATTGCAGTAGTCATAGACTCCGATTTTTTTTAGATTAGAGGATATTAAACATGTTTGATATTTTGAGACAATTTTAGAACACATTGTTTTTATTTGTCATGTGTCTCCCAGCAACAAGGCGTAAGTTTCTGTGTGAGTTTGTTGTGTTCAGAACAACAGAAGTGTATGATGCCTTGTGTTTTAAAATCTTTTTGATTTTAAAAGTCATGTAATGTATTCCAGCCTTACAGTTGTAACATCTGATATTACTTCAAGGAGTTAACTATTTAAAAAAGAAAACAAGACAGATGTCTGAACCAAGCATCTACCCTGACCCACAAAATATCTGCATCAACACCAGCAAATTTATAAAAATGATAGTATATTTACTTATACAGTACAACAAAACGCTAATGAATATTAAGAAATATTTATATTTAAGTGTATATATAAACCTGGCTATGAAAGTCATTGGGTTTTATTTTGTCCAAACATAAACAGATTTAAGCATAAAACCACTCCTGTTACAGTTTAAGATTACTGAGTTTATGATGTAAAATTAATTGTGGTCTGATGTTCAATCGAAGTGGCATATCAGAATGGTCTGCCCTAATGTAGTCAAGTGTATCTGCACAAATTTTGGTTTGGCTCATGAATATTGATAACTCAATTAATATTTATGAGGTAAGACATCACCATGTCATGATGTCACAACCAGTCAGTGAAAAGTTCCATTGCTGCTGATATATTGTGATTTCTGTTTTTTTAAATCCTCCAACATTTATAAATCCAAGATCCCAAAATCACCTGAAGTCACCTTTCACACCCACACAAATCACATTCACTGTGTTAATCCAGTGCACTCTCTAATGCCACTCCTTCAGATGAGTGGATGATTGCACACAGATCCAATCACTACTGCAGATTTACTGTCCTCATCATGTCTGACTCTCTGTGTGTGTGTGTGTTTTGACTTCTGTCAGTGCATAATTAAACATCTTATCACCATTGCATGTGTGAGAAAATATGCTGAGATGTGTTGAACACCCATCTGTCACCATGTACTGTTAATGTGTGTATAGATGAGTTTAAAAGTACATGTGAGTGTTGTTCTTTCTTTTTACCTAATTGTAATGGGATAGTTTACCTAAGAATAATTTTTTGTAATCATTTACTCATCCTCATGTCATTATAAACCTGTATGTACAAAAATAAAGCCATTTTGTAATGTTAAAAAAAAGCACCATAAAAGAGGTCCATATGACCACTGCGCTATATTTTAAATCTTCTGAATTCATATCATAGCTTTGCATATAGAACAAACCAAAATTTATGACACTATTTACTGAAAATCTTCATTTCAGCTGAACTGGAAGTTATTTGTATCTAAATTTGAATTTTCAAATTTGGAATCTGCGGTACTGTAATTCAATGGAAATTTTCCCTGGGTTTCCAGAGACGAGCGCTACGAACAGCTTCTGAGAAGCTGCGCAATCGGACGTCATTTTCGGCAGGCATGGTGCAGAACTCTCCCGGGACCAGAGTGAACCGTTACATTGGCCGTCTGATAGAAGCACGACAGACGGAGTCAGAGACGGCAGACCTCAACTTCTTTACCCTCACATACAGGAGCAGAAAGAGAGAGCAGAGAGTGAGTACACACAGATGCATGAAGGGTAAACATGTAGGCGAGAGCTGGACTAGTTGTTACATGGGGGCAGTTGTCACAGAGAAGGTTTGAACCTTTTAAAATAGAGTGATTTCTTAGATTCGGCCTCTAAACAAAATTACTGTATTGTAATATATATATATATATTTTTTTTTTATTTTTTTTATTTTTTTGTTATTTATTTTATTTAATTTTTTTTGCTATAGCTGCTGGGTAAATGAGTGATAACCAAAAAACCACAAAGACATACATCTGACTCCCAGATTTTAATGTCACATTTTAAAATAAATGTCTGGTTTTAAATGTTATACATTTATTGAAATGATTTTTAATTCCAATGTTTGTTGGCCAAAACAAAGGTATGATAAAATTTCCTTTTATATTTTTGCTGTGCCATGAATTTGGATTTTTTCTGTTTTGTTATTTAAATGTTTTACTGTTTAAATACAGCTGAAAAGTTAATAATACAGTGTTTAATGGCAAGTTGATTTGTGACAACTTACCCCATATTGTGTGACAACATGCCCCGCTATTAGCCAACTGTATCAAAATGAACTGTTTCAAAAGCCAAGACTTTAAGAGAAACTATTGAAAATTCTGGAGCCTTTTTTTTTTTTTTTTTTTTTTTTTTGCCAAGCCTGCATTTATTTGGTCAAAAATACAATAAAAACGGTAATATTGTGAATTATTGCAATTTTAACAATATTAAATATTTAAGAAACATTTATTATTATAGAGTTGAAAACAGTTGTGATGCTTCTTATTTCTATGTACACCATGACACATTTTTTAGGATTCTTTGCTGAATGAACAGCATTTATTTGAATTAGAAATCTTTTGTAACACTATACATGTCTTTAATGACACTAAAGATCCACTTAAGACTCCTTTCAGACTAAAAGTATCGATTTCTTTAAAAAAAATCGTAGTGACCCCAAACTTTTGAATGGTAGTGTATGGCTATGCGGAAACTTGAACAAAATAAACCTACTCTAGGACAGTGGTTTTCAAACTTGTTCCTGGGGACCCACAGCTCTGCACATTTTGCATGTCTCCCTAATTTACACACCTGATTCAGATCATCAGCTCATTAGGAAAGAGCTCCCTGAACTCAAATGAGTGTGTCAGATAAGGGAGACATGCAAAACGTGCAGAGCAGTGGGTCCCGAGGAACAGGATTGAAAACCACTGCTCTAGGAAATATTTGCGGACGTGAAAAGTGTGACAATGTGCCCCGGTGTCCCTAATACAGCAGTAACCAATTCAGGACATTGGCAGGAGTGACTTGGTGAAATGTGAGAGAGATGGATTGAAGAATTTCCTCAGACACACACGCCGCATCCCCCGCATTGTTCTGTTGTGCTTCGTGACTCCCTGTCTCCTCTCACTTTCAACATCCTCTCTCCCCCTCATCTCTCTCGTGCTCTCCTTTCTCACTAGCTCTCTCCATTGCTCTATTCTCTATTTCTTTGCCTATATTCAGTCCTCTCCAATCCCTCCCATCTTCGATTCATGTAAGATGTCCGCCCACCCTAACAGAATGGGGGCAACAGTAATGATTTGGGAAAATCTGTCAGATTCATGACATATATTCTCTCTTTCTCTCTCTCTCACACACACACACACTCACACACTCGTGCGTGCAGGAGTGCAGTGGCTTTCCCTGCTCTCTCTGGGAGTATAATGACATTGAATCTGGATCTTATAAAGAGGGGGATGCTGGTTTTTATACTCTAATGAAACTGACGCACAAAGCAGCGTGTTGCATTGATCTCCTGCAAGCTGCACTGAAATAACAAAAAAACATGTTACTTGTGACACTTACAAGAGATACAACAAAGCATATGCTTACATGAACACGCACAGGTCTTTCTTCAACTTTGAGCACTTTTATGTATTGATTTTTTTTTATGAGAATTGAACTATTTAAATGTTTTTTTAATACATTTTTACAATTTCTTAGAAACTTTACCATGTCTCATTGCTTATCTTTGCTACTTTTTAAAATGCCTGTAGATTTAATAGTTTTTCTTATGTCCCAGACTTACAATATTAAAACATAAACATCTTTAAAAAAAAATTTAAATTTGACAAATTCTGATAATGTAACTGAGAGTGAAATGATAACAATGTTGAGAAGGTTACTTTGGAAATGTAATAGGTTACAGATTACAAATAAGTAGTGGAACTATTTCAAATATATAAGTAATGTAACTGATTACATTTGATTACTTTTGATTACTTTTCTAAATTTATAATGTTTTCAACTGTTAATAATTTTTAAACACATAAACCAGGCAACCTTACAGTAGTATTCAACACTGATTACTGTTACTTTCATAATCCTTCATCACTTGAATTAAGATTATAATAATTTATTTTTAAAGCACAACCACCACAAAATCAGACTTTAGGACTTCTTTTTACTTTGAGATCATTCTGAGGTTAAATTTAAAACCATAACAAGAAATAGTTTAGTGGATGTGATGCTGTTTTTGAAATCAAATCTTTGCAAAACTATGACAGGAAACACTGGCATCTTGGGAAAAAACAAACAAACAAAAAAACAAAAAACAAACAGTTAATCTTAAAAAATAAAGCGTATACATAAATCCAAATAGGAAATAAAACAGTTATCAAATAAGCATGTCTCTTATTCTGTGTCCTAAACTCCTGAAACATTGGTGTCTCATATTTTAAAGCAGTCACTGCAATTTATCAAAGAAATCAATGAAAACTGTACGTGGGTTTGAAAATGTTTAGATGTAACCCCCTTTCTAATCATTAACATTTCCATAAATAACTGTTAATTACACATTTTTCTCACTAACTGTAACTGATTACAATCACATTTATTTTGTGATTAGACTACGTAATTTAGTTGCATGTAACTAGTTACTGACACTGAATGAATATATATTTAACAATTCTATTATTATTTTTTTTTACTCAAACTGTCCATCAGTTGTAGCGTCATTTTCATCACAGCCAACAGTTTTGCACTTCATGAAGTTTGTTAAAGTTTTATTTGTTACCAAGGAGACAACAGGGTTGGTGAAGAGCACAGATGTAATAAGAGATGTAAAGAACACAAAGAAAAAACATAAATATCATTTGAACAGAACAGAATATTTTTGTGTGTTTTTGTTTTCAATCAAGCTGTAATTTTATCGAATCTTGTGAAAATATGTAATTGTCTGGATTTTTCTGGATCTGTAATTGTATATAATTTTGTGTGTTTAGAATTAAATAGCAGTTGTAAAATTAGCCACAAGAAGACAAAAGAGTCACGCTTTCATTTAAAAAAATAAAAATAAATAAATAAATAACTAAGCCATTCCATTGTTGTCATTTTCATCACAAAATAAATTGTGGAATAAATATGGTGGAAATTACATTCGTGCATAATTGTGCAAGAAAAACGTCTCGGTTATGTACGTAACCCTCGTTCCCTGATGGAGGGAACAGAGACGTTATGTCGTGACGACATTAGGGGATTCACTTGGGAGCCCCAATCACCTCTGACTTTAAGAGAAAATGCCAATGAATATTGGCTAGTGGATTTTGCATACCTGAGCCACTCCCCGTGCATACGGGTATAAATAAGTGACAGGTGCATCCACTCTTCAGGTTTACGCTGAGGAGCAGAGAACTTGTCCCTGGCCGCCAGCAATGGTTCGAGGTTGTGGCATGGGGACATAACGTCTCCGTTCCCTCCATCAGGGAACGAGGGTTACGTACGTAACCGAGGTGTTCCCTATCTGTCGGTCACTACGAGTTATGTTGTAACGAAATTAGGGGTCCATGGAAAGTGCCACAACCTGAACCCCGTCACAACCCTATGGCACTGCAAATGTTGACAAGCAGCTGCGTGACAGACAAATGCCATTCAAAAGGTCGTAACCTTCCCACCACCCCAGCGCAATTCTCTGCCCTTGGTACCCGCAGGCACCAGAGGGGAGTATAACGCTGCTGGTGATAGCCAAGCCACTGTTCCTTTCCCCACAGAAATTTCTTAACAGAAAGGATTTCGACCTTCAGTGAAAGATTGCTTCAAGTTTTTCCTATTTGTTGTTATAGCTTGGCAGTAACGATGGGGAAGCGAACCTTCCAGAGAAGGACGCTACGGAGGCCACATCCTACCCATAGGGAGATATAATGTGGAAACACAATATGGACTGACCCAGGCCTGGGGTAGTACTACATATGGATTGGGTCTCTGAGGCAGGTCCTACCTGAGAGTAGGGATGGAACGACTGCCAGCAGAGACTGACAGAATGATCTGTCAAAGGGAAGACACAGGATTACCGAGAGGGGAACCTACCGTGGAAGAATACACATATGGGATTGCCCGCAGGGAATCAAGCCATATGGACACCTAGCCCAGTACAGGGCCTGACCGGAACCCCGGACAAGCTAACACCAATACTGAGCCTGGCGTCAGACTGCTCCGCCCAGTCTGACTGCGGGGGGTGCTGGAGGAACTCCACCAGGCTTCGCCATCCGAGGAACTTGCTGGAGGAGGAAAAAGGCGCTCGCATCACCGGGTAAGGGCGAATGGCGCAGCAAGCGTGACACCGGCCAGCTCTTCCCGCCAATTACCTATTACCCAACACACGGGAAGAAACTGGCTCAACGTGGAGACTGTAAAATCTTGCGAAGGTGTTCGGTGTTGCCCAGCCCACAGCTCTACATATGTTTGCCAGAGAGGTGCTGTGCGCCAACACATAGCAGGAGGCAACACTCCATGTGGAGTGAGCCCTCACCCCCAGGGGGCACGGCTCGCCTTGGGATTTGGTACGCCAAGGCGATGGCATCCACTATCCAGTGGGTCAACCTCTGCTTGAAAACAGCCTTCCCTTTCTGCTGACCTCCATAGCAGACAAAGAGCTGCTCAGAGCTTCTGAAGCTCTGGGTGTGGTCCACGTATATGCGCAGCGCTCTTACGGGACACAGCAACACCAAGGCTGGATCTGCCTCCTCCGAGGGC
Source organism: Spinibarbus caldwelli (assembly GCA_039654775.1). Taxonomy (NCBI): domain Eukaryota; kingdom Metazoa; phylum Chordata; class Actinopteri; order Cypriniformes; family Cyprinidae; genus Spinibarbus; species Spinibarbus caldwelli. The sequence continues at coordinate 13,389,384 of CM077240.1, forward strand.
AGTGCTTGCAGGTTCACCACCTGATCGCGAAAGGGCTTGGTGAGAACCTTGGGCACGCATCCAGGCCGGGGTCTCAGGACAACATGAGAGCAGGCCGGCCCGAACACAAGGCACTCTTTGCTCACCGAAAGTGCTTGAAGGTCCCCGACCCTCTTTATGGAAGTGAGTGCGGTCAGGAGCACTGTCTTAGCAGACAGGAACTTCAGCTCGACTGAATCCAGCAGCTCAAAGGGACCCCTCTGAAGTCCAGCCAGGACAATAGAGAGATCCCAGGAGGGCACCAGGGGTGCCCTAGGAGAATTCAATCTTCTGGCACCCCTTGGGAACCTGACGAAGAGATCGTGCTTTCCCAGGGACTGGCCGTCCAGTGCATCGTGATGTGCTGCGATAGCAGCCACATACACTTTCAAGGTGGAGGGTGACAGCCTACGCTCCAACCTTTCCTGCAGGAAAGAAAGCACTACTCCAATCGTGCATTTTCAGGGGTCTTCTCGGCAAGAAGAACACCAATTTGCGAACAGACTCCACTTCACCCATGACGACCAGCAGACTGAGGCCTGGCCTGCAGGGCAGCGGTGGCTGGTAGTGCATCACGCCAGGGCAAGATGTGCTGGATCGCCTCTGTCTGCTTCTGCACTGCCGAGAACTGCTGGGCAAAGCCCTCGACAGTGTTGCTGAACAGCCCAACCTGGGAAATGGGAGCATCGAGAAAGCATGCTTTGTTGACATCCTTCATCTCTGCCAGGTTGAGCCAGAGATGGCACTCTTGGACCACTAGAGTGGACATCGCCTTACCAAGGTACCGCGCCGTGACTTTCGTCGCCCAGAGGGCGAAGTCAGTCGCCGATCACAGCTCCTGCATCAACCTTGGGTCAGAACTACCCTCGTGCATTTGTTTCAGTGCCTTGGCTTGGTGGACCTGCAGGATAGCCATGGCATGCAGGGCAGAGGCAGCCTGGCCCGCAGCACTGTAAGCTTTGGCCGCGAGAGCAGCCGTCATCTTACAGGCTTTGGACGGGACACATGGACGATTCCTCCAATTGGCGGAGTTTTGTGGGCACAGGTGCACCGCAACCGCTCTATCCACCTGGGGAACGTCCACGTACCCCCTGGCTGCCCCGCCATTGAGGGTAGTGAGGACGGAGGAGGGAGACGAGCGGCTTCTGGCCGTAAAAAGGGCCGTCCACGACTTTGTCAGCTCCTCATACACCTCCGGGAAGAAAGGCACCGGAGCAAATCGTGGTTGTGAGCTGCATCCCGTTCCGAGAAACCAATCATCCAGCCGCGAGGGCTCGGGACTGGGCGGTCTGTTGACCTCCAGCCTGATACTCACGGCTGCCTGGGCAAGCATGGCCATCAACTCCGGGTCCGATTCTGCGGCCGCAACACCCGAGGGGGGCAGCCCTGCCAAATCTTCATCCTCAGAGGAAGATAGCCCATCCCCCGATGCTGTGATTGACATCTGATCTTCCGGGGGCGCACCGAATGAAATGCTGGTAGCCCCAGGGGGCGGGCCAGCGAAATCACTCAGGAGCCGAATGGGACGTTCACTGCCTGAGGAGTAAGAGGTCCGTGGGGACTCAGCCGGCAGAGAGGCTCTTACTGTAATCCTCAGTTCTCCCAGAATGCCAGCCGGCAGTCCTCTGCTCGAGCCAGAGAGACCAGGACGGGTGGCGACAGAGGGTGCCACTCTTTTTACATAAGAGAGGCGAGATCGCAGCGAAGCCATGCTCATACACCCACAACAGGTGCATGAGTCATCCACGAGCGCAGCTTCAGCGAGTTGGATGCCCAGACACTGAAGACAATGATCATGTCCGTCATCAGAAGATAGGTAACAAACGCAACCAAGAGGACACGGACGGAACAGCATCTTTAAAAAGACGCGAGCCGTCCATGATTTGCTCTTTTAGGAAATTTTCTCTTTCAGTTGAAGTGCCCTGGGGAATCACTGCTGACAGGAACACCGCTGTTCACACTGTACCGGCAACTCGAACAATCTTCCAGAGAGATGAAAGGGCTTTGTGGAGATCAGCACTCTTCATTCCACTTGGCTCCGAAGCAAAAATCTGAAGAGTGTATGCACCTGTCGCTTATTTATACCCATATGCACTGGCGTTTTCTCTTAAAGTCAGAGGTGAATCCCCTAATGTCGTCACGACATAACTTGTAGTGACCGACAGATAGGGAACCTGTTTTAGGAGTTTATTTTCCAAACACACCCATACAGTAGTTGAAGAAACACCTTTACACACATGTACTGTAGAAAAACTGGTTGCATAATTGCTACAACCTCTCAAATTGTCTGTCTCTTTCTGTCACACAGTATCAGCAAGTGTATGATGATGCCTTCATCAGTGCGGTGGTTATCTCGCTTGTCCTCACTTCATTTTTTGCAGTGGTCTATTTTCTCATCATTCCTCAGTATGTAAATCACACACACAATACCTGACACATCAACATAACACACATTTTCTTTATTTGCCAGACACACTAAATTGATCACACATTTTACATGCTCAGGTCACTGCATCACACAACACACATGCATATAACATCCTCTCTCTTTCTCTTGCTGCAGAGGTCTTCTGGTTGTGATTCTGCTGGTTCTCTGTTTGTGTTTCCACATGGCAAGTGTGATGTACCTTCACATCACTCATGTACAGGTAACACTGGTTTCCAGGTGTTATGGGGACTCTCCATAGTCATAATGATTTTTATACTGTAGAAACTGTATTTTCTATCCCCTACCCCTAAACCTATCCATCATTCAAAACTTTCTGCATTTTTAGATTTTCAGAAAAGATAATTTATTCCCACTTTATATTAGGTGGCCTTAACCACTATGTACTTACATCAAAAATATGTACAATGTACTTATTGTCTTTACATTGTATCGAAAAACACTTTTGCTGCTATTGAAGTGGGATACGGGTAAGGTTAGGGACAGGTTTGGTGGTATGGGTAGGTTTAAGGGTGGGTTAAGGTGTAAGGGATGGGTCAGCAGTGTAATTATAAATGTAGTTACAGAAATTAATTACATGCAGGCATTTAAAAAAAAAAAAAAAAAAAAAAAATATATATATATATATATATATATATATATATATATATATATAAGTACAATGTAAAAGCATATGTGGACATGAATAACACCTAAAATAAATAATAATAATAATAATAATAATAATAATAATAATACTTGGACCAGTAAGCAAACACCCAGAATACAACAGCAACCACATAGCAACACCCTAGTATCCACCCCGGACTCTAGCACCACCTAGCAATCATCCAGAATATCTTACAAAAAGAGCACCATGGCACCACCTTGGAAACATACAAAACATCCTACCAACATCAAAGCAACCACATAGCAACACCCTAACAACCACCCAGAGTAACTTAGCAACCGTCCAGATCACCCTAGCAACATTGTAGCAATCACACAGAAACACCTTAACAACTGCCCAGAGCTCCTCAGAGCCACATTGGAACCATCCAGAACACCCTCGCTTCATCAAAGCAACCACATAGCAACATCCTACCAAACACACAGATTTCCCTAGCAGCCACCCAGAACACCCTAGAAATACTCTAGCAATGGTTCAGATCACCCTAGCAACATTGTAGCAATCATATAGAAACATCCTAATGACCACCCAGAGCTCCTTAGCACCACTTTGGAACCATTCAGAACATCCTAGCAACATCAAAGCAACCATATAGCAACACCCTAATAACCACACCGAGTTCCCTAGCAACCATCCAGAACACCCTAGCACCACCTAGTGGCCACATAGCAACACCTTAACAACCGCCCAGAGCAACCTAGCACCACCTAACAACCATTCTGAACATCCTAGCACCACATAGTAGCTACATAGCAACACCTTAACAACCACCCAGAGCAACCTAGCAACACCTAGCAGCCGCATAGCACCTTAACAACCATTCAGAACACTATAGCACCACCTAACAACCACACAGAACACCATAGTACCATCTAGCAGCCACATAGCACCTTAACAACCATCCAGAACACTATAACACCACCTAGCAACCACACAGAACACCATAGCACCACCTAGCAACCACATAGCACGTTCACAACCATACAGAACAGCATAGCTCCACCTAGCAGCCATCCACAGTGCTCTAGCATCATGGAAGTAATTTTCTTCAGGAAATGTCAAACTCTAGTTGTTTGTGTGCATTTGTTCTGCAGGTTTTCTGATTGCTCTTTCCTATCTTTGTGTTCTCAGTGCTCTCCTGACTGTCTGACCCTGCAGATCAGAACGGTTCTGTGTGGGTTTCTGGTGCTGCTGATGTACTCCGTGACCCAGGGGTGTGTGGTGAGTGTGTGTGTACAGTAGAAGAGAGTGACAACTGTATGACTGAGGGTGTTGCTTATAGAATATACACTGGTAAAAATATATGAAATATATATATATAATTCCATTATTTAACTTCTAAATATGTGTTCATCTATTAGTTTCTTTCTGATGTTGAATGTGTACGTGTTGCTGTACCTACACAGGTGGAATGTGTACCGTGGTCACTAGAGGGGAATTCCAATGTCTCCATGGTGACAGTTGTCACAGTCAACCGGACCAGCGTGGGCTCCGGGGTGTGCAAATACACTCCATATGTATTTTTATCATGTGTGATGGCTTCGCTATCTGTGGCTCTGTACCTCCGTGTGTCATCACTACCCAAGATCCTCCTGCTTCTCCTTCTCAACATCCTCCACACTGTCGTCATGGAGACTAGCGGCTATCGGAAGGCCATAGGGTGAGTTGAGCTAAACGCAAAGGTTATAGGAGTGTTTGTAGTTCATATTTGTTTAATTATCTCAGGGTTACCCAAACTGGGATTTATGAGAAATATTTTGTTTACCTGCAAGTAATGTCTCCATTAACTGACACCAGAGAACTGTGAACATGTAAATGTGTTGTTAAATTATTGAAATGTTAATTTAATAACTCAGGAGCAAATATAAAAATAAATGTTTTTGGTCAAAAGGCTGAATCCCTGTTTTATCTGATAATCTGATGGGTGTCATTGTGTTTGCGTGTGTAGAGGTGGATTCTTTCACACATACAGCTATGACCCGGTTCTGGCAATGCTGCTGTTTTCTGGAGCTCTGGTGCTTCACTGCAGACAGCTGGATCTCAAACTTAGACTGGACTACCTCTGGGCCACCCAGGTGAGTGCACCTGTGTCTATGTGCAAACATTAGGGTTTGTGTGTGTGTGTCTGTGTGTAAATGCATCACTTAGTAAAAAGTAATATAAATACATTTATTTCATACCAAGTATAGTTCAAATCTGTTAACATTTTCCTGACATCTTGTTTGAGATTTAGTGACATAAAAATTATAATTAAATTTTATTTGGAGTACTATTTGTGCACAATGCACATATCTTAATATTAAGCCTAAAATGTGTTTTAATGTCACTATTGATGAGGATTGTATGATCTTTTGAATAATATCAGTCTTTAAATGTAAGATATTTAAAGTGTATGTGATGTATTGCAATAGTACGGTGACCAGGAGGGGACGTCTTCGGTTCAGTTTGTTTTGTTGTGGCCAACGTGATAATATGTCGTGGCCACGAGATATTAATTCGTGGGAACATCATATTAATTCGTGGGAACGTGATATTATGTCGTGGCCGTGGCCTCGAGATGTTATGTTGAGGGAACAACATCCATTTAATGCCTAAACAAAATACGTGACCATAGCAACCCGGGATTATCAGAGATGGATAAAACATTTTTATTAACATTAAACCTTTCATTTAATATTTGTATATTATTATGATTATTATTATTATTATTATTATTAGGTTATATTAACTTGTTAGGGCTATATTTTTATATTTATTTCATATAAATATAATATTTTATTATTTCCCCTTTCAATTCGTGTATCACTTTACCTAAATAACGTTCTGTATAATTATGCTATTTGTTACCATATATTTTGCAAATACTGTAAACGCCTGACAATTATGCCAATACTTTATGATTGTAGGCTATTTATGCCAGTGCGTGATGATAAATGAGCGTGTTGTGTTTTCATTTGCAATTGAAACTACATGAATGATTCATTCCTCAACGAAACACTAGGCAGTAGGCTATAATATTAATAATTATTAATTCGCAGAAAAAAAATTAATATATATATATATATATATATATATATATATATATATATATATATATATATATATATATATATATGTTAAATTCAACCTTTAAACCACTTTAGCACAATCAAATATACTTCAGTATATCTTTAGTTGGACTTCAGCACAATTAAAGTGCATTAAGTACAAAATTAAATTGTTCCAAATTAGCAGACTTTAAGTATATCTGTTTAGTATACTAAAAGTACAATTGCAGGGTATTTTTTAAGTACATAAATATGTAAATGTATTTGTAGTATACTTAGCATAAAATAAAAGTATTCCAAGTATATTTTAGTATATTTATTTTTCACTTAGGTCATACAGTATGAACGAACTCGCACATTATCTGTATGTGCAAAACTTGACATGGATTTCACACAGTTCTTTGCAAACTTTTAAGTACATTTGACAGAATTGTTCCCCAAATTTCAGTTATTTGAACATGCAAAACAGTCCACAGATTTAGTCTGTGCCTGTATATGAGTAGTCTTAGCCTCAGGCCACATGTCCACAGAATCGCCCACATTGACTGTCTGTTGCATGTTACGCTCAAAAATGGCAAGTGGGGGAATAATTTGAATGAAATGATTTTGACCGGAAATAATAGTAATAATAATGTAAAAGAAATACAGCAAAATAGCACACACACACACACACACACACACACACACACACACACACACACACACACACACTGTTCAAAAGTTAGGGGTCTGTAAGAATTTTAATGTTTTTGAATGAAGTCTCTTCTGCTCACCAAGGCTGAATTTATTTATTCAAAAACACAACAGTATTGTGAAATAATATTATATATATATAATATAGTATATACTTTTAAATATAAATTTAGTTCAATTTGTATTTGAATATGTGACATAAAATGTGGCACATGGTCCCTCAGAAATCATTCTAATATGCTGATTTGGTGTTCAAGAGACATTTCTTATTATTATCAATGTTGAAAATAGTTCTGCTGATGAATATTTTTGTGGAAACTGTGATACAATTTTTTCCAAGATTCTTAGGAAGTTCAAAAGAAAATCATTTGTCTGATATAGAAATCTTTTGTAACATACTGTAAATTTAATGTGCTGACTTTACCATGTTGAATAAAAGATTCATTTCTTTTATAAAAAAGTCCCCAAACTTCTGAACAGTAGTGTATATTTTCAACAGAAAACACTAACTAGTGGAATATCATCAGCACTGTGATAGCAAGCTATTTCAACAGTAACAGTGCCCTCTAGTGGATGTTTTATTTTCAGAATACCATTCTATATTAAAACAAATTATTTTTATTACTACCCTTTAAAATACCCAGTGACTGTAGAGGTAATACAGCTAGTATGAGTATAGAGTTAATTGTTAATATGTCAGTTTGTGTGTTTTGTCCACAGGCTGAGGAGGAGAGAGATGACATGGAGAGAGTGAAGTTGGACAATAAGAGGATTCTGTTCAACCTTCTGCCTGCACATGTAGCTCAACACTTCCTGCTGTCCAACCCACGAAACATGGTCAGATTTCATTTACAGATCACAAAGAATAACCTTAAAGACAATGTGAGATACTAGTTAACTTCCAATAATGTGACATATTTCTAAGCAAAATAGCATATTCAGATGAAGTGAAGTGGGGTTTGTTGGGGTTAGTCAGATGTTGTAGTTCCCAAAGTCACCACTTCATGGCAATGTTGTTACGATCCAGCTGCTAATTAGGTGAGAGGTCAGTGCAGATTCTTTGGTGAGTGTGTTTTGATCATGCAAATGAGATAACATTGTGATTGTGTGTAGTGCAAATGCTCAGCCGCTCCGTCTGGCTTTGCGATCTCACTGCCTGGCTTCATTGTGAGGCCTCATGAACACAATGAATGTGTGATTAGGCCTACACTCCCGTTATGCGTTTTATGTTTTTTTTTTTTTTTTTATGTTTGCTGCATGCTCAACACATGCTGCTCGCCTCTTTTCCTGTCCAAGATCTTTCACAGGAATTGATGCAATCAGACATCCTGAAATCTGTTGCAGCAGCTCTGAAGCAAGCATCCTCTCCTGATCATGGAATTATGTTGTAAACAGTGGCAAGAGGAAGTGAAAATCGTGGACACATACGGAAAAGTACACACAAGATGCAAACATCACTGGGATGTTTTCTTGATGAATCTTCTTTTAACTGTAATGATAGCTTGGAAAAAGTGTGCAACTGTTTTGTCAAGTCCACTTATGGTGTTAGTCATATTTTCTTGCACCAAAACATTTTAATTTAATTTCCCCCCTCTCTGACTCTTATACCATTCAAAAGTTTGCGATCAGTTTATTTATTTTTATTTTTTTCCAAGAAGTTAATACTTTTAATCAGTAAAGGATGCTTTAAAGTGCCCCTATTATGTATTATGAAAGGTTCATATTTTGGTTTTGGGAGTCCCCAACAACAGGTTGACATGCATGCAAGGTCAAAAAACACTTTCATTGTCTTATAATATGCATTTATTTTTACATTACTTGCTCAGCGATTCATTTTTCCAAACCCCTCCTTTGCGTGACGCTAATCTGCGTTGATTGGTCCAATTGGTCTCATTTTCATTTCATCAAGCCTGTAACGCCTGATAAAGCAGCGTTTGTGAGCGCAGTGCTGCTTTGTGTACAGCGTTACCGGGGATTTTTACTGCTCCAAAAGCAGCACCTAGTGGCAAAGAATGAATTTGAATTTTCAATGAATTTGAATTGAACCAACAAGTGGGCGGGCAATGTGCTAATGTTTCATGTTGATGTCAACATGAAATGGCTTGGGATTCGTTTTAAAAACGACTCATTTCAATAATTCAGAGTCGACTCTTTCTTTTGAGAGACAATGGGCCTCATTCATGAAACACGAGCAGAACGAATTTTTGTGTAAATTTTTCGTAAAGCTGTTCTGACGTAAATTTTTGGATTCATGAAAGTGTTCGTATTTTCAAAATGTTAGTTGGTATGAAAGAAATGTACGCCTGCTCTCTACCACATGTAAATGGTGCGTAAAACGTTCTGTGTTCTTTTTGGCAAACTGATGACACTGAATTTTGATGCACTGCCATCATAATATTCTATTTTTAAGTTTGTTTGCTCCGGTGTTTTTTTTTTTTTTGTTTGTTTGTTTTTTTGTAGCTGATAGTTGATAAACTTTAGCTTTGGGTAAACGCAGCGCTTGTCACTGTCACTTTTTACCCAGCCGTCCAATCAATGGAGGAGGGGCGGGACAAATATCCTACTACACTGACCAATCATCCTACTTGCACAACAACTGAACAACAATAGAGAAGTTAGTATTGCTGGTTACTACATTTTTATATTCAGTAATATTCTTCAAAATACTAGTAATACGTTACTGCCATGGATATTCCACATCATAGCAACCAAAGCGTCCATAGCAATGGCTCATGTGCCACCAGCGTTTTCAAGCACCACCAGCTGGTCGTTTTAAGAAGAGTGCCTGACATTTTTCAGCTGGCTAAAGACGCTTTGGTGGACACACATTATTGAATATTTATTATGTGGCCTGTTAGTCTTTTTTGCATTTATGCAGTATACTGGAGCCAAACCTGAGAAAGTAAACCAGAATATTCCACTGCGTTCCTGGACACGCAGTTTGTGTAGCTGTAATTCATAGGCAGGCATTATGCTAATTGTGAATGAACGTGCACGAGCGCCCTATTTACGAATGATTGGAATTTATTAACATACGCATGTTTAACTACACTGAAAAAAAATGACTCATTGGATTTACTCAATTTTTTTAAGGTAAGTGGTTGCAATCAATTTATTTTAGCTACATTTAAATAAACAAATTTAGTTGACTAACTTTCAACTAAATTTGTTTATTTAAATGTAGCTAAAATAAATTGATTGCAACCACTTACCTTAAAAAAATTGAGTAAACCCAATGAGTCATTTTTTTCAGTGTATCAAATCGGAAGTTTACGAAGCGTTTGTGAATCCGGAGGAAAGTTTTCGGAAAGGTCCGTTTTACGTGCAAATTACTCAGAATTTACTCCTATATTTACGAATGTTTCATGAATGAGGCCCAATAACTTTATACACAGTGCACTTTCAGATTTAAAACTTTGCAGGATGGTTTTATTCACTTAGAGCTGTGTTACACACTGCATGAAAGGTAATTAAAAAAAAAAATAAAAAAATCCATAATAGGGGCACTTTAAAGCATTAATTATACCTTGTAATGCACTTTAATGCATTACAATTTCATGAATAATTGTAACCACATTTAATTCATTCTAACACATCAATTTATTGTTACACTATGCATTTTTAATTCTTTAAAAGTTATAATTATTTATGACAAGATATAATGTATTACAACACACATTATGAATAATTATAATGCATTATATAATATCATTTATAATGCTCTAATAACCCTTTAAATGCAGTTTTAAGTGTTATAAAACATAAATGAAAAATAAGAGGCACAAAGAGCACAATGTTCAACACTGATAATAAGAATAATTAGAATGATAATAAGAATGATGATTTCTAAAGGGTCATGTGACACAAAAAAAAAAAAACTATAGAAATGGCTGATGAAAATTCAGTTTTGCCGCCACAAAAGTAATTTATTTTTTCAGTTATATTAAAATAGAAAACTGTTTTAAATTTTATTTAATTTGCATTTTTAAAATAAGTTTTACATTTTATTTTAAATTGTAATAACATTTCTCAATATTATTTTTTTTTCTGCATTTTTGAATAAATTTCGACAATTTAAATTTGACGACTTTCAAAAATCCTACTGACCCCAAACCTTTGAATGGTAGTGTAAAATGACTAACCTCTGTATATGATTTCAGCCAGACGAAAGCATTTATGTGACACTTAAAAAGACAGATTATTGCTTTTTTATTGACAAATTAGTCTGACTAAAATCAAACATGCATGTAACACCAATATAGTTTGATAAACAAAACTACACTGTTATATTAATCTTTTGGTGCCATGTTTCTTGTTTACAGCCATAAGACACCAAATTGTTGCTATGGTTATGTCCAAAATCATAATTTTGGGAGTGACTCCTATACTCCATACATATACTGTAGAATGATAATTAAAGGGAGTCATTTCTGTCTTTAAATGCGGTTGTCACTCCCAAAACTTTGCAGTGTGTACGTGGCCGATATGTCTACATAGTAAATCAAATCCTTCTATTTCAGAAGAGCAAGAAAAACCCCTTTTTTATGCGCATAAACAACTGTGATGTGGTTGAATCTTTGATTTGAGATGGACGGGTCAATCTAATGCATTCTAGCTTTTAATATCGAAAGCAAGTTTAGCTTTGACCGAAATCAACTTGTACAGTTCATGCGTGTCGTGTGTCATGACTAATTACTGTAGACTTAACTTCTCTAACCACTGTTATATTCCAGCTCAGTCTGGATCAGTGGTATCGCCCCCTGAGGGTCTCAAGGCTCTTTCCTTTCCTGCTCTTTCACTGTTCCAGGACCTGTATTATCAGTCTTACTCTCAGGTGGGCGTCCTGTTTGCCTCCATCCCCAACTTTAATGACTTCTACATTGAGCTGGATGGAAACAACATGGGTGTGGAATGCCTCCGGCTGCTAAACGAGATCATCGCTGACTTTGATGCGGTGAGAATTTATTGTCTCCCAGCCTGAGATATGTATGTTTTGGCTCAGTGTGTGAGTTACCTTAATCCCACTCTAGGCTTCATTTATTTCTCCATCACATCATCTCTCTTTCTCTGTCTGTAGCTGATGGATAAGGAATGCTACAGAGACATTGAGAAGATCAAAACTATTGGCAGTACTTACATGGCTGCGGTCGGACTCGTCCCCACTGCGGGATCCAAGGTACACAGAGTGTGTATGTGTGCAAACACAGCAAAAATCATTTTCCTAATCAGAATTTTTGCCTTGTTTTCCAGTAAAATGATCTAAACAACTTTAAAACAAGATATATTATTTGAGAAGCAGAAAAAAAAAATGTTTTTAGAGAATGCACTGTTCTAAAGTTTGGGGTCTGAAAGATTTTTTTTTTTATGTCTACCAGAGCAGCATTTATTTGATAAAAAAAAAAAAAAAAAATACAGTAAAAAATCTGTAATATTGTGGAATATTATTATAATTTAAAATAACTGTTTTCTTTTTGAATATATGTTAAAATGTAATTAATTCCTGTGATGCAAAGCTGAATTTTCTGCAGTCATTCAGTGTCACAAGATCCTTCAGAAATCATTCTAATATCCTGATTTGCTGTTCAAGAAACATTTTTAGTATTATCAGTGTTGAAAACAGTTGTACTGCTTCATATTTTTGTGGAAACTGTGATCCATCTTTTTCAGGATTCTTTGATGAATAGAAAGTTAAAAGAACAGCTTTTTCTTTTTCTTTCTTTTTTTTGAAATATAATTTTTTAGAAGAATGACTTTACTGTAACTTTTTATCAATTTAATGCATAATTGCTGAAAAAACACTTTTGAATGGTAGTGTCTTCAGTTAAGTTTGATTTTTTTTTTGTTTGTTTTAAGTATAAATCTAACTAAATTTAGTGAGGTTTGCACATAAAATTATAACATTTTAATTTATATAAAGTTATGCAACTGTGTTTTTCAAATTAATTTATTTTAAGGATGTTTAGATATTTTTAAAGTAAACTTTACAAATTAATCAAATTAATCTGAGCCCGTGTGTGTGTGTCTGTGTGTGTGTGTGTAATTGTGCTTGTGAGGTCTTGAAAAGTGAGAGCATTAAGAGAGAACTTGTGTGTGTGTGTGTGTGTGTGTGTGTGTGTGTGTGTGTGCGCGTGTGTGGGCGTGTGCGGGCGTGTGTGTTTTCAAGCTAATCTCAGTTTGGGTGTATTTGCATTTGGCCTTGAAAGATGAAAATCATGTCATGGCACCACTCAAACCTGCCACTGCTTTGAAAGCAAAACTAATATCAAATGCAAACGCACTTGTGTGTTTGTTTTTCTGTCATATAGTGAAGACTTTCCATTGACTTCAGTTATTTTTATACCGAGCTAATGATATTTTCTCCTAACCCTAAAGCTAACATAAACACAGCACACGGCTTAATTAAAGGGATAGTTTACATGAAAATTTAAATTCTGTCATCATATACTCACCCTGATGTTGTTCTGAATCTGTATGCATTTCTTTCTTCTGTGGAACATTGAAGAATGTTGGGAAACAAACCATTTTGGAGTCCATTGACTTCCATTGTATGGACAAAAAAGACATTTATCAAAATATCATCTTTTAAGTTCTGCAGAAAAAGACAGTCATACAGGTTTGGAACAACATGTGGGTGAGTAAATTATGATAATTTTTAGATGACCTATCCCTTTACACCTCAGATCGGTGATATGAAAATTTTGAATGTGTTAGTAATATGAAATTACAATCTGTCATAATGTATTCACCCTCATGTCACTCTAAACCTGTAAAATTCCTCCATTGAACACAAAAGAAAATGTTCAGAATGTTCAAGATTACATTTTCCATGCACCAAAAGCAAGTGAACCTAAAATCATATTTGAACTTCCTCATATTCAGACATGATAACCAGATTGGCATCAAGATTTTGAGAAAGTAACTGTATCAGTCTGTTCTGACACAAAGCTATCATATGACTTCAGAAAACTTGGAGGAATTTTTTGTCTGTTTTGGAGCTTCTGGTCATTATGCTATGTTGTTTACAGGGAAAAAAGGGCAGCATGAACATTCTTCAAAATATCATCTTTTGTGTTTCACAAAAACTTCAAATGGTTTAGTTAATGATAACGGAACTTTTTTTTTTTTTTTTTTTGCAGAAATTCTCCCATATTCTGATCATAAAATCATCCAACAATTACTCTGTTCATTATCTTATTACAAGTGCAGAGGTGGTAGTATATGAATAATGTCTTTCTGTTTTCTCTCTGAATAGGTAAAGAAGTCCATTTCTGAGCACCTGTGCACAGTGGCTGATTTCGCCATCGAGATGTTTGATGTACTGGATGCGATCAACTACCAGTCTTACAATGACTTTGTGCTTCGAGTTGGTGAGTGACCTTGTTAAAGCGAGGTGTAAACCGTGTGTGTGAGTTAGTGTGTGTAAATGAGTGTATGTGCTTCTGTATAAGTGGAGGAAATACGTCAGTAAGTGTGGACATTGTGCCGGACATCCCACATCCAGTAGGATGTCCTGAGTGTAACATGTTTTGTAAGGAACAGATTACATATAACAAACTCACAGTTACACACATACACGAACAAGCTACACTACATACACATTTCTTAACAAAATGTCATGAATTTAAACACCTCACTATTAACACATTAGTGGTATGCTGCTGTTAACACAATATCCATCCCTTCAGCTCTGATGGCCTCTAGTTGCTGAGTAGATTTTTTTTTCTTAAGCAGACAGACAGCAGAAAGTGAAGGTTTAGCACAGGGAGCTGCTCAGAAAAACATAGCTGCTTCAAATCATTTTTAATGAGGAGGGGATACAGAATGGAGAACTGGCGCAATCCTGTAAAACTGGCCCAAATGAGCAATCTGTAATTACACTTTTTAAACCACTTGACAAGTCGCATTTGCAAAATTTAAAATTGCAGTTATGAGAAGGAATTTTGCAATATACTAATGACAAAATGTAATAGCTTTCTCCACCACTGAAACACATTTTTCTGCTGATGTAAGGCCACATGGTAAGAAAAAATAATAAGATGAAATTCTGCAATTTATATTAGTATTTCTTTCTTTTTTTAACTACTGGCCTCTTTCTAGGCCACACTACCTGTTTTTAGTGAGTTAAATCACAGTTTCCACAAAAATATTGAGCAGTTTAAATATATATATATATATATATATATTTAAAAAAAAAATTAACTGTTTCAACATTGATAATAATATGAATTGAATCTTTACCAGCAAATCATCATAGAATGATTTCTGAAGGATCATGTGACACTGAAGTAAGGATGCTGAAAATCAGCTTTACCATTACAGGAATAAATTACATTTGAAACTATAAATTGTTTTAAATTGTAAAAATATTTCACAATATTACTGTTTTTACTGTATTTTTTTTTAGCTGTGTGTGCGTGTGTGTGTGTGTGGTATAGGCTATAATTTTTTATATTTTTTTTACTAGTGGGAGCAGGACACTATAGTTCATTTATGTAAGTGAGGATAGCAAAATAAAGTAAACTGTGACATATTATACCCAAAAATTATTTAGACTGTGGACTACCAGTAAAGCCGGGCATACGCTGTGCGATTTCTGTGCGATTTCCGTGAGATTTCAGCAAGGTATCAGCTCACACTATACGAGAAGATCGCATGCGATGTAAAGCCAAAGCTCACGATTTATATGCTCACACTATATGTGTGAAATACTTGGGTTGCGCTTGCGCAGACGATGACACCGTATATGGACGATAGCCAGAGATATCTTAAATAAATAAATAAATAAATAAATAAATAATATCCGTGATATCATGAGGATTTGGCATTTCCAATTAATGTATGAAATTATTACTATTATTATTATTATTATTATTATTATTATTATGGTACTTTTATTATTAAATTTATAGGTCTACTACAATTCATTTGCCCGCAATAATTTCATATCGCATTAACCACACAATTGTGGCGCGGATATAAAAGATTTAATTAGATTACTCCTCACTGAAAATTATTTAAATCATTTAGATATATTCCACAATGATTAGGCCTATAATTAAAATCCTCAACCGTCTAGCAGATGTCCGGACTCCAAACACTGAATGAACAGCTTAATGAATAATCAGTCAATGAAAATAAAACCTTTATTACAGACAAGGAAATTCCAAAAACAGCTTGTTTAACACGAAACACTTCAATTCTGTTGTTGTTGTTTTTTTTCACTAAATATATCAGCCATAAGATTTATTTATTTATTTTTTTTTAGAAAATAAATTAAGACAATACCCACCCAATATGTCTTTCGTCTCCTCTGAGAGAATATGTGCCATTAATGCAGCGACAGATGCCAAAAGCTCAGTCAGTTTTTACTTTCACTTTCTGTAGCTAATGAATTGACTGGATTTGAAAACTTCTTCATGGGGCATAACGCTCATGCAGTTTGCAAATTGTTTGTGTGGTATGTACTGGCTCGCCTTCATGGTTTAAAACTGAAATATTTTTAATTTTGCGACATGATTGTCTTTGATTGCAAAAGGATGGACATTTCCCGTGATAATAACATTATTTTATCTAAAGATCCCTCTTCTCGTTTTCTTTCTTGCTGCAATAAAGTTTAAATAGTTAAAGTTCTGTTTTCACGCAGGCGCAGTGAGGGAAACAGCACTGAGTTTAGGGCAGTAGGCTCGTAGCTCTGCTTCTTAGATACCCCCACGAGGGGCGACCAAAATTTATTACATGTCAGAAATTCATCCGACCATCCGATTGCCTGTCGGGAGAGACTATCGCTTCTTGTTTCGCCCTGTAAACTGCACGAACACTGCACGACAAACGACGCACGACAGCTAAAATTTGGCCCGACTCAAAAAAAGAGTCGCACGAGTCAGAATTCAGCTCAAAATCGGATGAAAATCGCACAGTGTATGCCCAGCTTAAAATTGATAAAAATTTGGGACCAAAAATTATTCAGACACTTTGACCTGACCATGTTTTGCTTAAGTGTTTTTTAATTGCTAATGTTACCTTTTACACCACAGACTGAACAAAATTAAGCATTGCTTAGTAATTGGTTGACCTAAATTGGTATTACCTAATTGTGTACTTAAATTTAACAGCTGACAGCTATTCAACCTAATTCATTACATACCTTTCTATCAAAGTTATCTGACATTATCAAGATGAATTTGTTCTGACACAGTTTAACTCTGAGTTCTTGTCACATCTTATTACCATTTTCTAAACTATAGCGAATAAACTGTGATAATGTGAGAAATGTTGAAGGTGTCTGAAGAAATTCTGGCTTGACTGTGTGTGTGTGTGTGTGTGTGTGTGTCTGTGTGTGTGTGTGTGTGTGTGTGTGTGTGTATACATATAGCGTCTAGAAATGATTTTGATACCTCCAGACCAAGAAAAATGATGTAATATTTCACAATATTACGGTTTTACCTGTATTTTTTTTTAAATAAATACAGCCTTGATGAGCATAAGAAGCAATAAACAATTAAATTGAACATTTAAAAATCTTTCCAACCCTAATTTTTAAACAGAGTCTGTTTTACATGTAAAAATGGCAGATGCAGGGACGTTAAATCTGATTACTTAATCATTTTTGTTGATCAGGTATCAACGTGGGTCCAGTAGTTGCTGGTGTAATCGGGGCTCGCAGGCCTCAGTACGACATCTGGGGAAACACAGTCAACGTCGCCAGCAGAATGGACAGCACTGGAGTTCAGGGAAAAATACAGGTAAAACAAACACACCATCATTTAAACAAACCAGCACACCACTCCAAACAAATCTGACTTCATCTGCCTCTTTATCCCAGGTGACCGAGGACGTCTTCCGCCTACTCTCCAGTTATTATCACTTCCAGTGTCGCGGCCAGGTCAGCGTGAAGGGCAAAGGTCAAATGCTCACCTACTTTCTGGAAGGCCGAACTGCGCAAGGCGCACAGCACACGCGATCCAAGAGCCCCGAGCGCGGGTCGAGCCCCTGCATCCGGACCAAACTGGGATCAGCGCCCGCTGTCAGCACCTACGGGGTGAAAAGTCACACCGTAGGGCACGTTAGCACCCCAAACAACAGCATTCTGTACCTGCCCTCTGTATCCGTCGACATGGAGATGGAGGTGTGATCGCCAAGAAGACGGGTTCTATGGTGATCAATCGATGCATTAGTAATTCAGAGGCAGGGAGGGAAACCGAGCACAAGGTATGAAGCGAGATGAAAAACGAGGAGAGACGAGACAGTCTTTGCACATTCAAACGTGCCAAACCGAGAAAGGCCCTCCTCCTTCACGCAAGTACATAATAAGCATGTATGTCTTTCCGTGTGCAGGTATGCGTGTGTTTTAATGAGTCTTCCCCGACCAACAGGATATCAGGGTCTCCTAAACGGGAGCATGCGATCTACTGCAAAAGGCAGCTTCACACCAGCCGTGGAGACACGTACCCCACCGTGTGTGTGTGTGTGTGTGTGTGTGTGTGCGTCTGTGTTATCTTGCATCTGAAAATGTCAAGAGATGCCACGGCGATGAATATTTTGAACATGTGAGCGGTGAGAACCAAACGTTTCATTTAAAACAGCGCTGTATTTTGTACGAGACTTTTTGAGTCAGGCCAGTTTCTGAGACGACGGAACACGTGTTGGGTTTTTCCCACCAAGACAAAGAAAAAGCTGGTTGCTCATATTGAGATTTGCTTCAGATAAATTGTTTACATGAAGAACACGTCACGGGTTTACAGACCTGATAGCAAAGTTATTCCCAGCTCTTCGGGTTTCAAGCACTCGTCTGCGGTTGCAGAGAGAGAGAGAGGCAGAAATACTAAACAACCGCAGTGAATCAGAGACTGCAATGATTTACTAGCGAATGCTAACGCTATCCTGTTTTGTAATCATTTACAGAAAGTCGGTCGGGTCTGTGACGTGGGTAAATGTTTAACTTTGCGTGGGTTGAATCAGCACAGTTTTCCTGTATGTGATGTGTGTACACACTTGGTGCTTGGACAAAACATCTGTATGCACTTGCTGCTGCCCTTTGCCCTCTGGGATATCCTTTCCAGTAATAACACGACAACTGATCCCATTGCGTTTAATAAGCGTCGAGGACGTGAAATATCAATACAATTGAGAAGCCAGCACAATCGAGGCTGTCACTGATAATACTATTCACAAAAAGCAACCAAATTAGCTTCCAGTATGTGATCAAATGGTTTAATATACATTTATTCCACATCTATTTTGTCGGTAGTGGCACTTCGCTTTCAGATTCTCCTATCAACGGTAGCATCTCTCACTGTGCTTGCGGAACGTTCTTTACCACGCGGTTAAACACGCATGATATTTTAGTGATGGATGTGTCATGTGCTCTCTAGATCTTAGGTTAAACATCTGGATTTTAGTGCATCTGTTTCAGAGCATGCAAATGTCTCAAACCTGCTCTCGGTTTGGAAAGCCTCACGAGCCTCATTTCGGATTTCAGAATGATCTTTTGGTTTTCTTTCTGTGATATTACTGTATCTTTGATAGATTTCCCATGATGCCTAGCGAAAGAAGTTTGGCTTCAAGCATGCCGTTCTGCATGTCCCTCTCAGCATGCCGTAATTCTGTCAAGTCGCTCTATTTGATAACTGATTTGTGTCTCTAATGCATGCCTACTGCAAAAACACAACCGAGGGTGAAAAGTGTCGAAGGTATGTTGCGAAACATGCTTTAGTAGCACTGCATGAGCCCAGAATAATGGCCTTGATGAAACGAACCATCTTTTTTTTCGTTATCCGACGGCGTATCCGCTTACCTGGTCCGTGCGTGGTGCTGTGGGGAAAGCTTTCTGGGAGTTTTGTAGCATTGGCGCTTTGTCGAGCTCTTGAAGTGACTGCCTTTTTATCCAGGGTTTGTTGGAGAAAGTGTATTTCTTTGAATATGTGCCAACACATGCGGTTACAAACATATCAAACTGTGTTCTTTTCTAGCGCAACTTTGCGACGTTGTGTGCATTCGGTTCTGTTTCAAACTTTACTCTCATATGGACTGATCGAACCACGTGGGGCTCAATACCGACTCGCAAATGGGCTATTCCTTTTTGTTTTTCGACGTTTAATTCATGTTAAGCTACGTATTCAGGAATGCTTTCTCTGATTCTATTTTTCGCTGCATTTAGCTTCATTTGCCATGTACGGAATTTCGCATATTTATTAACGTAAAGTAAGGAGCTGTTCATTCGAGTTTCATATATGTAGATTTTGTTTTTTTCTTTAATGAATATGAATGCCAAATGCCAAAATGCTTATCGTATCACTAAATATTTCAGATTCTATGATCCAACAAATGTAGCCAAACAGCTAAATGGTTCTATTTGATATGGCTTAATATGATCTATTTTGACTACAGTGGCCTAACTTACTGCTGTTATGAACATTAATGATATATTAACTTTATTAATGCATAAAGTGTGCACAGTAAAATCATAGAATAGATTTTCATGTTGATTAGATATTTTCATATTTGATACGGGTCAAAATTATTGTACGTATTAAATATATTGTAGAGTAAACGAAAAGAGTATTTTATTGATGATTTGTAATATTTGTGCTATTTTTGGGGTTGCAATGTATTTATTGCGATGGTTCTATGTGAATGTAAATTTCATATTGAGATCTTTTATACTTGTGTTTGCACTGTTCGGGAATAAAATAACAATGAGAGATGATGTGAGGCTTCTGTGTGATGTTTGCAATGGTTGTGTTGTCGTGGCCGTGGCCTTGACCTTGAATAAGGATACGTCAATCTATGGATTGATTGTGAGAGTGAATGACCTGGGAGTTCTGACATTGTATAACTCAAGAAAAACAAATGGGGCAAACAAGGAAGATTCAGACCTTCTCATGTGATTTTTTTTAAAAATCTATTTTATTTATTTGTTTTTGTTTTGTTTTGTTGAGACGAGACTGATTGAAAACCAATTTCCTCTCCCACAAAAGTACGTTTTGTTTTGTTTTGTTTTGTTTTTTGTTGTTTTGCTTTGTTTTGTTGAGTTGAGACGAGACTGATTGAAAACCAGTTTCCTCTACCACAAAAAAAAGTCTCCTTTTTATTATTTAAATTAAATTTAATAAGATTTTATTTTTCATTTATTTTATTTTAAAGAAACTCATGGAAAACCAGTTTCCTCTTCCAGAAAAGTCCATGTCTTTCTATTTTATTTTATCTTATTATTTTATTTTATTTTATTTTATTTTATTGAGTTGAGTTGAGTTGAGTTGAGATTAGACTGATTGAAAATTTGTTTCCTCTCCCACAAAAGTACATGTGTCCTTTTTATTATTTAATTTAATAATATTTTATTTTATTTTTCATTTATTTTATTTTACAGAAACTTAAGGAAATGTTTCCTGTTCCACAAAAGTCCATGTCTTCCTATTTTATTTTATTTTTTATCTTATTTTTATTTTATTTAGTTGAGTTGAGTATATGAAGATTGATGTTTCTGATGAACCAGTTTCCTCTCCCACAAAAGTCATGTCTTCTTTTTAATTAGATTTTTCATTTTATTTTATTGAGACTGATGGAAAACCAGTTTCCTCTTCCACAAAAGACTGTGTGTTCCTGCCTGGGTATTTGCATTAGATTAATGTGTGAAATAAACAGCAGTGCTTCAGAACATCGAGGCTTTAGGAACTGCCGTAGATCCGACCTATTGTCCCACTTCTCTTTTCTGCATACTTCCACGGCTTTCCGACCGGGAGCTGGATTTTTTCATATACAGGATGTGCCCGTTCCAAAGCATTTTGGGGAGCAGGGGAAAACAAAGAAGTCTTATCAGGCTGGCATGTGTAAGCAGCAAATAGACAGGATGTGACACATCGTACTGCCGGATACAACTTGCAAATGTTATTTATGAGAGAAAACTTACATAAACACAATCACATCGGGGTGTCAGGTTGGATGGACTTGACATTACCCTGCAATGTAGGGCCTGCATCTTGTAGTATAAACCATCCTTCCCTACCCAACAACATAGGAAAAGGAGTTTACTGTAAATAGACATAATATGACTGCAAAATGAATTTCACCTTTAAGGGATAGTTCACCCAAAAATGAAAATTCTGTCATTAATTACTCACTCTTATGTCGTTCCAAAACCGTAAGACCTTCGTTCATCTTTAGAACACAAATTAAGATAATTTTGATGAAATCCGAGAGCTTTCTGACCCTGCATAGACAGCAACGTAACTGACACATTCAAGGCCCAGAAAGGTAGTAAAGACATTGTTAAAATAGTCCATGTGACATCAGTGGTTCAACCATAATGTTATGAAGCTACGAGAATACTTTTTGTGTGCAAAGAAAACTTTATTCAACAATTTCTTCTCTTTCATGTCAGTCTTCAATGCCTGTTCACAAAAGTACAACTATGCATGCGTGTGGTGCTGCTGATGCAGGAGCCGGCGTTCTGACATAGAACACGGATGCGCTGCACCTTGTTTACAAGCAGAGGAATGTATGCGTCATGGTACTCTCGTGAACGTGAAGACTGACATGGAAGAGAAGAAATTGTTGAATAAAGTGTTATTTGCGCACAAAAAGCATTCTTGTAGCTTCATAATATTACATTTGAACCATTGATGTCACATGGACTATTTTAACGATATCCTTACTACTCTTCTGGGCTTTGAATGTGATAGTTCCATTGCTATCTATGCAGGGTCAGAAAGCTCTCGGATTTCATCAAAAATATCTTAATTTGTGTTACGAAGATGAACGAAGGTCTTACAGGTTTGGAACGACACGAGGGTGAGTAATTAATGACAAAATTTTCATTTTTGGGTGAATTATTCCTTTAGAAATCATAGTTTTGTAATTATTTACTCAACCTCATGTTGTTCTACACCAAAAATAAGTCACACCACCTAATGCAATCTTGACATGCTATATTTGTATGAACATGAATGAGATTTGAAAGATTTCCAGCAAGAAATTACTTTTTGGTCTGTTTGTCACATCAAGTTATATATGGATTCAGAACACTTATTCTGTTGTATGTAAATGAAAAGTTTATTCATTATCTACCACCCTCATGTCACTCTAAAATTGTATAACATATTCAGTCGAACAAAATATCAAAGAGACTCTTTTTCATACAATAAATTTGCATGCTCACGGCTGTCAAGTTTCACATTTTGCTTGATTCAAAAGTTTGGGTTTGGTATGATTTTTAAATGTTTTTGAAAGAAGTCTCTTATGCTCACCAAGCAAGGCTGCATTTATTTGATTAAAAATATTGTAAAAACAAATATTATAACAATGCAAAATAACTGTTTTGTTTATTAATATTTTATGGTGATTTAATATATTAATGTATATTGAAATGTAATCGAATCCTGTGATGGCTGAATTTTAAGCAGCCATTACACCAGTCTTCAGTGTCACATGAAAACAGTTATGCTGCTTAATATTTTTGTGGCAACTGTAATACATTTTTTTTTTTCAGGTGTAAAAAAATAAAATAAAATGTAACATTTGTAACATTATAAATTTTGTTCAGTTTAATGCATCCTTGCTGGATAAAAGTTTTAATTTATTAAAAAAAAAAACTTATTGATCTCAAAATTTGAATGGTAGTGCATACCAGGGGTCAAATGATAAACCCTCCTACATTTGACCTAAGATCATTTCTAAAATGTGCATACATGTGATTCAGAGAAATGAATGTATGCACCAAAAAAAAAAAAAAAAAAAAAAAATTCCAATGTCTCTCTTCCAGATGTAAAATCTATAAATCACAAATGACCTTGAAATGTGTGCAGGTGAATGGTGTCAGATCTCCGCCTTGTAAATGTCATTAGCAATTAATATCATTAGCATTTAAAAAGGCACCTCTGCTCAAAATCCTTTACTTGAGAATGGCAAGCGATGAGAATTGCTTAGACTTCCTCATTCCCACAGACTCTCTGCCACAAGAAGTGCATCTGCCTGCTTAGAACCTGATGCAGCACTAAGCACTTTTCCAAGACAAAGACCGTTTTTATAAACCTGAGCGTTTTTATAAATGATGTCACAGGATTTGAATATAAGTTCAATTGCACAACATAAAAGAATAGATCACGCAAAATGAAAATTGTGTCATCATTTACTCACCTTCAAGTTGTTCTAAACCTTTATGAGTTGTTTTTCTGTTGAACATAAAAGAAGATATTTTGAATAGTGTGTGTAAGTTGACGGTAGCCAGAATTTTCTTCCACTGCGTGGAAAGCAAAGGCTACCATCAACTTTTTGATTATTCTTCAATATATCTTTTATTCTCAAAAGAAGAAAGAAACTCATGGAGGTTTGGAACAACGTGAGGGTGAGTAAATGATGACATAATTTTAATTTTTGACTGAACTATCCCTTTAAGCACTACAGTCATGGCCAAAAGTTTTGGCAGTGACGTAAATTTTGTGTTTTGAAAAGTTTGCTGCTTAAGCTGTTGTGGTGTTCATTCACATTGTTTCTAGATTATTGTGTAGAGTGATCAGGTGCATTTTAAATAATTGCTAAAAGCTTTATAGGCCAAAAAATGAACTTTTCACAAAAAAACATAAACAAATTTCACTGTTTTTGATCCTGACACAAAATGACCAGCTAACATTAATTGACTAATTATATCAGCAGCACATGTGAAAGTGTGAATGAGTACTAGTCAGGTAAAATCACTATCATACTAATTAGACTGTAAGAGCAGACTGATTGCTATAAAAGGAGGGAAGAAATGTTCCGATCATTGTGTTCTTGTTAGCAATGGCTACCTCCAAAGAAACACGTGTAGCCATCATTGCTTTGCATCAAAATGGCCTAACATGCAAGGAAATTGCTACAAAGAATATTGCACCTGAAAGAACCATTTACCGGATCATCAAGAATTTCAAGGAGAGAGGTTCGACTGCAGTGAAGAAGTCTTCGGGACGTCCCAGAGTGTCCAGCAAGCGCCAGGACCGTCTACACGCACAGTGAGGCCAAGACTTTTGGACAACGGCCTGGTGTCAAGAAGGGCAGCAAAGAAGCCACTTGTCTCCAAGAAAAACGTCAAGGACAGACTGAAATTCTGCAGGAAGTACAAGGATTGAACAGCAGAAGACTGGTGCAAAGTTATTTTCCCTGATGAAGCTCCCTTCCGACTGTTTGGGACATCTGGAAAATGGATTGTTTGGAGAAGAAAAGGTGAATGCTACCATGAGTCCTGTGTTGTGCCAACAGTGAAGCATCCTGAGATCATCCATGTGTGGGGTTGCTTTTCAACCAAGTTAGTGGGCTCTCTCATAATTCTGCCCAAAAACATTGTCATAAATAAAGAATGGTATCAAAACGTCCTGCAAGAGCGACTTCTTCCAATGATCCATGAACAATTTGGTGATGATCTGTGCTTTTTCCAGCATGATGGAGCACCATGTCACAAAGCAAGAGTGATAAAGAAGTGGCTCGAAGATCATTACATTGAAATTTTGGATCCGTGGCCAGGCAACTCCCAGGATCTCAATCCCACAGAGAACCTGTGGTCAGTCCTCAAAAGGTGAGTGGACAAGTAGAAGCCCACAAATTGTGATCAACTCCAAGAGCTAATAAGGCAAGAATCGATCGCCATCAGTCAGGATTTGGCCCAGAAGCTAATATCCAGCATGCCAGAGCGAATTACAGAGGTTATGAAGAACAAGGGTCAACACTGTGAATATTGACTCATATATATATATATAATATTATTTTTTTTAATATATATATTTTTTTGCCAATAAAAGCCTTTAAAACTTATAATTGTTTTTCTTATCATTGTTTTTCATTGTTTTTCATTGTTTTTCACTGCTTATCATTGTTTTTCAGTATACCACAGAATCATGTGGAAAAATAATCTACAAATACTGAAGCAGCAAACTTTGCAAAACACAGAATTTACGTCATTGCCAAAACTTTTGGCCATGACTGTAGACTAACGCATTTTACACTCGTATAAACAATTCTATTATTAGAAAGTGTTTATTTTTCTTTCGGTCATGTCTTCTCTCGCTCAAAAACAAAACAAAGAAAGATAAGAACATCTTGATGAGTGTTCCATGGAAGAAAGAAACTGATACAGATTTGAAACTGCATGAGGGTGAGAAAATGATGACAGAATATCTTTTTTTGTGTGTGTGCAAACTACCCTGTTGAATTACCTGCGCCCCTACGCAGGAGTGAAAGCAATGGAATAATCAGCCCAGCCTACTGAACCCATTGTGAGTTAACAACGAGCTTTGCTTATGGAAAATATCCAATCTGTCCTGTAGCTCACATACTGTAGCGATGTCAGATCAGGCCTGGGCTTGCTTTTCAAGTTCTTAACCAAACCCATTCCTTTCCTCATCTCTCAAATGATAATCTCTGCCCTCCAGCACATCAGCGCTCACAATGACTTTCATACGAAGATGCTCTCGCTCACTCCCATTTTTCCTCCCATCGAACGCCTTGCCAGAACTTGTCTTTTTCCCCCTTTTTAACTGTCGGTCCCCTCTTACTGGAAACTGTAAACGTTTCCTGCTAAATGAAGATGTGTGTGTATTCTGTGTACATGCTGATGAGTAAGGCGTAGGAGTGTTTATTACCTGCGGGGAAGAAATGACTCATGACTTTTTTTATGGCTGACATACCAAGATAAACAGCAGCGGTAACAGGTCATCAGCTTGCACTCTTCAAACCCATCTGCTGTTGAGATCACAACGACGCAGCTCCTAGATTGAATAAGATGGCCTCAGATCAGCGTGGGGCTAATGATCAATTTGCACTCTGAGTTAGCCAACTAAACAATCGTGACAAAACCCTTTCACAACAGCTTTCAGGCATACAGTACAAGGCTATTCAGTGCAGACAGCATATCTGATAAGAGGATCCAGCAGTGGTCTCCAAGACTGGATTTGTGATGGTTTGTGTGCACTGATGAAAGTGGGTTGTATTTTGATTTTACGCAAGGTATGGCATGCTCTATTTTAAGATCATAAAACACAAATAAAACTGTCAAGCACTGATTGTGTAATTAGTGTTCAGATAAATCACTGTTGAAATGCTGAACACACGTTCTTTGCATAATACATGGGTCATGTTGCAATTAGATATGTTGATAAACTTTTACCTAATATAAAATTAACCCAGCCATGAAAAGTAGCTAGTTTTAAACATTTAAAGCTCTTCAACACTTCAACCCTGCTAGAAAAGTTACTGATATTCAAACAAATGTTTTTCTTAAATGTATGGAAAACTTAAAGTTTGTCAATAAGAAAGAACAAGAATTGAGAAAGCTCAATTTAGGCTAAATTTTGCAAACCTGTTACCAATCTATCATAGTTTTTGGATTATATTTCATCATCTTGGAATTACAAGGTTTTATCTGACATTTTTGGTCAAAATTGAGTCATTCACATATTCTCATTCTGTGATTTATTTACATTATCTGATGTTTTTTTTTTTTAAGTTATGTACATTTTGGGACTTTTTATTTAGAAAACAAAAAGGTTCTATGTAAAAAGTACTGTATATGGGATGCAAAAACGTTGAAGCTCAATATCTCAAAACCATTTTATTTTATTTTATTTTGAAAAAACAAATCACAAATCAGGGTTTTGGACAGATTTTTGCAAATTTTAGTAACAGAGAACTTCGACTCAGAGTAACTTTGACTTACATTCTGGCAAGTTCTCTGAAAGTTATTAACAGCCCTTCTTTCATAGTAACATTAATAGAAAGTTCATTAAAGGTTATCTGGTCTAATAAAGTTATAGAGTTATAGTTCAGAACATTATCACAAAAACATTATTTAAACATTCATAGAACTGTTTTTTTCCCCTTAAATGTTAGTTGGTTAATTGTCTAACTTGTTACTAAAAGGTTATTCCTTGTTTCAGAATGTTCAGAGAAAATTAAAAGTAATAATTAAAGTAACATTCCCATAATGTTTGCAAAATAATGCAACTGAATGTTCCCTTAATATTTGCATAAACAAGAAAAAATAGAAACTCTCTCTCTCTCTCTCTCTCTCACACACACACACACACACACACACACACCTCTTTTCACAGACCATTTGTTAAAAAAAAAAACACTCTTTTCATTTACTTTTAATTTTTTCATGAGCCTTGTACTCTTTTTGTGAAACGTGCTACACGTTCCAGTTTGCCCTCAAAAATTCAATGAAGGCTTTCGGCGATGTCTCCTTGTTAGAAAGTGCAATCTGCATCATCAATTACACTCTCTAACAATGAAACTCAGTTGCACGGATTAAGTAGCTCAAACTTGGCAACATGAAAGACACCAAAATTGCAGCGAAACAGACTCCACCATTCATTTCAGAATACTATGAGTTCTGCACAGCAGGTCGCAATGTAATGGGCTTTTGGCAGATCATCAATCCACTTTACTGCCACCAACAAAAAGCATGACTCACCACTATAATAATTACATTTAAGTATTAGCTATAAGACTTTTAGTTGTAAGATTTTACTGAGGCAGGTGATCAAGAATAATCAAAGAACTATGTGGCACAAGAGGTCACTGTCATTAAAATGGAATGTTTTATGAGGATCACGGGAGTAAATGTGAAGAAATGGCATTCTTTATGCTGTAGTCAGAGCTTTCTAACAGGAGGGAGGTATTTTTATAAGTGGTTAAATTAGTGTCAAAAATTACTTTGTTGAAAGGTTACTTTTTTAATTTAATTGGTCTTTTTATGCCTTTTAATAAAAACAATAATAGTGAAAGACTGTAAAATGTGGGAAAGATATGTAATAAAATTAGCAGACTGACATGGTATCAAATTCCAATAAACACCACAGATTTCTAAAATAAATAAATAAATAAATAAACAAATAAAAATGGAATATTTTGGCTAATTTAATAGTCACTGTTGTTGAGAACATGCATTAATTTATTTATTTATTTTATTTATTTGAAGCTCTGGTTTGCCAACTTTTTCTTCTTGCTATTAATTTAATAATGTCACAGAAATGCTCAGATTTTCTCAAAAGAAAAAAAAAAAACGCTGCAGAAATGCTAAAATTGTTCAAAAATTTGAAGATTTTTTTTGAAAGATACAATGATGCATTAAATTCAAAAGTGACAGTAAACACATTTATAAAAATACTATAGCAGCACAACTATTATCAACATTGATAATAGGAAATATTTTACTGTATTTTTTGTATTTTTCAAATAAATGCAGCCCTGAGGATAATTAGAGACTTCTTTTATAAACATCAAAAAAATCTTACCAACCCCAAACTGTATATCTGCAGATTACGTTCGACCTGCGTCATGAAACTTGCATCTTGCAGGAGTGGCTCGACTTTGACGTGTCAACATAATTGTACTGTACTGCAGGTTATTTAAATTGTGTCAGGTTTAACAAGTGATGTGTAACAGACGGAAAACAAGTCAAAAGTTAAGCTAGCACTACAACATCTTCCAAAATTCTGTCCATCTCTGGTGTTAAAGGTGAAGACACAATCACGTTTGCTGAATCCAAGAAATGTGGGATTGCCCAGCTTGAATTGACACAGACGAAGAGACTGTGTGTGAGTGTATGTATATAAATGAGTGTTAGATATGCCTGGACTTTACCGTTGACCAAATAAACACCTCTCGTTTGGCCATTTCCATGCTGGCTGGAGAGACGAGCCAGAGGAAGCCACACACAATGGAGGCCTGCGCATGAGAGCACATACGAGAAAGTTTTCCCACACACACACATATAAAATCATTTTGACACTTTGACTTCTATGCATTATGCACACATAACCACACACACACACTACATCCAAGCTGATAATGGAGTCAAACTGCCATTCACTTATGGACCACAGCGATTTCAAGTACATGGTGTATGTAACATTAACCACCGAGAGAGAAAGAAAATTCTTTGGGTCCAGCGAAGCAAGAGTCATCCTATATGTGTGTGTACATCTCAGGAATAAAGGCTTGCATGAGAATTGATGGAAATGCACGCTGTGACAGGAGATCTGGCACCGGAGCAGCTGCTTCTTTAAACAACAAACATGTGTGGTCACACCCACAATCATCTATGATATTTCTGATCCAAAGTCATGTATTCATAACCAGCAAACATTTCATTCAACTCTTGGTGGACAATGCACTGCAAAAAAATGGCTTATCTTACTTAGTATTTTTGTCTTGTTTCTTGTCAAAATATCAAAAAATTCTTAAATCAAGATTTTTTTATTAGATAAGCAAAATGACTTAAGATATTTAGCCTTAAAACTAAACTAAAGGGATAGTTCACCCAAAAATGAAAATTTGATGTTTATCTGCTTACCCCCAGGGCATCCAAGATGTAGGTTACTTTGTTTCTTCAGTAGAACACAAACGAAGATTTTTAACTCAAACCGTTGCAGTCTGTCAGTCATATAATGTCAGTCAATGGGCACAGAATCTTTGAGAGTAAAAAAAAAAAAAAAACATGCACAGACAAATCCAATTTAAACCCTGCGGCTCGTGACGATACATCTATGTATCTATGTATATATATCAATGTGCCACAGCTGTTGACGCGTCACGCGGCGGATATTGTAAATGTGCTCAGGAGAGTTGGACATTGCCTGTAAAAAAATCATATAAATATTGTTCAGTTACTCGCACAGACCGATCGTTTCGTGTCTTAGGACATCAATGTATCGTCACGAGCCGCAGGGTTTAATTTGGATTTGTCTTTGCACGTTTTTTTTTTACTCTCAAAGATTCTGTGCCCATTGACTGGCATTATATGACTGACAGACTGCAACGGTTTGGAAAACAGTTAAAAATCTTCGTTTGTGTTCTACTGAAGAAACAAAGTCACCTACATCTTGGATGCCCTGGGGGTAAGCAGATAAACATCAAATTTTCATTTTTGGGTGAACTATCCCTTTAAGTGCATTTTGCTTAAAACAAGTAAAATGATCTGCCAGTGGGATAAGTAAAATACTCGTTTTAAGAATGTTTTACTTATCCCACTGGAAGATCATTTTACTTGTTTTAAGCAAAAATACTAAGTAAGATAAGCCATTTTTTTGCAGTGTGTGGGTGAAAGGTGGCAAGTGTGTGACGGACTGTGTGTGTGTATATGTGAGCTTGCGCATGTGTGTCACTTCTTTCATCTCACATTTCAATTCGGCTGGTACGTACTGTACTAAACCGATAGATCTCTTCATATGTGTGTTCCACAGACATCTGGAAGGATTTAAGATGCACAAGATTATCATCCTTAGCCATGCCTGACCCTTAAGAACATTCCACAATCATGCTTTTAAGGAGCAGGAATGGGAAAAATGTTTTCACTCACATTACCTTACTTAACCTCTCCGGTAGAGTGAACATGGAATACTATATATAGAACAGATAAAGGTGCAGTTTATCATGTCACACAATCGTGTGAAACAGAATTGTTGATTCTCAATCTGCAGTATCGTCTTTCTTTTTCTTTTTCTTTTTTTTTAAATACCATTGTAATGCACTGGAACTGAAGAGATAAACACATCATTGGAAAAAGTGCCTCTTCTTACATTTTTTGCAAAACTCCAAAAATACAAATGTACTGTACATAAAATTCACTGCAGTTTCCAACTGAAATGAGCACTGTGGTTGCTGTAAACAACTACTTTTATTCCTTTTTATACAAATTATGATGATGGGGCAGAGTACTTAATAAAAGTGATAAAATTAATAAAAATTTATTATCACTCAGCTCCTTGCACATTACTATGTTATGTTCTCAAGACATTTTTTATCATAGTGCAAACTATGATTTGAAATCTAATGCATTTTAACGCTGGAATCACATAACCGACAAGACCAAGAACCAGGTGAGCTCCTGAGCAAGTTTACTATGGCAAAAAAGCCATATATGCCATATATCATTTACTCATCTTCACGTTGTTCCAAACCTGTATGATTTTCTATATTTTGTGTTCTGCTGAACACAAAATATATTTGAAGAATGTTGGTAACCAAGCAGTTTCCGGTAGTCACTTCTATAGTAGGGGGAAAAAAAATACTATTGAAAGCAACGGCTACTGACACCTTTTTTTTTGTGTTCAGTAGAAAAAAAAAGTAACATACAGGTTTGGAACAACATGATGGTGAGTAAATGATGATGGAACTGAAATACCCTTGTACTATTCCTTTAAGTAAATAAGTTTTTATCTCACATTTACTTTTGTTTAGGGGTGCACGATAAATATCGGGCGATAATTAATGCGCATCTTGTCAGTAAAGCCGGTTCTCTAATCAGCGGTAAATTCCAACACGTGCGTGATTTCACATTGAGCAGCTTTACTACACAGAGCCGTTGTTCACTGATGAGCTGCGCAAAACCACGCTGATAATGAACATGGATTTATGCAGCTTGACAGTGAACAGCGGCTCTGTGTAGTAAATGCTGCTCAATGTGAAATCACGCACGTGTTGGAATTTACTGCTGATTAGAGAACCTGGCTTTAAGATGCGCATTATTATCGCCCGATATTTATCGTGCACCCCTACTTTTGTTAACACTATCGGTTAAGTTTAGGGTTTAGTGTAAGTGGTGCGTTATTTTCAAACACCATAGAACATTAAGATTTTAGCATTACTCACTGGACATTTAATTTCCAGACTGCCGTTTTACGTACAACAACCAATTTAATAAAATGTTGCCAGATTCATCTTCACCTGCTTTGGATACAACCTAAATTCTGGAAATGTTGGGACGTTTTTTAAATTTGAATAAAATGAAAACTAAAAGACTTTCAAATCACATGAGCCAATATTTTATTCACAATAGAACATAGACAACATAACAAATGTTTAAACGGAGAAATTTTATACTTTTATCCACTAAATGAGCTCATTTCAAATTTGATGCCTGCTACAGGTCTCATTAAAGTTGGCACGGGGGCAACAAGCTGAAAAAGAAAGAAATTTTAAAAAGATTCAGCTGGGAGAACATAGCAACTAGCAGCTAATTAAGTTAATTGACATCAGGTCTGTAACATGATTAGCAATAAAAGGGATGTCTTAGAAAGGCAGAGTCTCTCAGAAGTAAAGATGGGCAGAGACTCTCCAATCTGTGAAAGAGTGCATAAAAAGATTTTTGAATACTTTAAAAACAACGTTCCTCAACGTCGAACTGCAAATTCCTATGGGCCAAGGCTCATTTAAAATGGACTGTTTCAAAGTGGAAAAGTGTTCTGTGGTCAGACGAGTCAAAATTCTACATTCTTGTTGGAAATCATGGACGCCGTGTCCTCCGAGCTAAAGAGGAGGGAGACCTTCCAGCGTGTTATTAGTGTTCAGTTCAAAAGCCAGCATCTCTGATGGTATGGGGGTGCATAAGTGCATACGGTATGGGCAGCTTGCATGTTTTGGAAGGCACTATGATTGCTGAAAGGTATATAAAGGTTTTAGAGCAACATATGCTCCCCTCCAGACGACGTGTATTTCAGCAGGACAATGCAAAACCACATACTGCAGCGATTACAACATCATGGCTTCGTAGTAGAAGAGTCTGGGTGCTGAATTGGCCTGTCTGCAGTCCAGATCTTTCACCTATAGAGAACATTTGGCGCACCATTAAACGAAAAATACGTCAAAGACTACCACAAACTCTTCAGCAACTGGAAACCTATATCAGGCAAGAATGGGACCAAATTCCAACACCAAAACTCCAGAAACTCATAACCTCGATGCCCAGACGTCTTCAAACTGTTTTGAAAAGAAGAGGAGATGCTACACCATGGTAAACATGCCCCCGTCCCAACTATTTTGAGACCTGTAGCAGGCATCAAAATTGAAATGGGCTCATTTTGTGCATAAAATTGTAAAATTTCTCAGTTTAAACACTTATGTTATCTAAGTTCTATTGTGAATAAAATATTGGCTCATGTGATTTTTTTTAAATTCTTTTAGTTTTCATTTTATTCCAATTTAAAAAAAAAAAAAAAAAGTCCCAACATTTCCGGAATTCGGATTGTAAAACTGAACACACTTTTAGCACCACTCACTGGACATTAACTTTAAAAGTCACATGCAAGAATATATTTAGCAGAAATATCACTACAGGAACATTTTTCCAACAAGCCTTGGTTGGACAACTAAAGTCTGCACCTGGAGAAAGCTTTCCATTAGCATACTCATTCATCTCAATGGAGGTTTTACTAGTCCAGGACCTCCTGGAAGTATGCAATTCGATTTGAGACCACAAAACTTTTAAAGCCAATCACACAAGCCATACATTTCATGTGACTACAATGGCATGATGTCATGACAACATTTAATGGCTGCTAGAAATCAGACAATCCCAAGCCCTTCACTAGCGACTATCCTGAGCTATGATGTGAATCAAGAAACATGGAAAAAATGTCTAATACATGCTTTTAAAGGCCTCCAAAAGCAAATCGACTACCAATAAAAAAAAAAAAAAAAAAATCTACTATATTTACTATACTATATATATGAAATATAAGCAATATACAGTGGGTACGGAAAGTATTCAGACCCCCTTAAATTTTTCACTCTTTGTTATATTGCAGCCATTTGCTAAAATCATTTAAGTTCATTTTTTTTCCTCATTAATGTACACACAGCACCCCATATTGACAGAAAAACACAGAATTGTTGACATTTTTGCAGATTTATTAAAAAAGAAAAACTGAAATATCACATGGTCCTAAGTATTCAGACCCTTTGCTCAGTATTTAGTAGAAGCACCCTTTTGATCTAATACAGCCATGAGTCTTTTTGGGAAAGATGCAACAAGTTTTTCACACCTGGATTTAGGGATCCTCTGCCATTCCTCCTTACAGATCCTCTCCAGTTCTGTCAGGTTGGATGGTAAACGTTGGTGGACAGCCATTTTTAGGTCTCTCCAGAGATGCTCAATTGGGTTTAAGTCAGGGCTCTGGCTGGGCCATTCAAGAACAGTCACGGAGTTGTTGTGAAGCCACTCCTTCGTTATTTTAGCTGTGTGCTTAGGGTCATTGTCTTGTTGGAAGGTAAACCTTCGGCCCAGTCTGAGGTCCTGAGCACTCTGGAGAAGATTTTCGTCCAGGATATCCCTGTACTTGGCCGCATTCATCTTTCCCTCGATTGCAACCAGTCATCCTGTCCCTGCAGCTGAAAAACACCCCCACAGCATGATGCTGCCACCACCATGCTTCACTGTTGGGACTGTATTGGACAGGTGATGAGCAGTGCCAGGTTTTCTCCACACATACCGCTTAGAATTAAGGCCAAAAAGTTCTATCTTGGTCTCATCAGACCAGAGAATCTTATTTCTCACCATCTTGGAGTCCTTCAGGTGTTTTTTAGCAAACTCCATGCGGGCTTTCATGTGTCTTGCACTGAGGAGAGGCTTCTGTCGGGCCACTCTGCCATTAAGCCCCGACTGGTGGAGGGCTGCAGTGATGGTTGACTTTCTACAACTTTCTCCCATCTCCCGACTGCATCTCTGGTGCTCAGCCACAGTGATCTTTGGGTTCTTCTTTACCTCTCTCACCAAGGCTCTTCTCCCCCGATAGCTCAGTTTGGCCGGACGGCCAGCTCTAGGAAGGGTTCTGGTCATCCCAAACGTCTTCCATTTAAGGATTATGGAGGCCACTGTGCTCTTAGGAACCTTAAGTGCAGCAGAAATTTTTTTGTAACCTTGGCCAGATCTGTGCCTTGCCACAATTCTGTCTCTGAGCTCTTCAGGCAGTTCCTTTGACCTCATGATTCTCATTTACTCTGACATGCACTGTGAGCTGTAAGGTCTTATATAGACAGGTGTGTGGCTTTCCTAATCAAGTCCAATCAGTATAATCAAACACAGCTGGACTCAAATGAAGGTGTAGAACCATCTGAAGGATGATCAGAAGAAATGGACAGCACCTGAGTTAAATATATGAGTGTCACAGCAAAGGGTCTGAATACTTAGGACCATGTGATATTTCAGTTTTTCTTTTTTAATAAATCTGCAAAAATGTCAACAATTCTGTGTTTTTCTG
Source organism: Spinibarbus caldwelli (assembly GCA_039654775.1). Lineage (NCBI taxonomy): Eukaryota > Metazoa > Chordata > Actinopteri > Cypriniformes > Cyprinidae > Spinibarbus > Spinibarbus caldwelli. The sequence goes on from CM077240.1 coordinate 13,425,264, forward strand.
TCAATATGGGGTGCTGTGTGTACATTAATGAGGAAAATAAATGAACTTAAATGATTTTAGCAAATGGCTGCAATATAACAAAGAGTGAAAAATTTAAGGGGGTCTGAATACTTTCCGTACCCACTGTACATTGCATGTTGTGTGGGTCAAGATACTGTAATTACAACATCTACCAGTAGGGGCTAACCTGCCATCATGCGAACCAGCTAAATTTTCATCCCTTGATCATAAAAAAGAGAATCATGGCAATTACAAAGACAAAGACTAAAAAAAAAAAAAAAAGTCAGTGCTGCATCCAAGCGTCATAATTTGGACTCTCTGTGCTAAATGAAGCTTAAGACACTAACATTAGGTCACACTAAACTTTTGTTACGCTAGCTTTCATTTACATGTATGTGAAAGTGGGAGACTGAAACACATGCTCAGGTGAATTTCTATGCATTTCATAGTTTAGGTTTAGTGAACTCTGACCTGCGAATTCGTAACACGTCAAGATGTACGACCAATAGATGAACAATATGTCACAGTGTGACAAACACTAAAGCTGCAGTTTTACAGTGTTGCATGGAAGTGGATATTTTACTTTGCTATATATATATATATATATATATATATAATTTGTTATGTGCTGAGTTTTTAAAATGTAAATTCAGAGAGTGGTCATGATTTAAAGGCAAATGCTTGTCCATTTTTGTTTGTGGGAGTGATCTGCACTTCTGTTATTTAATCAGCAATTCTCCTGTGTCATTCTGAATGTTTTTGTCTTCTTTGATGGCTCTTTTGGAGTTAAACATGAGAGCTTTTGCAATGCACATGACCTTTTATGTCCTGCTATTTACTTTGGATCTGCTGATGTCATTGTGGGTGTGCATGTTGTTTCACCCTCTTTCAAAGTGGGTCTGGCCCTGACCCTAAATGACAGTATTTTGATAACTTTTTTTTTTTTTCTCAGACTCTTTGATGTCAAAGTTATGAAAACATTAGTGACATCAGCCTCCCGAGATCCTCAACACAAAATGTCTAAATGGCTCTCTTTAACAATGGATTTACTTCATTAAGCTTGTCATGGAAAACCAAATTCAAGAGTCTGAGGATATTCTGTCAGTACTTGCACTCCCACAAGGCTTAACACACTTCCACATTCTTTTATTCGGAAAAACAAGGTCATTTGAGTAGGCTGTTAATAAAGGTGGGCTTGTCGGGGGGAGGAGGGGGGGTACTCCATGCTGATGGTTATTTAAGGACACTGACCTGATGTTTTCATGATGTTATTGCCTCAAGAGGGTTACATTTTTTGAAGCTAAATGTCTGACTGGTTTGTTTTGTCTCATTTGAGCTGAAAACACAAACATAGAAGCCCTACCGTGAATGGAAACATAGATGCACATGGCTTCTGCCGGACAATAAAACTAACACCTGTCATACTACGGCAGAAACACCACTTGCTATTTAGTGACATGCACAAGTGCACTCTTGTTTAAGTTACAGTACATGCACTGTAAACATAACCCCAGCTCTTTCCAGCGGCTGGATATGTCTTTTTCTTAAAGATTTAGGAACGTCAGCAAACAAAAAAGACAAAAACAAAAAAAACAAAAACAAATATATAGTAAGTTTACTGGTGATGACGTGTGGAATAATAAAGAACAAATAAACTAAAACTAAAAAAAGGGTGTAAATATTTGTAACTCATATGGAAGCCCTAAGGTCTCGCATTGAAATTTTATCATAAAAAGTTGCTTTTTTGAGATATTTTCATTAACGCTGACATTGCAAAAATAATTTTCTCAGATCACAAAGTTTTTTTGTTTTTTTTTGTACTTGGTCTGCTTTTATCAAAAATCATTACATGCAATTGCCAAAAGTGACAGTAAAGAAATTTTAAAATGTTACAAGAGATTTCTATTTCAAATGAAAGCTGCTCATTTAACTTCTATCACCTTTCTGTTTTTGTTTCCGCAAGAATTTTAAGCAGGAACGGCTGTTTTCAACATTGATAATAATAAGAAATGTTTCTTGAGCAGCAAATCAGAATGATTTCTGAAGGATCATATGTCACTGAAGACTGGAGTAGCCTAATGATGCTGAAAAATCAGATTTGCATCACAGGAATTAATTATATTTTAAAATACATATTAATAATTGAGTACCAAAAATTGCTGCATCACGGATGAGCAAATGTATCTTTTCTTTCATCTGGCACTCACTTAAGCAAAAATATCTCTGTGTCCTCAGTGATAAAGCACTTCCAAATCAGTGTCTGACTGTTGAGAAGTAGGCTGCAAAATTATCGTCATAGACATTAGTGACCACCAACATGAGAAACTTAGACGTTTGCATGGTCATTGCATGATAAAGAAAGAACATGATGTGACATGAGGGTGGCATTATCAAAAATATTTTTTCCCTACAATTGAATTAAAAATCCACTTAAAAAAAAAACGTGTGTGTGTGTGAAGGAGATGCTATATGTATTTATTTGTTATTCGTTTATAGGTATTATTTTTATGTGGTTTTACTGGCTTAATAACAACTGAAGGCTTTGTAGAAAACTATGTTTTGACACTCTAATAAGCTCCTATATAGTCTGACAACATGTACACTTTCAGATTATTAATTCTAAAAGAATTCTTGGCATTCATGCCTGAGGTTTTTGTTAGAGGAGTAGAGTACTGTTACCGGTATGACGCGCGTGCCTCTTTATCTCCGTCAGCAGATACGCGAGCTTCCACACGCGCGTGAACGGACAGCTCTATCACATGACACGCAGAGAAACTCTCCACGCGCTGAAGAAAAAAAATGATGCAACTCCGAAAGACAATTGCGTGGATCATGTGATCTCACAAAACTCCCCTCGGAGACATATGAGAGCCACGCGGTTGACACATTATTAAAGCACCCTTCCCCAGCTGAGTGTTACATCCTGTAGCCCATTCATAAACTCCGTGGAGAAACCACGACAAAAGGCCTCGTGACGCGCGTCGAGGAGAGGAGGAGACGTGTAGCTGGCCATGTCTTTTTCCCGCGCGTCTATTATTATCTCAAGGAAAGGGGCAATGACAATAGCAGTGGTCTCGAGCTGTCCTAAACGGGGTCCCGTCCTGACCTGAGGGAGGTCACGTACCACAATGCGGGTGCACGCGGTGCCACAGAGATGTAGGAGCGCGTGGTCTATCATCTCATTACTGCGCCAAATAAACGCGTCAAAATGAATCCCAGACCAAAGGAACGGGACGCGACAATTTGGCATTAGAAATTGGTTGTATAAGAGTTTTCAAGAGGGAACTTAATGAGTGAGGAGCTTTGTTCACCCTGTCCTAAAATTAATCACAAATTGCATTACTTAATTCTTCAGCTTCAGTAAACCCACAATATGAACCTGAATAGAGTGTTCTTCAGTCTATCAAAGCTGCATGGAAAATTAGTTTTGGAAAGAGCTAGAAATAGGCCTACTTTCACTTTTTGTTGTAATGAATGAATGACACATGGTCCAGAATGAGGTTGCGGAATATAGTTCAAATGAGTTCAAATTCATTATTACTTTACTGCCTGGTTTAGATCAGTAACACCATCACGTTTTCTAATAGTGCATTTGCATTCATGTATAAGGAATTTTGACACAAAATATAATATTTAATATAGTGTTTAAACAAACAAATAAAAAAGCTTAATTTGAAATGAAATCTTCTTAACGTTTTGTTTTACATTTTCAAGAATTTCTAACGAGAAGCACATTGTGGATCTTGAACACTGAACGTCCTGATTAATAAATAGGCCTATCTATATATATATATATATTTTTTTTTTTTTTAAAAAAGGTGTAAAGGTAAATGAGTTTCATTTCATAAAGAATCCAGTTCATATTTAGTCTGCAAATACCGATTTGCTGGATTGAATCTACGGAGAAGACGCCTTATTATTGTTATTTCCGACATGATACTTTGGGGTAGCCTAAGCGCACGTTTTCACTATTATACACATTATGTTCCGACACAAACAGTGACGCATTTTACGCGCTGTGTTCAAGGAAACACCTCGGACTGGATCTCCACCAGCCAATGGGAGCAGAGGGGGATCATTTAAGAAATCATTGATATTGCCAATGCGTCAAACATGAGCGTGTCAGCGGGACCCAGTGCGCGTATAAATACCGCGAGGCGACCCGGAGAGAGCTAGTCATTTTGGAGAGCGCAAAGCCAGCGAGGAACTCCTCATTTCACTTCAACCGATATTTATTTATTTATCTATTTATTCTGAGCCTTGCTTTGGGATGAACAGACTGCTTCTGAACTTTTTCTGGGTGGCAGCATTCAGCGCACTCCTGTCAGCGCCGGGGCTCCGGGCTTCTCCAGTGGTTGGGCAGGAACCTATCCGCTGCGCCCCGTGCTCCCCGGAGCGGCTGGCCGAGTGTCCCGCGGTGGATGCCGGCTGTGAGGAAGTGCTTCGAGAGCCGGGCTGCGGCTGCTGCCTCGCCTGCGCGTTGAAGAAAGGCGACTCGTGCGGGATCTACACTGCGCCCTGCGGCTCGGGGCTCCGCTGCTTGCCCAAACCTGGAGAAGCCCGGCCCCTGCATGCGCTCACCCGAGGACAGGCGGTGTGCACTGAGACCCCCGAGCCTGATCAGAACCAAAGCGACAACACACCAGGTAACAGCGTTTAATAGGACCGCACCGTAGCTTGCCGTCCTAATAGTTCATTGCATCATGTTATCTCGCTGATTCAACCATTGGCGAGATTTCATCAGTTTTAACAAATCACTTGATATTTTAGATGTTTAGATATGCATCTTCAGCGAATAAATATAGCGAACAATAGGATAGACCATTGTAACGGAATTTCAGTTTTAAAAATAAATTTTCATATCTAAATAAATATATGCTTTATTAGCTATAAAATGTAAAAGGGCGCAATCTGTCGAGGTTCGTAGCGCAATGCAAATGGACGCAAACGTCAATTATAGCTATTTAGAAAAAAAAATTAAAAAACAAAGTTTTGTGGTATGTAAATGTGTAAAGAAAATTATAGGCTACAAAAGATAAGACTTGTCACAATGTATCGATTCAAAAAGAATCCCGGCGGAAAGCGCGTGAGAGACGTTCCGTTGTTATGGTTACGTCTTCTAGCGATTCTGTTCACCTTTTTTGGCGACGACAGATGAAAATATGCGCTCTAAGTTATCAGTCTTTAGCACCAACGTTTAAAAACAAAGTTAAAACCTGTATGTAGCATTCTGAAGAGACAATTAAAAATTGAAAATTACTTTAACTAAAGTCTGTTCAAGGCTCCCGCAACCCCGCCAATAATTCTCTCCTTGCCTTTTCTTTCAGATCACCCGGAGACACACAACGGGCCAACAGCAGTGAATGAAGGCAGCTCAGCGGTCTTCGTGCTCGGCCACGGCAAGCCCTTCGACCCGCGGGTCATCACTGCTAAAGAGAGCATGAAGGCCAAAGTCAACGCAATACGCAAGAAACTCGTGGAGCAGGTGAGCTAAAGAGCCTCAGTTTTACGCATATGCATAAAGGCTTAGTAAAATGAGACTCTGGTACAACGTGCGGCCACAAGAGGGCAGGAGAAGGTTTCTTGAATTTTTTCGTATGCTGCATGGGGATTTGGGATGCATAATATGATGCATATTTCAGAGCAATTGCATTTAAGAGTGACTATATTTAGCCACAAAAATAATTGTTCTTGAGGTTGTAAATAATAATAACAATGAATTATTAAATCAAAATTAAAAACGAGCATAATTATATTAAAATCATCATAACAAATAAAACTATTCATAACAAGAATCAGTATTAGTAGTAGTTTTTGTTAATAATAATTTCCCAAACAATTGAAACATTTTTAAAAATATTATTCATAACCATCAAATAAATGTTTACGTTTTTAGAAATTTTTGAAAAACTGTATTTTATTTGAAAAATGTTTCTAAATAACTATATTTTTTATCTTTCTAGGGTCCTTGTCATATTGAACTGCAGACAGCCCTTGAGAAGATCACTAAATCACAGCAGAAACTGGGAGACAAAATGACCAGATTCTACCTTCCAAATTGTGACAAACACGGCCTCTACAAAGTCAAACAGGTAAGAAGAAGAGTCTTGTGTGCAAGTATGTGTTACAGAAACCACCTAACGTCTTGATTTCACATTGAGAGTTTGTGTGTAGGTATCTAAAGCTTAACGTGTGATATTCATCAACATGATGATATATGTGTGATGGCCGAGTGTTAGAACCACACTCCACTGAGAACTAGGCTGTGCATGCAAGCTTGTGTTTCTAGAGAATGAAATAACCCGTCTCACGCTCACTCTCTCTGTCTCGTTCTCCCCGCAGTGTGAATCGTCTCTGGATGGTCAGAGGGGGAAGTGTTGGTGTGTGTCATCCTGGAACGGGAAGAAGATTCCTGGATCAAGTGACCTGCCAGCAGATGCCGAGTGTCCCGAGGAACTCAACCACTGATCTGTCTCACACACACACACACACACACACACATGCTGGGGGATCTGAAGTGCTCAACCACTGATCTCTCTCACACACACACATACATATTATACCACTGATTTTTATCATTATATTTTTTTAAAACTATCTTAGTATTTATTTATTGTTAGTGGTGGTATTTAATTCAGGTACACTGTTTTTGTTTGGTAAACTCCCTAAACTCACCAAAAAAAGAAGAAAAAAAAAGAAAAAGATTTATTTTTCTGTAAAGAAAATGAATATGTATTTTACATGAAGTACCCATACTTATTTATTTAAACTGAATGTATTCATTTCGATATCTGAATAAGAATATTTATTCTTTATGCCTTATACATATTTTTGTATGGTGTAAATCTGTATATTTGCTGTATATAGATGACCGTGTCTCTCGTCTTAAATTTCCTTCAGGCTTGCTTTGTTGGAAAGGACTGATATGGAAAAAAGCACTGCATGACCAAACCTCTTTGTCACTGTCCGTACATTGCCATATTTTTATACTGTATATGTTTTTATTATTATTATTATTATTATTATTATATTTTACTAATGATTTTTTTGTTTTTGTTTATAATTATTGAGATTAGATGGGCATAAAAAGTGGGAAACTTTTTCCCCCACAATTCTGTATTTTTTACATGCAAGAGTATTGATTTTCACAGGTTTTGAAACGGGTAATTGCCTGTTCCTACCTCTATGTCTTTTTAAGTAAAGATTTTGTTTTTTTTTAAATCAAGTGTTTGTAAATTGCTTGTCTGTATGATCAAAGTGAGATTACAATCTTACTGTATTTCTCGATCATATTTGTGTTGTCTAATACTGTGGTCCATTTATAATTTTTTTTAAGTGATGAGGAAAAGAGATTCAGACGTTGCTTCACTCCAAAGCAGTCGCTCATGTATATAATATATTTTTCATGGTTTGTAATTGTAAGTCATTGTGGGAAAAAAAGAAGTATTTAATAAATCATCTTTACAAGCACCTCAGTGTCAGCCATTTAAACTCGCCCTCGGGTCAGACGAGAAGCTGCGGTGAACTACGAAGCAAGATTGAATCAAACTCAATTAGTAATGTCAGGACAAAACAACAACACCTGAACATAATGGGAAGCTGGTTAACAAAAACCACAAAGTGCAAAAAATCTGTATTTCTCTCTCGATTTCTCCTGCCAAGCTTGATTATGTTCTGTCTTGTCTATATTTAAAACTGCCTGCAGGCAGAACCGTGTATGTGTGTGCATATGTGTGTCCTTATCGTGGTAATCTCAAATGGGGTGGACTAACTTTAGCTCCGTATTTTGGGGAACCGGGCTCCTCTCTCTCTACGGTGCCTTTGACCTGGGCTGTGTTTGTGCTGGCCGGCCAGCGGTACCCCCCTCCCCCTTTTTCCTGAGGACCAGCCTCCATGACACCACCCTTTACACCTTTATCTCAGTTTTGTAAACCGCAGGAGACAAAATTTAGATGCTTCATTGAAATAATCCAGCCCTGCTTGACATTAGGGGTGTCTTAATTACTCAATTAGTAGCAAACAAACACAATATGGAAGTAATTGTAACACCTTGTTTGTGGTTTTACAATTATTATTTTCATGGAATTTTAGAATTCATTATGGACACCTAAAATTAAGTTAGGAGGGGAAAAAAAGTACCTTCCTGAATGTTTGACCTCATCTATATGAGCGATTTCATTTCATGAATTGTGGCATCGCAGCTTCTTTTTTGAGAATTGGCTGCGCTGACATGGCTCAGACAAGCAAATAACTATGCTAATGTGAATGGGGTCTCTGTGTGTAGATTTGAGGAGTAATGACCTGTGTGGGGCTCAAGCTAGAGTGTGAAATGAAGCGGTTCAAAGATGTTGACCCGTTACAGATGAGATTTTAAATCTCCATTGCCTCCGGCACTCTGTTATACTAATGACAAAATTACTGTAGCTAACATATACGCTTTCTGTGAAAGAACCGTTGTTTTGAAACTCTTGACAGTGACACTAGTCACCTTATCTAAAATGAATGAATGGGCTCCAAATGTTAAAAACAAATCCGAACTGAATACTTCACGAATAGTTCACCAATGAATAACAAAAATCTGTCATTTACGCACCCTTGTGTCATTCCAAACCTGCATTTCTTTATTTTGTGGAAGAAGATATTTTGAAGAACCTGCTTTTGTCAGTTGAACAACTTTCTGACTTTCACTCTATGTAAAAAATGTACAGAATTTTCAGTTTAGGGTGAACAATCCCTTCGGTTTTGTAGAAGTTGTGAAATTACAGTCTGCCATCGTGTAAATAAAATAGTGTTTACATTTTTTATTTAAAAAAAAAAAGGCATTAAATACAAATTATATTTGAACAAAAACATTTCCTTTCTTGAAGAAAGTAATAGCTGTATAATTTCTAGTTTAGTAACATAAAAAGCTTTTTAAAGAATCAAAATTTTAAATGAAAACAAAAAAGCAATTACCCGTGAACGGAGGGATCTTTAAAAGTGACTTGCGGGTGAGAGACCCTGGCATTGCACAGAATGAGGGTGGCAAGCTTTCTTGGAAGATCACTGAACATTGACCTTGATGTTCTTTGAAACACAAGCTTGGCCTCAGCTTTACTGAATCTTAGCGTTTACTTTACTTTAGCTTAGTTTAGCTTAGGTTAGCTAAAGTTAAGCTTAGATTTAGCTTAATTCATACCATAGAAGGCCTACATAACCTGAAGATTTAAACTAAACCTTACACAAAACGATTTGAGGACAGCATCTTCGCTAAGCTAACAAAAGACACGTCGTACTCCGCACTGTAGATAAACAACAAACCTAAAACAAAAACAAAAGACTTTAGTGATTATATTCCCAAAAATATGCTGAGTTCTATGTTTCACTACTGTGCAATCAACGGGTCACTGAATTGTTCTCAAAGACATAGTTTGGATCAGCTTATATTTCTTTCTTGGATAAATAATCTTTTAGCATAAAGTTCACATGCCTCTTTAGCTGGCCTGAAACAAAATATATATTCATATAACATTTTTTTTTACAAGACAAAATTACAAGTTAAGGAAGGGCTAATAGCTTAGCACACTCGTATGCTCTTTCCCCATAATCAAGTCAGATAAGGTGTAGCACCAAACATTTTTGTTTGTCTTTTCTTTAGCTGTTTGGGAAAGGGGTGAGCTTTTTGTCAACGCTATGCTAATAAGCTAACGTGTGGGCTACCTCTCTGGCACCCTCCACCTTTCAAGTCTTTTCTCAGGATGTCAGTTTTGAGACAGCAACACTAGCCCTGGTTATCCAACATGGCCACCATGTTAGCCTGTAGCTTTCCTACTGGGGTGATCGATATGGATATTTAGAGAGACAGAGGGTGAAAAAACCTGCGACACATTTCTACACGGGTTTTGTTAAGGCATCGATTTCACAAACTGCCATAGCTACACTGATTTCGCAGCGGTAATTCAGGGCACTGTAGCTTTACAGTTACCCATAAACCCATTCAAACCCATAAACAAGACGTTGCGCAAAATACATGCTTTCAGCAAAGACTTGTGATGGACAATGATAGTCAGCAACTGGAGCATCAGTCTTATATTCAAAGTGCTTCATGATGTTTTGAAAGTGAGATAATGCCCATGTGGAGCATATCAGTGCTGTCCTGACAACACAAGCTAACAGCTCTGCGTCCGATGTAAGATAATATAACAAAACGGGCGTTCATCTAAGTATGTCCTGGTATAGAATCGTTTACAATTGGTCGAATTGTTTTATCTATCTGTTGGCCGTTGTGACAGGCTGGAGTACGTGTTCAGGAGGGGCCAAAGTGCATGAAGTGCTTGTGCTTCAGATGGAGTCTATGGCTAGAGCCGCCTAGTGCCACTGAGCATGCCCAGTTTAAACGACCCTACACCAGGAGGGCAAAAACACGAAGTAGGACTTAGAGAGAGCCGCTGGCAGAGAGTGATACACGCTGTAGCAGAAAAGAGAGACGGAACAAGTACACAACGTCCCTCGTGTACACAAGAGTACATATGCTCAGACATAGCGTGCTGTTACGGAGTTAAAATTTGCTTGTACTTTTGACTATGTTCACACTTCCCTCTCAGGATACAGTCCAAAACTGAAGACATGACACTCTCTCTGTCTCCTCCTCTCGTTCTCCCAACTCTCCTGAAGTGTAAAGTGAGTTGCTGGTCACATGAGTCCATGCCTCAGCATACAAGTGGGAGGTCAGCTTTGGGACAGCACTTTTGAATTTGTATTCATGTAGTTCTTCAGGGGAGATATCCCTCTTTGTCTCCCTGTTTCCACCGCTCTGCCTCTCTCTTCCCTTCACTTTGTTTCCATGTTAATGCAGTGGACTTTATCCTTTCCATCGTAGCCGGGTATGGGTTGTCCATACTTGTCCACACACCAGCAGTAGCCTCTTCTGCGCCCTTTGGATGGACGGCACTGCGGAGAGAGTGGGTGAGACAGGAAGAGAAATGCATAACCATATGATATTTGGACAGGTATATGCAAAACAGACAACGTGCTCCAAATGGAAGAGACAGTGGCATAAACACACATTTCTCATCGCATCGCACTTAGGTGAGAGAGAGTAACACGGATGCTAGAGCCAGAGAGAGAACGAGGGAGAGAGATTGGAGTAAAGGAATGCCAGAGGGGATTTAAGGGGAGGTATGTAAGGAAAAGAGGGACAGAGCAAGTGAAATCTGTTGAAATATATATAATTTGCACAACTATAAAAAAAAAATCCCGTTTAATTTATATTCAGTGTGTGAATTATTCAACGGCTTTTGGGGAGTGTCAATTTTAATTTTTAGGGCGCAATTATTTAGTATTATTATTTTTATGTGAATCCCAGTATCCCTCAAAAAGATCTATCCCTCTTGGACCCCAAAGCAATTCTACTGGCTGAGACACAATTTTAATTGATAAGCCCAAAGTATACTTTGTTTTTTACCTATATGCTATGCAAATTTTATCAACAGAACACTACGCACACTGATGAGCGCTTGTATGAGGGGATTAAAAGATACCTGCAATTCAATTTTAAATGAGTGCATAGTCATTTTTTATCACACTTAACTTTTGGAGAGAAAAGGAACAGACATTGGACAAGAATGAATCTTTCTAGTGTCGAAAGCCGCACGCACAGTATCAAATAGAGTATACTTTGAAAGGCTGTGTGTTGAACTGTGGGCGCATTAAAACATACTGTGCCTGAAATTTTAGAAAAGAAGATTGTTTTACAGTGTATATAGTCTTAATGATGATGAAGTGATGCCTCGCATTAGAGGTCTGCACGGGACAGTTTTTTTAGTCCCGCTTCCGCGAGGTTATATTCCGCACCCACCCGCTCCCGCGATATAATCACTGTTTGTTCACCCGCTGTCCGCTTAGAATAATTTTCTTCCCGGCCCGACCGTTCCCGCTAAATTTAGATCTCGTTTCCAGAATCTCACATTTAAATTTCCGCTCCTGAAAGAAATAGAGATAGGCTAACAAATAAAAGTGTAGGCTAGTTTTGAATTTATTGACTTTGACTTGAATTTATATGAATTATCTTGAGACACAAAATTCGTTTAACATTTTAAAAATAAAAATGTACAAAAATTGTATTTCTTATTTTTATTCATCTTGTCAGGATACAATTCGTTTAACGTTTACAACACAATAGGAAAAAGTGTGGCAGAGAGAAAAGATAAATAAAAATGTAGGTTGTACAAAAATAGCCTATTAGCTAGGCCTATTTTTAGTCGTCTTGTCAAAATAAATTCGTTTGACATTTTTCTGTTAACACAGTAGGAAAAGTGTTGCAGAGAAAAATAAATAAATACGACATCGACATCTGTCATTTAAAATTATAGGCTAAGCAAAATATAAACAAAACCGAGTTGAACGTCCTTCAAGGATAGCGCATCCACACTTTGCTCCATCCTTATTCTGCTCCGTCACTCATCGACAGCCTGCCTGTTCTGTCTGAAGGTCCTGATACAGTCTGCTCTGAGGACCGTTATGCACATGCTGCGCACAGACCCCGCAAATAAAATGCGTGATGCTGAAAGCATGCGTGCAGCGCGTGCACAGTCCTGAGTGCATGCTGTACTGGTGGTCAATAAGAATAAAGCTCAGATATGCTGTTCTGAATGGACGTCGGGAACGGGATATTGTTAGACCGCCCGCTCCCGTACAAATTACACAAGAGTTACCGACCGCTACCGCGTTTTATTCGGGAATTTAATCCCGCTTCGCAAGAAACCTGGTCAGGTCCCGCGGTTCCCGCGGGAGAGCCGCGGGAATGCAGACCTCTACCTCACATATCACATTACATTACAGAAGCTAATGTTCAAATTAAACATTTCCCGTGTTTTCAGTTAGCCTTTGTTTAGAAAGCTATCAGCTTTTTTGACATTTTTACATGCACACTAGGATGTATGTGAAAAATGTGTATATAAATGTGTCATCATCAGTATAGTACTGGCTTGATTTTTCTTGCACTAGAACAAGAGATGGAACAACAATAACATCAACAACGAACTACTGGAAACATCAACAACATCAGACGCCTGCATTGATGAACACTTGTGAGAGTAATAAGACATTTTATTGCTTTTGTAGAGAAACAGTGCAGACACTGGACAAGGATGAAATACACACATGCTAAGCGTTTGCATCAAAACTGAATATACTTTGGGCTTTAGTCTACTAGCTTAGCACTAGCAAAAGCTAGTTAAGAAAAACTATTTTGATTAGCTACAACAAGATATTCTTAGTTGCGATGAGCATGTCTGTGTATGTGCTATCTAATATGGATCCCTCAGACTGATTGTATTAGTTTTACTAAATAGTTATGTAAAATTTTTAAATCTTTAAAAAATGAATAGGCAATAACTTTAAATGTTTTACCATTATAATAACTAAGAACAAATGTCACGTTGAATATCAAAACATGCTTAGGCCTATCTCATGGCTGTAGTTATTTGTCTCGTGCTTGTCTTTCTCTCCTTTGGCAGTGAGTTGGAGACATGTGCAAGTCAAACATCACATCTAAGTTGGAAGAATGCATGCCTGCCACTCACAGTGAGTGTGTTTATGAGAAATAGAAAAATTAGTGCATCAAACAAACTGTCTTCTGTGGTTCAGGGGAATTTAACGGATAAGGTGTACACACACACACACACACACAAATACAGTACTGTAAAATGATCTGCAGTGCGTACTTCCTGTGTTTGCATTTGCTGATTATTTACATGCAAGTTTTGACAACTTGTGAATATCAAAATTCACAAACATACACATACAAACACAACCAAGTTTTGCTTTTATGAGAGGCTTAAATGTCTCTGTCAGCCTGCTGCTGATGAAACTGAGATTTTGTGTTCATAAAAACAGTTGAAAGTGAGAAGTTAAATTTGACCAAGCTAAAATATTTGCCATGGACTGTTAAAGGGCTTCTAGGACTATTTTAGGAAACTGGCATAGACTCAAAGTCATCTGGAGCTTATTATACTACACAGGCAAAACAAACACACACATACACACACAAACAAACACGCACACCCACACCCACCGACACACACACACACACACACACACACACACACACACACACACACGCATCCTCATGTGGTACATTCATTAGTGAAAATCTATTCTTTCAGACACAAGGGAAAAGAAGGAGGCAACAAACAAGAAAGAAAGAACGAAAGAAAGATAAACAGACATTGTGCGAAGAAAGAGTGGATGAGTCAGAGAGAGAGAGAGAGAGTGAAAAAGAGATCAAAAGCGGTTTTATTGAAAGAGTACCAAATTAAAATACCTCAAGCAGAACAAGAGCAGTCTGGGAATGAAACCTGGCCTCTACAAGGGGCTGCTTCAAATGCTACACTCATCCTTTCAATTTCAGTTGTCTCCACACCAACTTGATGTTTTTGCTATAACAAATATTTGTATTTGACTAAATAAGTAACATATCACTAGACTTTTCATTTGTTTGATTATGAGTTTGTCTGCGTCTGAACAAAAGAGAAAGAATGAGTGTACAGGAAGCCAGTGCTTAATTTGTAAATTATAAGTCCAGGAACTAGAACTGGCCTAAATAAATGGTATGAAATAAATTAAAAATCTGCATCACAATCTTGCTTATAAACGTACATTACATATGCAAATGCCTTTCCAAATAATTATAGAATTATGGTTACCTTTTGTACTTTTGTAATATTGCAAGTTATTGACCACATTAATATTATACTTGCTTATTCATCAAACATATGGTCATTGCATCAATTTCTTGCAGGGGCGTATAAGGTGGGGGATCCACTAAAATAGGTGCTGGATCCAATTCCAGAGGAGGTGGATCCGGATCCTGCTTGTTCCGGCACAAATTAAGCCCTGCAGGAAACTACTCAGTGCTGAGCTGCTATGTATTATGGGAATGTTCCATTCAGACTGTACAGGCACACAGGATGCTTTCTGTTTGATGTAAGGGGGACTAATAATGACTAAAGCTAGGTATTTCATTGTACCG
The DNA here is from genome assembly GCA_039654775.1 of Spinibarbus caldwelli. NCBI lineage: Eukaryota > Metazoa > Chordata > Actinopteri > Cypriniformes > Cyprinidae > Spinibarbus > Spinibarbus caldwelli. Next base: position 13,440,274 of record CM077240.1, read on the forward strand.
CAGTGTCATAACCAGACAATAAAAGTGATATTTTTAATGTAAATCAATGTTTATTTTCTCAACTAACGCAATGAGCAACAAGAGTATTTGTTGAACGCACAATTTCTATTTATTTGCTGCCCCCGAGTGAAATCTAATTAGTCCCAAATCTTGCTCCACATTACAACATAGTGAATGTCCAGTTCCATATGACCAGAGTGTCAAGTACATTACATATTACAATACTGTACATACCCTCAAAACGCATAGTGGCATGGTTGATGATTGATTACCGCATGTCTACACATATGTGTGTATGTGTCTATATCAGAGAAAGACAGAATGGCATAAGTAGGGTGTGGGGTACACCCCTGTCAGCATGGCGATTTCTGGAGGTTGCAACACAACAGACCTGTGTTGTGAATGTATATCTATGTAAAAGTGGGAGAAAGAGACTATGTGTATACATGTCTGTGTAACTGTATATATATATATATATATATATATATATATATATATGTGTGTGTGTGTGTGTGTGTGTGTGTGTGTGTGTGTCACAAAGCAAGCCTCAGTCAACGTTGGCCCATAATGATGCCCTTATGGGCAGCAGGAAGGCGGAAGGGCATTAAAAGCAGCCACAGGGTAAACACAGACTCATAAAACACACACACACACACACACACACACACACACACACACACACACACACACACACATACATACACAATATGTGAATGCAACAACTGCATGTGAATTAGAATGGTGGTTGTTTTCTTTGCCAGACTATACCAGCAGTGTGTGCATGTGTGTTTGTGTCTGTTAGGTAGTATGCCGTTTGGCATAGAAGCTGCCCTTGGAGTACATTATCATTATATAGTCATTTTGGTGCAAATGCAAGCACAGAGACTAGACAAATAACAAGTATGAATATATATCAACAGAGTCTCCAAGTCAGAATCAGAGGGAACTGATAGTCTGAGAAGACCTATCCTGGAAAAGCCTGTGTCTTTGCAAAGTGTAGTTTGAAATATTTGTACTCTGTGTGTTTGGTGCATGGGTGACCATATCTGTGTATTGGTGTTTGAGTGGAAGCGTGTTCACCCTGGATCATTCCCAGCATGCCTGGCATTCTCTTCTAGTCTCTCACCCCGCATCACTGAGATCCTATTCAGCGTGAGAGCTTAAGTGGACTGCCTGGCCCTGGGAGAGCAAGGAAAGCCAGTAGATCAGGGGGCCGTGCAATGCTCCAGCCCAGCGCAGGAGTACAGTAACCTGGGTGAGAGATGCGTCTGGATTGGAAAGGGTAGAGGGGGGTTGGCGGTGCTGGGGCCGGCATGCCTGGCCTCCGCTAACACACTGAGCCAATTCATATAATCAAGGCTAAAATTAGCACGGACTGGACTCTGCTCTCCCCAGGAATGGCCTTCAGACACACATACCCCCACATACATATACAAACGCTCCCATTACAGATCTTATTCTGGGGAGTGTAGGGACCTCCAGGCATCCAGGACATCTACAGTTCACTTGTGTGAGTATGTATGCACAGGAGTTTGTGCATGTTTGTTTTTGATGCCAAAATAAAAATTAATGACTGTGATCTTAGGGGCGACCAAAATTTAGGCTTCGGCTTAAATCACCACGATGGAAGCAAAGAAATTTCAGTTGGAGTCAGTCGGAGGGGAATCTGATCAGCTTGATCTTCATGTGTGGACACAGCCTGTCATACAGATGTTCTTCTACTATTACCAGAGATCCAAGCATAGGGGTTTGATTTTACAAAACAAACTAGACTATATTTGTGCAAGCCAGACACAGGAAAGGATGTGGCATGGTTTGAATTTATGTTGTTTGCGCTCACGTATACGGTTTGTCTTTTGCTGGCGCTGTAAAACCACTAGACATTGATTAGTTGAATTGTTAACTTGTCACTGTCCTTTCTTTCAAACATGGATTTTAATATGGGATAATCATGGACAGAGGGCAGGAACAGGATTGGAAAATGTCAAAGCCAAATTTGCACCTACACTTACTGTTGGAGCATGAGAATGGTCTTCAAAACTTTATTTGATACAGGTGCCACTATAAATCTCTCTTAGATACTCATGCAAACCATCTGCAAGACCCTTGTCTTTCCCCTTAAGGCTTTGCAGAACATGTTTCTTGAGACCTGAACTTATCACTTTCTCTTCACTCTGAGATCTTAGCCCTAGAGCACAGCCTGTTTTCTCCATAAACCCAGGGTCACTTCAATGGGTTACATGTTCAATGGAACCATATGCTATTAAGCATGTGTGGGTATGTGTGTGCATATCAGGGTAGACTTCATACTCTGTAGTTTCAGCATGAAGCAGCTCCTAAGCAACACGTTTTTCACATTGATTCTAAATCTCATCCTCTTTCTGAAACATTTCTATCTCTATCTCTCCAGTGTTGTCATTAGGCCTTCGGGGTCACTGTGGTATCTGTCAGAGAGGTTTTCCAAATTCACCCAAACTCATTAGGGCCATTCAGACAAGGCCTTTTGACGCATGTTCTTAATAGGGGGTTGCGGGTGACTCACAAATTTCCGAGAATTGCATTTGCCCCCACCAACCACTTTGTTCAGACTCACTCATGCACCCCGTCAGTTGAAGAAACAACAGATACTTTCAAGAACCAGCATGCACATACAAATAGGCCCCCACATACTTTTCTAATACTGTTGTGACAGTTGCCATGACAGTTACTTATCGTCTTCTACACGGATGGTGGTAGAATAATAGTTTGAGAATCTGGGCTGATTACACAAAGGTTGCATGTTTGATCCCAGGTAAGGATGGTCTAAAAATAGGATGCCTATTTCCCCCTTGAGCAAGGTACTTAGCCACATGGGGGATAGGCCTTGTAATTGGTGCAAAGTAAGTGACTTTAAATAAAAAGCAGCTGCAAAAGAAAAGTCAAGGCACTCGGGTAAAAGGTAATTACCTGTTTTTTCTTGTAGAAACCCTTTTGGTCGCAGTTTGGAATGCGGAAGCCTCTTGGGTTCAGCACATTTGAGATCTTTAAAATCTTCATAACACTCTCCATCTCCCGACGACACGGGCCCTGTACACACAGAGAGAATGCAGAATTACAGGAAATATCCTTCTTGCAAACATGTGAGGAGGTTGGATATGCAAACAAGTAGAATGGGAATAGAATGTACTCCACTCCAATACATGCTTTGTCTTAAAAATGCATGTTGGCGGAAGAACAGTGCGTGCTTACATATTCAGTTTCTCTCTTTGACTCCAGACTGAAGTTGTGAATATCTGTATGAACCCCACTGGAAACTGGTTCCCCTTTAAAGGTCTGACTTTTCTTGAATTGTTCTCTTTTGATCATCTCCTCTTTGGGGTGTGACATAGGATCTATGGGCTCCATTGCCATCCTCGGCCCTCCCTGCGTGTCTCCGGAAACAATTGTTGTGTCCTGGACTGTCTCAGCTCCCCCGGCGCCTGTTGCCCTGGTACCATTGGAGATATGTTCCTCTCCTTCCTCTTCAGGGTTATCTGAATCAAAAGATAAGTGTATTAAAAGGGTCATCGGATGCCCATTCCACAAGTTGATATGATTCTTTAGGGTCTTAATGAAAAGTCTGTAACATAGTTTGGTTAAAATTTCTCAATGGTAGTGTAAAAAAACACCTTTTTAAAGCTGTCAAAAACAGCTCTTGTCAGAGCAAGCCGTTTTGTAGCATTTTTCCTTTAAATGTTAATGAGCTCTGCTGACCTCGCCCCTCTCTTCTGAGCCGCTCTCTGAGGGACTGTTTACTTTAGCCACATTCATCGTGAAACTTGCTAATTAGCACATTATTAGGAAAGGCAATTTGCAGAGATTCATTAAAAACCCTTATACTCACTTCTGTAGATGAAGCTGGACTATGAATGATTCGTACGAACATAGACGCATTTAGGCAGATCAGGGGGTGCATTCCCTTCAAAAATAAACGTAATCCACTGCGTTTTCAGCAGCTCAGATGTCGGGAGTAAATGACGACTGCTATATTCATTATTACATCCAACAACAGAATGCCTCAATCGCTTAATCTGAGACATCTTGTCTTCCCCTGCACCGGATTCAACACAATGGCGGACAGCTCTCTCAGCTCACTCAGGGCAGGTCTAAGGTAAGATGGCCTTGTCAATCAACTATTGTGGGAGCGGCCTGTGCAGAACTACATCAATCTGACAGGGCTCTCAGAACAGCCTGATTGAGAAAGGAGATTTTAAAAAAGGGATTTAAAAAAAAAAAAAAAACACTGGGCAGATTTTTATCATTATAGGATGGATGTGTACACACACTTCCAACACACATTTATGTTCAAACAACTTGTAAAGTGAATTTTGCATCCGATGACCCCTTTAATACATATGTACAATCTGACTATTAACAAAAGCAGCATTCTTACAACTGTATCTTTTCACATGAAACAGAATAGCACAGGGGGGTCCAATCCTGCTCCTGGAGGGCCAGTGTCCTGCAGAGTTTAGCTCCAACCTGCCTCAATACACTTGTCTAGAAGCTTCTAGATGACCTTGATTAGCTGGTTTAAAGGGATACTCCACCCCAAAATGAAAATTTTGTCATTAATCACTTACCCCCATGTCGTTCCAAACCTGTAAAAGTTTTGTTCGTCTTCGGAACACAAATTAAGATATTTTGGATGAAAACCGGGGGGCTTGTGACTGTCTCATTGACTGCCAAGTAAATTACACTGTCAAGGCACAGAAAAGTATAAAAAACATTGTCAAAATAGTCCATCTGCCATCAGTGGTTCAATCTGAATTTTATGAAATGACGAGAATACTTTTTGTATGCAAAGAAAATAAAAATAACGATATTTATTCAACAATTCGTCTCCTCTCTGTCTCTCTGTGTCAGCGTAGCGCCATTACTTGTAATTTACTTGGCAGTCAATGGGACAGTCACAAGCCTCCTAGTTTTCATCCAAAATATCTCAATTTGTGTTCCGAAGACGAACGAAGCTTTTACGGGTTTGGAACGACATGGGGGTAGGTGATTAATGACAAAATTTTCATTTTGGGGAGGACTATCCCTTTAAGTGTGTTTAATGAGGACTGGTCTAAACTCTGCAGGATAGCGGTCCTCCAGAACTGGACAGCCCTGGAATAGCATAATCCTAAACATCTATTAGCATATAGAGTAGATCACTGATGACATCAATTTGTAGGCCAGTCAATTTGGCTATTTCGCCATCGGTTCCCTGAGAATTTCTTATGGGTTGGGGTTTTAGCATAGTGGTTTTCAATTTATGAGTAAGGTTCAATGTGGCTATAACACTACTTGAAAAGACATATTGAGTCCTACCTAAAACCAAAATTGTGAAGTTGTTGTGTTTATTTAAAATGCTTTATTTAAAAGTTGCTACAATTGTTGTCCGATTCGTCAACCCTGTGGTAACTGTAGTCATTATTTAGCAACATTTACTTCTGAAAAAACCCAGAAGCTTCCAAATTCAGTTTTGAGCTATGACTGCGTAATTTATGGAGTAGAACAAAATGTGAAAGTCTCTGCAAGTAATGTTTACCACAGGCCTTATTTCACTCATAAATCGAAAAACCACTATTCTAAAAAACCATTGGAAATTCCAGAGGGAACCCATGGCTAGAAAATGCTAATTCTCTTCCAGCTTTTAGGACTACAGACTGAACAGCTCTATTCTAAGATTCTTCCCCACCAGAATAGGCTTTTTACTTGCTTTTACAAGCAAGCATTTACAATAGAAAGTGTAAAAGCTCATCAGAAAGACAGAGAAAAAAGTAGCAGAAGAGTTAGAGATATAGAAAGGGGGATGGGAAAGCGGAGGAGTGAGAGTATTTATAGTGCACCAAGTTACAATCGTTATAAGCAGAGGACAGACCACCTGACCCGAAACCCTGAAACCAAATACGGCTACAGGAGGGCACATTTGACTGCCTTCAACTAACATGGTCCGGTAGGATGGTCTAACCAACAAACATCACATGCTTTCCTCTCTGTGCCCAGCTGAAGCTTTGCTGTGGGTGCTCACAAAATCTATTCAATGCAAATGTGGTTTCATTGTGGTCTAAATGTCCTTTCCTCTCATCCCACACCATTCCTCAATACGTGAACCCTATACTTATCCTACTAAATAACATTTAGATGTATTATTAGTGCATTTGTATCAACATCCCTATTTCACTTAATTATTATTTACTTTTAACTACTAGATCCATTATGAGAAAAGTTCAACTTCTGTCATCATCTACTCATCCTCATGTCATTAAAAACAATTGGTATTTTGTGACTTATTGAGGAAAATGATAAGGCTGCTCTTTTCCATACAATGAAAGTGGAAGGTAACCAGTGGCTGTCAAGCTTCGAAAATGTGACAACACTTTGTGTAATGTTTCGGTATGAAAGAACTTCTTTATGAAGCATAGCACGCTTGACACCATACACAAATTCCATTGGTTCCTACATATCATGAAGGTGCAAAGTTGGAATGTGCAGAAAGATGAAGAGGATTAGAAAGCTCTTTTATAAGTGAATAGCAAGTTAAAAGTGGTTTTGTTCCTCGCAGAAAACATTTGTATGCCTTTTATGCACAAAAGTCATATAGACTACATTTATGGTGTCTTTTTGAAGCATGACCATGTCCAGTCACCAATTTTCCTTTTATGGAAAAGAGCAGCACGGACATTCTTAGATATCTCTAGATAACGTAGGAGCTTGATACATTTCACGCAAGGATACAGAAAGTAGATGTTGATGCAAATTCCCTTTTATTTCCCCAGACAAAATATTTGCTCTTGTATGTCGTTTTGTTAAGAAAAACTCTGCCAGTAGGCTAAATGTAGAGAGCTCGTCGCCAGCACAGATTTCGCAGGACAACTTCATCACTCTTTTAAATGTGCCTTTGAGCAGCCATTTACTGTGGACAAAATGCAAGCACTTGAGACACGATGTCCCAAATTGCACTCTAGTTTCTGTTTTTACTAACTGCATGGTAATTTCTCAAATGCAAGCAAAAGCAGTTGACCAGTAAAGGGTCCAGCGAGAAGTGCATTTGTCAGCTTCAACAAATGCCTGGCAAGAGCGCTGGGCGAAGATGAATTATGGCATTGTTTAAACATGCTGTCCTCTTGGGGTTTTACAGCTCTTGTCTGTTGAATAAATATTCAGTCTCTGGCCGTACAAAACAAAGCAGAGCTCTCGCAGGAATGAGAGACTAATAAACAGCTGGAGTAGAAGAGAAAGAGATATTTAGAAAGAAAGACAAACAAAATGGGCTATTAAATACGGAAAGTGAGAGAGAAAGTGGAACAGGACTGGCATCGAGAGATAGATGAAGGTGCACAAGATCTGAATATTGTGAAGAACTGTAGAGATAGTGGACAGGATTCAGCAGAGTGGAAGAGTTAAGTGAAAACAGATTTTCCATGTGTGTGTATGTGAGTAAGTGCGCACTTGTGGCACACCAAACACTCCTCTGTAGCCATGGAAGCTGCTCTCCAAACCAGAATTAAACTATGCCTTCATTGACGATGACATAACAACAACAACAACAACAACAGCAACTTCTGCAACATAACTCGAACAAGGTAAGCAATTGTAATGATCGCATATAATGACGGCTAATAACACGTGCGACATGTCGATGCCTGCTTCCCTTGCATGACCCACCGTACCTTTCACATAAACAAATCCAGGACAGAGGAAGAGAATGGAGGACTATCTAATTCAGAACTTGAAAAACATCAATATTTAACCCCAATGTAAACTTTTAGAACTTTTTATACCTTTTTCCAGCACCTAGTGGTCCATTTTGAGTCAGTCAACCTCACTATTTGTTCAATCCCAAATGAGCAAACAATTGATCATTTTGGCGAAACGGGTAGAACGTGAATGAGAGGGTGAAACTGACGCAGAGTTTTTCTTCTCAAAAATAAAAATGAGTGACTGGGCACAAGGCAGGTGAATTTCACTACCAAGGCTCGGGACGAGAATGAATCCGCCTCTTCTGAGAAATCTGCACGATTAAGTATATAACTGCATACGCACAAACAACGTCATAACTCATAACCTCATGATCTTTCATTCCTTTTGCTCCGCCAGGTTCCCACCCAGAATCACGCTGGGCCACACTGCTACCAGACCAATCAAGCCCTGCAAAAATATCATAATTCATGTGTGGCAGAGCCATAGGGTGGAGCCACGCACACCATGGCAATAGAGCCCTGCTCTCTGGTTGGCCAGAGTGTGTAATTACCATAAAGTGTGGTATGATGGGAAAGCAGCACTGAAAAGCAGCATGGGCTCAAATGAAAGGGCAGCGGAGGGAGAAAACATGAGGTAAGGCACTACTGTAAAACAGTTGGCGCCCCCAAACTGCTTTTTAAAAGTAACTCTGGGTCCTAACAATAGCCTTTGTGTGTGTGACAATGTCATGGTTGATTGCTTCAACACACCACAGCGGCTCTGTCAAATAACTAGAGAGGGTAAAAACAAATTCGGTCGGCTAGCTTGACGTCAGTTATGACCAAGAACGCTACTTATTTTGGTTGTGTGGGTCCGCAGCCTTCCCTCTCTCAAGGAATTCACTAGGATGAATGTGTTGGCTAGGTGCAAGCTAATAAATGCGTACTAAGTGATGCACAATAAAACATTCAACACAGGTGCCGCTGGATCTATTCTCAGCTCGCCCGCAAGGAAATGACTTTATTAGAAATCCTATGCCAATCATTTCCATTTCGCTTGTTTCTTGACCCTGTCAATGGAGAGCGTGGAGTTCTTGAGCCAGTAAACAGCTAGAGAGCATCATTCACAAAACGGTGATCTCCGCTCTTCTGCAGAGACTATATATAAACGAATGTGGCATTCTTAACGATTGGGTTGGTGAAGCCAAATTTTAGTGCACACACACAGATACACAGAGCTGTTTCTCTCTCCATCTCTGGCTCTCTCTCTCACACACACATACACACCACACACATAAAATGGCATAGAGAGGCTGCTGTAGCACTGAACCTCGAGAACAACGGCAGTAGTGTGGGGCCGTCTCTCGGTGGCTGGACTTCATGACGACTGCCTGTTACCGGAGGTCGCTGCGTCATGCCGGTGTTCTGAAACTATGACCTACCTGCTCAGGATGACCTACCAGTAGTCATGTTTAAAAATACAATATCTCATCAGGCAGAAAATAACCTGTTGGGATGTATTACCAGCGTAATGCCTTAAAAACACAAGCAGAATGTGTTGTCATGCAGAAAATACATATCAGGATGTCAACACGGGTAGCTTTTCTTGTTTAGGCTATCTGGAGTAACCCACAACCCTAAAAAAACTTGTTTAGAGATGCTAATGTCTATATTGTGGCATGAGTGCAGTGAAGTGCTGTGGTATGTGCTGCATCTTATGAAAAGTCAGTGAAAAATATCCATATCCAATATATTAGCCCAAACAAGCTCGGGAACCAGCTAAGACCATCTAAGGCTGGTTTAAGCTGTTTTTGTTGAAAAAAAGTATATAGGCCTATGTGTTTATACACCTACTTATATGTATAACAACGTTTCAGTAACCAAAAAAGTTAGATTACAAGTTAATCAGAATGCATTTCTGAGTTAAATCTCCTTTGCTAAGAGGTAACCATAGCAACAGTATGCTGCTCGAGTGTGTATCGGACCCAACATCTCCAAAACGCAAGTCCGGTCATTATTTATCAAATTTATTAAACAAATCGCAGGTACGTGACAAAAAAGTTTAAATTTCACTCACAAAAATTCTGCCCCCATTAGCACACTGCGCATACAGTAGGCTACACTAACAGACGCTCACGCTGAGCGGTGAAATGACGGCTGTGTGTTATTTACAGACAAACCGTGCGCGCTTACCGTGTCCGTGCGATGGATTGCCGCTGGGCTTTTTGTCCGGTGCCTTCGCACACACGCCCCGTCCCTCCAGCAGAGCCTGCAGAGGTTTGCTCTCCCCGGGGCGATGTTGACAGCTCAGCCCGGTACCGCAGCGCCCTGTGTACACTCCGCACGCCTGGCCCTCGGTTAGCGGGCAAGTCATGCAGCACCCGCAGCCCGGCTCCTTTACCGGCTCGGCGCAGTCCCGGGGCAGCGGTTTACACAGCACCATCGCCCCGTCGTCACATGGCTCGCAGCGGACCACTGGGCTGACGCTCGCAGCCCGCCGGACGAAAGCTGCGAGCAGCGCGGTCAGGCAGAGCGCACACAGTCCCGTCATGGAGCCGAAGCGCTGAACTCACGCGGGGGTAGATGCGTGGAAAAACGGTGCGTCAGATCACCTCACCTGGATATATGATTACACTAAAGCCTGAGCTCTCAACATATGCCTTGGGAAAGTAGCGGCGCTTTGGTTTATGCTGCTGTCACGTCGGTTTGACTAGACTGTGAACGAAGCGGCTGGGTCTCTCCATCTGTAAGTGAGTTTAAGTGGAACTTCAGGTTTTATACAGGCAGGAAAAGCACGGGCACTAAGTCACTCCCCCCGGTATGAATTATGTAGTCACCGGTCTCAGTCTTAAGGGACCGCGCGCATCCTTAATGAAATCATTCAACACAAGAGACGTGGGTGGAAAACAGGGGAATTTTGCTTTTAGACTGGTCATTATTGTCATTTACGGGCATTTGGAAAGCTAAAAAAGGTAGCGGGTTAACACCTGTTATGTAACCAACATATCATGTACATGAAAAATAGGCTACTATGAATTTATGTAGGCTAATACAAATGAGCACATTCAACTGCTTGGATGCCCCAATAATAATAAAAAAAAAAAAGTATGAAAGTATGTGTCCTGGTCACAGTTGTAATTGTTGAAACAACTGCGCAAGAAGAACTAAATTTTACTTATAAACAAATAAAGTGCATTGATTATAGTATGTGACCCTGGACCACAAAACCAGTCATAAGGGTCAATTTCTTGAAATTGAGATTTATACATCATCTGAAAGCTGAATAAATAAGCTTTTGTTAGGTTAGGACAATATTTGGTCGAGATACAACTATTTGAAAATCTAGAATCTGAGGGTGCCAAAAACATCAAAATATTGAGAAAATTGCCTTTAAAGTTCTTAGCAATGCATAGCCTATTAATAATCAAAAATTAAGTTTTGATATATTTAGGGTAGGAAATTTACAAAATATCTTCATGGAACATGATCTTTACTTAATATCCTAATGATTTTTTCCATAAAAGAAAAAACGATCATTTTGACCCATACAGTGCATTGCTACAAAAAGGGTTTGAAATTAACAACCGTCAACCCACCAAATGCGGGTAAAATTCAGCTGTGGTGGGTAATGCTGTGAAATAACTAGCCAATTTGGCGGATTACTTTTCGTAAGTTATATTCACTCATTAATTTCTTGTGGAAGTTTATGAAAGCCAAATCTGCACAAGTTAATGCAAATAGCTAATGAACTCGTGACACATCATGACATTATCGAGTATATTGCAAAAACCAAGCAAAACCCACCTACAGAGTGCACACATACACAACCTGATGAAATCTGGTTAGACAAACTTAGTGCGCGCGCGTTCTTTCACTACATGATTCAGTCTATTAATATGCGTCATAGCCTAATTCAAGATAAAGGGGTAGAAAATGTATATATTTATATCATTTCATATAGTTAATCAATATCACACGAAGAGTGACGTTTTTTCTTAAAAAATCACCATGGTTACAAATGTAATAGGGGGAGAGCGGGGCACAAAGTAACACTTTTTGACTTTCTGAAATTGTGTAAATCCACATGGGGTTCAATTTTTGATCCACAGCAATTTCTCACTTGTCTAGTACAAATATGTCGCTTTGTTTCATAATTACTGTATATACGTTTTTCTTTATTTACCCTCAGAAATTGAAAGTGAAATGTTACAATGTACCCGTAGGTGGGGTACATTGTAACATTTGAGGGGCACGTTGTAACATGACCATATGACAGCTTAAAATGTTATCTGACCTCATGAAAAAAAAAAAAAAAAAAAAAAAAAATATATATATATATATATACACACACAAGACAAACTAAAATATTTTGTCAATAAAATAAAATAAATATTTATTTCAAATAAAATAATGGCGATTTTTAAGAATGAAAAATAATCAGATTTTTGAGTTTGACAATGAACACATTGCAACCATGCTTGGGATGGCCCACATAAACGAGCCAAAATGCTTTACATGTCTTGAAATAATAATTTCTGAACATTAAACATCGACTGTCAGTCTTTATTCACCTGTTTCTCTACTATTAAACACTATTAAAGTGTTTAATAGTAAAGTAAATAGTGTGAATTACATCGCTAATGTCATAGAATAGCACGGCAGGGCACATTGTAAGGTAGTGTTACAACGTACCCCATCTGCAACTGGAATTTAAAACCGGTCAGTGTCTTCTGCTAGTTATTGAAGCATTAAAAATTAATCTAAACTGATAAATAACAGATTGGAGATTAAAATAATAGCAGATTTGTCTCATTTTAATGAGTAATAAAAACTGAGATGAAAAATTTACTTACTTTGAATTTTGGCATACTTTTTTCTCTATGTAATGTTGATATGGTAACTAGTAAATACTGTAAATTTGGTTATGCTAGCATGTGTGGAAATAATTAAACCATGTGTGTTACAGCTAACCCCGTGTTACTTTGTGCCCTGCGCTCCCCTATTGATTTTAATGCAACAATAAACAAAAAGGCAATATCAAGAGACTTACGTTTTAGACACCATATTGTCTGTTTTTGCTCTAATTCGCCAACAAAAATATTCCAAACACAGCCACAGCACTGTTTTGCGTCTCTGAACAACATGATGGTGTTTCGTTCCTGAATGAATCAACCGTTTAAATGACTCTGTTCAGTCGCAATGACTCACTTATTAACAGTGACTTACTGCCACCTACTGGCGATTTTAATTTCACATTAAAGTATCTTCATTTTGTAAATAATTTCAAATATCAGTATTCAACATTTCTTGTTTAAAATATCAAAACATTATTTATGCATTTGTAACTGCAGGTTAAAGCATTCCATGTCCCTCTGAGCTGAATTAACACGTGTAAATACATCTAAATGCCACTTCTTATGCAACTTCTGCAAAGTTTAATTTTCTTGATACTGATTTAATTTGTTTATTAACAGCTTAAATGTATTATTATTATAATTGACTGATTAAATGTAAGAATGTGACTCAAAATATGATGCACACTTTTAGAAAAAAAAAATGGCTTTATAAAGGTAAAAATGCCCATAAAAGGTAAAACTCAATTTAAACTTATTGGAAAAGATTCATTTCTATCACTGCTGTGAACCGACTGCCACACAGAATATGAAGAATATCAAAAACTTTAGGAGTCAGCTGTCAATGGCAGTCCTTAAGATATCAGCACAAGAACAGACACAAGAATATTGTCTAATTATCTTTATCGATAAAATCCCAAAATATTTATTTATTTATTTATTTTTTGTCAATATCGCACACCCCTAGTACTGACACAAAATTATTTGCAACAGTCGCTTTCTCATGTCCAGTGTAGACAGCCTCAAGCTGTTGGTTTATTTCCGTGTATTTTTTATTTTTTTTGGCTAGTAGAAGTTATGAATGGCCGGTAACTTAAAAATTTAGTAGCCAAATTGGCTGGTGAGTGAAAAAGTTAATTTCAATCCCTGGCTACAAATATACCCGTGCTACTTATGACTGGTTTTTTGGTCCAGGGTCACATATATTCTGATTATATTAGATGTCTGAATTTGTTTTAAAATGAATAGTCAGGGTTGCGCTATATTTAATTCTTCACTAGATTGAAAACGAGGTAGTGAAGGATAGAAGTAGCGTAGTACAGTGCGTTCAATGGACTGTACTGTTGTTTAACAACAAAACGTTGTTATGGAAAGAAATACTGTAAAACAATTTGAAAGTTGTGTGTTGCGAAAAGTACGTGATCTAAACCCTTTCTACAGTGTGTGCCATTGAAAAGACTGTAAGCCTATCCCTCACAGCCTCATTTCATCCATGTTAAATTCATTATGGCATCTAACCTGACTAGGGTTTATTGGATACACCCATCCATCTATTCTCCAAACTACTTGTCCTCTTTAGGAGTCACGGTACATTTGATACAGAAAAAAAGAAAACTGTTAACAATAGAAACATCAGCTTAATATTTATGGAAAAAATAACAGCAAATAAAATGTGCACTAAAATTTTTGTAAAAAATTAATGAAATTCACTGTATATATTTCCAAAATATTACACAAATATTTTAAAATTATGCTCTGAGAAAATTTTTTAGACTTGCCTCAAAATATCCAAATACGCTGTTGAAATGGCCTGACGGATGCATCTGTTTATTTTTAGAACAAAAAATTACAATGGAAACCTAATACAATGGTCTCAGTGATTAATCCAAACATACAAAACATTAAAAAACCAGCCCAGACTAATTTGTACCAATGAATATTAGAGGAACTCTCTGAACACTGCAGAATTATGTGGAAAATGCACTTTGGGTGGTCAGGCATTAGCGGTCTCATGACACCTGCTGTACCAAGATCAGCCCATTCATCCATACAGAATCTTCACTGACCATTTGGAACTTTTCACCATCCATTCATCCATCCAACTAGTAACCTTGACCCCCGTGACTCCTCATTGGGCCTGTAGGAGAAAAATGTTGACCCGTGAATTTTCCCGACAGGCCTGCATCTTTTCTCTTTTTCAGTCAATCTCTCCTTCTCACTGGGTGGTAAGAGATGATTAGAGTGTGGGTTGGATGTTGGATTGTGCTGCTTCAGCGCTGAACACCCCTCCTGCCTCTGCTCTGTAATAACACAAAGTCTGTACAGGCTGTACAGCTCGGTGGCTCCAGCTTTGGGAAAATAAAGGCCTACAGGCCTGCCTGCAGACCCCAGTGTTGAGACTGGCCCACTGAAAACAAGCAGAGGGGGTAAGGAAATACCGCTAGCACACACAACCCCACTAACAGCACCCTCTTCTACTAAGATTAGTTTTCTTATGACTCTGCATATTTCTCCCTCGCTCTCCTGCTCTTGATTTCTTATTGTCTGTCTGTCCGTATACCTCAGGAATTCCTTCCGTTTAGAGAAGCGGCACGTGAGGGCTATCCTCTGGTCTCCATGAGCATTTTGGAAATGGAATGCACAGTGCCTGCCTAGTGGTTCTGCACAGAGTGACAGAGAGCAAAAATCAAACTGCAACAAACTGCAGCAATCAAACTGTACACTCTGATATGATAGCGATTGATGGTGCCATCCATGAGTGGGTTATTGACTTGGATCATATCAACGATTCCTTATCAGTGCAAGCCAGTAAATGTGTAACTTCTCAAAATCATTGGATCGCATTTAGAAGCGCCTGTTTTCCGGTGTGTGCGAGTCTGAGTGTTTATTTCTGTGAATATTATTGCAGCTGGCTGAATGTTTATTGAAAATGCTGCGCTCCAAAGGATGGACACCAAACTGCAGGGCTACATTTTAAGCGTCTCTTAGTCTTAATATCCTCTATAATCTATCTGAATCTCACACTTTTTATTCGCGTGTCAGCACGTCTCCAACACTCTGTCTCTCATTCACATTCCTCTGGCTCATCTCGGAGTTGGATGGTAAATCATTAATTGTCCTTCCTGCTCTGCTGTGTCACATATGATAGCCATCACTGTGACACTCATTTAATACCAGGTTTCATCGGTGGTTTCTGGAGTGGGATGGAGGGAATGAGAGAAGGGGGTGGAGGAGTTGATTTATTTGTTTCGTTCCTCCGAGGGAGTTTTATAGAAAACAACACATCCCTGATGGCATTGCCACTTTATATTATGGATCACACACAAATATGCATTAATGCAATAAACACGTACATTGCATGATTTATTGTTGGCATTGAGGTTTTCTGTCGCATTACACATATTGGCTCAAATGTTTGTGTCTTGCAAGCATATGTGCAGTGCATCTCCTGCTAAGGGTTTGATTTGTTCTAACAGAGAGCCATTTTAAACTCAAACTCTATAGATGCACAAGTAGACATATGCACAGAAATTCCTAATTTTTTCAAGATTTTCTATGCCTGTTTCTGTTATGCACATGTTCCCCTTTGTGAAACAGCTGGGAAGCAAATTTTCTGAAAGTATCCAAATTTCACTTATTTTAGGATACCATGTGTTTCTAATAAGATTTGATTTGGCTTCAGTCGTCATGTTGTGACACAAAGAAATCGTAAAAAAAAATATTTAAAATGCCTTGGATTCAAAATTCAAACAGCATTTTACTCATTTCCTCATTTATACATCAAAAATTTGCCTCAGACCTGCACAGCACTCTCTCATCTACCAGCCAAACAAATGTCTCTGCAGAAGATCAGATGTTCTTGTTTAGGAAGAGTATTTGCATCAGTCTCACAAAATGTAAAATGTTATTTAAAGAGTTTTCAGGACAAATTTCAGCACATTTACATTATTTCTTTTTCTTTCTTTCTTTCTTTCTTTCTTTCTCATATAATAATCAATAATCTTTTTCATATTTCAGTAATACGAATGGGGGTTAAAATATGTCCTTAAGGTAGAAAAAAATCCTTAAAGTAGACAATATTTTATATATATTTAATATATATTTTTATAAAGTATATTTTATTTAAATATTTAAGAAATTTTAAGTGTGCTGTTTTTTATTTATATAATATATAAATATTTAAAATGAATATTTATTTAAAATGAATTAAAATGCTTAAACCATACACCAGAGTTTACTGATTTTACTTAAACAGTAAAAAAAAAAAAAAAAAAAAAAAAAAGTACACAGTACAGTAAAAATAAATTTTAAATGTAAAATTAAACATCTTGTGGCTCTAAAATGTAAACTAAAAACACACACCACCTAGATCTGCAGTCGTTCAAGCCAGAACGAATATGCCAAGAATAAACAGCTCATTCTAAACAGCACCTAAGAAACTGGTAATTTAAGTTATAAAGGCATATCAAATATAAATACTGCATAGAAACATACAATACTTATATTGTACATTCAGTAGTTGTTTTGCATTGCACATGGCCAAATCTACGACCATGCCTCTCACACACTCCATGCCAAAAAAGCGTTCAATGTGAGGCCTCTGTGCCCATTTGCAGGCTAAAAATGTAAACAACATTATCAGATAAATGGCCTCATTGAATCTAAACTCACGAAGACATTATTTTTCAGATCTGACTCAAACAAACTCATTGCCTGTGAAGAACAACATCATCTTTCCATGGCACATTTCCCAAAGCCTGTCCAGATTTCGATAGCAACTGTAATTCAACCAGGAAGGAAACCAAATGCACACTGCACTCACAGGCCAGAATTGAATATGTCCTGAATGTTTCTGTGCTCTGTTCTTCTGTTGTGCCTCTCTCTCTTCAGGAACGAATAATTACAGTCACAGCATGTGACTTAGCGCAGAGATCAAATTCCACCGTGTTATAATCACTTGCTGTTCGGCTATTGCAGCAGCAGCAAAAAAAAAAAAAAAAAAAGGGTGAAGGTAATGGGTAGGGGGTAGCAGAAAAAATTTGCTTTTGCTAGGCTACAGAGCAAGATCAGAATGGAAATGGAGGGAGCACAGACCGATTTAGAGAAAGCAGGCGTGACGCACAGGTGGTTTGTCACTGTGAGAAATATCAGAAGCGAAACAGGCTGAACATAATCATTTTGTGTTTTTGCGATAAGCTCTCTGAGCTTCACTCTATTTTTGGAAAAGCTTTTTCGTGAGAGCAATTCTGAAGATGGAAATAGTGAGCGCACAGTAGAGCGCATAAAGCTGAAGGAATGTGTGAGATCCGAGCATGACTTCGCACTGCATGGTTTGAGTATGAGCCAAAACAGATGGAACAGACCCAATAAAGGTTTAGCCCAACACTGTCCCCATTCACCACATGCTCTCTCTTACACACACACACACACACACCTTGCAAGTGCTAAGTTCACTATGGCTCTAGCTACCTCGTTGCCTACTGCCTACATAGGCAGTTGCCTTCTAAGGCAGCATCAAAATGGTCATGGAACCTCATAAGTGACCAATTTGGAACTCTACGACACTCTACGGCAGCATAACACAAATAGCACTAGCACTTGGAAGAGATTCCATCTAGCATGTTACTAAACTAAAAGCATACAACTCTAAAAAGCAAAAAATTGCATAGCACACACAAAAATTGGCTATTACTAAAATTATTTGTTCTTTCTGCCATTGAAGGAACCATTTTTTCAAAATTAATCAACATCCACCATCTTGGTCATGGAACTCACGTGAGCAGTGCATCTACAGGGTTTGACATTAGCATGTTGCTGAGCTAACAACACACTACTCTATTAAAGTCTCTGTAAAGACCATTCAGAGTATTGTTTCTAAACACATTATAAATGTTAGAAATGTATTGCTGAAAACATATTACAAAGATTATGAACTACAGGTGCATCTCAATAAATTAGAATGTCATGAAAAAGTTCATTTATTTCAGTAATTCAACTCAAATTGTGAAACTCGTGTATTAAATAAATTCAATGCACACAGACTGAAGTAGTTTAAGTCTTTGGTTCTTTTAATTGTGATGATTTTGGCTCACATTTAACAAAAACCCACCAATTTACTATCTCAACAAATTAGAATACTTCATAAGACCAATAAAAAAAAAAAAAAAAAAAATATTGTTGGCCTTCTGGAAAGTATGTTCATTTACTATATATGTACTCAATACTTGGTAGGGGCTCCTTTTGCTTTAATTACTGCCACATTTCGGCGTGGCATGGAGGTGATCAGTTTGTGGCACTGCTGAGGTGGTATGGAAGCCCAGGTTTCTTTGACAGTGGCCTTCAGATCATCTGCATTTTTTTGTCTCTTGTTTCTCATTTTCCTCTTGACAATACCCCATAGATTCTCTATGGGGTTCAGGTCTGGTGAGTTTGCTGGCACACCAACACCATGGTCATTTAACCAACTTTTGGTGCTTTTGGCAGTGTGGGCAGGTGCCAAATCCTGCTGGAAAATGAAATCAGCATCTTTAAAAAGCTGGTCAGCAGAAGGAAGCATGAAGTGCTCCAAAATTTCTTGGTAAACGGGTGCAGTGACTTTGGTTTTCAAAAAACACAATGGACCAACACCAGCAGATGACATTGCACCCCAAATCATCACAGACTGTGGAAACTTAACACTGGACTTCAAGCAACTTGGGCTATGAGCTTCTCCACCCTTCCTCCAGACTCTAGGACCTTGGTTTCCAAATGAAATACAAAACTTGCTCTCATCTGAAAAGAGGACTTTGGACCACTGGGCAACAGTCCGGTTCTTCTTCTCCTTAGCCCAGGTAAGACGCCTCTGACGTTGTCTGTGGTTCAGGAGTGGCTTAACAAGAGGAATACGACAACTGTAGCCAAATTCCTTGACACGTCTGTGTGTGGTGGCTCTTGATGCCTTGACCACCGCCTCAGTCCATTCCTTGAGAAGTTCACCCAAATTCTTGAATTGATTTTGCTTGACAATCCTCATAAGGCTGCGGTTCTCTCGGTTGGTTGTGCATCTTTTTCTTCCACACTTTTTCCTTCCGCTCAACTTTCTGTTAACATGCTTGGATACGGCACTCTGTGAACAGCCAGCTTTTTTGGCAATGAATGTTTGTGGCTTACCCTCCTTGTGAAGGGTGTCAATGATTGTCTTCTGGACAACTGTCAGATCAGCAGTCTTCCCCATGATTGTAGCCTAGTGAACCAAACTGAGAGACCATTTTGAAGGCTCAGGAAACCTTTGCAGGTGTTTTGAGTTGATAAGCTGATTGGCATGTCACCATATTCTAATTTGTTGAGATAGTGAATTGGTGGGTTTTTGTTAAATGTGAGCCAAAATCATCACAATTAAAAGAACCAAAGACTTAAACTACTTCAGTCTGTGTGCATTGAATTTATTTAATACACAAAAAGTTTCACAATTTGAGTTGAATTACTGAAATAAATGAAATTTCCACGACATTCTAATTTATTGAGATGCACCTGTATGTAGTTGCCTATGGAAACAGTTAAAGGGGTGGTTGACTGTTTTTTTCTAGGCTTTTATTTATTTATTTATTTATTTATTTCATTATTTTTAACATAATTTACCTTCATTTTACACCACTCTGTTCCTTCTCCTGTAAACAAGCTGATGATTTCCTGGTTTTATGAAGCACCTCCCTCAGAAATACGCGATGGGCTCAGATTGGTTAGCTGGCCCAGTGTGTTGTGATTTGCTAAACCGCCAGTGCACATCTAAACGTCACGCCACTCAGCTCAGTGGCTCACGCTCCAGTTGTATTATAAACAATGATGTCGTTAATATCGCTTATCAATTTGAGCCCGATTGAGACCCAGAGGATATTAGTGAAGAGGATCACGCAGAACCTGTGCAAGCATGGCTCTTAATGGTATGTTTTTTGTTTGTTGTTGTCTCATACTTTTAGATACTCTGTTTATTCTATTTGTAAATGCTATTGCTTATGTTAGCTTTTTATATACGGTTTTATCCTGATTAAAGCTTTAATACAGTATGGCAACCGCACGCGTGTCCATGTTTAACGCTTCTCATAGCTATATGAAAATAAGTGTATAATTGGAACAGTTCATTGTTGGAGCTGAGCTGATGATCTGAATGAGAGAGAGAGAGAGAGAGAGAGAGAGAGAGAGAGAGAGAGAGAGAGAGAGATGCAGAGCGTGTGCAGAGCAGGGGACGCGAGAAACAATATTAAGAACTGCTGCTTTAGAACATTGATTTAGAAACTTGTGAATCCAGAATTGCTAGAAGACAGAATTGTGATTCATATATAAATAGATTTTTACGTGCACCCCTAGTTTTCTCTTGCTCTTCTCTAAAGCAGCAGAACTTGGCCTCCCCCCCTTTGCTGCATGTTCCCGGGGGCGGGGTTTATCTGGGTTTGTGACGTCACAAACCCGGGAAGTAACTCGTTGTTGTTCCCTACGAGCCGTTTTTGTAGGCATTAAACTGCCGTAATTTTAAAAGACGATATCTCCGTTAGCATTGAACTTTCAGCGTCGTAACTTTGCAGATATTGTTTATGCTCAAAAAGCAACATTACACACTAACTAACCTTTAAAAAGTAAAATCGCAATCAACCACCCCAACAGTTTTTCACAATTTTCGTGTTCAGGATTTTGTGGATGGGCCTAAAATAATGTCTCGATGACGCAATGGAGCCACTGAGCACGGCCCCTCACCTAAAACTACTATAATAACTAGAGAGCATTAGCATCAGTGGTTTGCCCGCTCAATCGGGAGGTACTGTTATTACCGTTAGTTACTACAGCCTACAATTAGCTATGCCTTTGACACGTAAATGCATATTACCAAACATGTATGGCTGTGTAAATCCAATTAAGCTGCTAGAGGGAGTATCCATTCAGGTTGTAGCGGTGACCGTTGAGGGTCGCCGTGATTTTGCCAAGTAAGATGTTCATGGATCAACATTACTATCCCCCAATCCCTACCCCTAAACCTAACCCTACCCATAATTTATTCCTAAAATAAGTGTGAAATGATAGCGGATTAACAAGGCTGTAGAAGCACCTAACCCTGATCGTATGCCTAAAACAGATATTTTCTGAAAAGTTATCCCTCAATTCTGATTGGTTGTTTGAGATGTTGATCCAGAAACATGTTATACTTGGTGAAATCACATTCACCAAGAATACTGCATATTTTTCAAGATTTTGATAACTTATTTTATTTACTTGGAGGTTTTTTTTTTTTTCATTCAAATTTGGCTGGGTGATTAATAACACATTTTCCTGTTGTGTGACAAACTCAAAAGACATTTAATATTGCTTTACACTGACTGCATGAAACAAATACTGAGTAAACAATACATTTTTTTCTTAAATATCAAGTATAGTATGGTTTGAATTAATTTATATTTTCAATGGTCAATATTTTCCTTACCTAATCCATCTTGGATTTATTAAAAGTCGACATGAAATCAAATTTCACCCTGTCTATTTTGTAAGTGCTATTTTGGTGTCGTTTTATTGTGAAAGATTCATCCATGTAAACATTAAAATGTTTGTTTGTTTTTTGACCTCATAATGTTTCATCACAATGTCATAATTAAATTTTTCGGTAAAAAATTAATTCTCTCTGGTGATGTATGCCATACGTCTCCAATAATTTAGTCTGCCTAAACCCTCCACAATGAAGCTTGCAGTCATTTTTAAGTACAACTTCCTCATCTCAAAATCCAATCAACAACCGATAAACAGAACCAAGTCTCCATCGTATATTTCCATTATACTCTGAGGTGCTGTACATCACAATATGAAAGAAAAGCCATGGAACCATCGGAAACCCAAAGAAAAAGAGTACAGGTGACTCTAATAAATACTGATTTCAAAAAAGTGTGACGTTAGCATGTTGCCAAGTTAACAGCGCACTACTCACACGCAAAAATGTGTTTCACATTGTGTAAAATAATACATTTTATTTGTGCTGATTTATTTTTCTCTATTCTTTTTACTGAACAACAACTAACATTTGTCTTGCCTTGTGGATTCATTTTTTTGTTTGAAACCCAATAAAGGTTTAATCCAACATTTTCCACATTCGCCACATGCTCAAATACACCTTTCGAGTGGTACATCCTCTATAGCCCTAATCCAAAACTTAGATGACTGCCACCTAATGCCAATAAACGCTGTTCCCTTTTAAGATTTGAAACACGCTACATGGTCAGTGACACAGACTCTACTTACAAATGATTTCAAAAGAGTTTGATCTTAGTATGTTGTTAAGCTAACAGGATGGCACTGTTGCAAGCATAAAAACAGGCACACACAAATATTAAGCATGAAGCATTTTTAACACTCACCATTTCTCTCTTCTTGTCAGCCATCTTAGATTTATGTTTACTGAAACTATCTCAGTGCATTCTGGGATTGCCTGTTGCACAAAGGTTACATGTGATGCTGCCTCCTAAAATGCTTTTTCTCAGAACAACTCTTGGTTACTGAGGCGGCTGGTGTGGAGGGTATCTGTGTGTGTGTGTGTGTGTGTGTGTGTGTGTATGTGTATAAGTATTGTTTGGCAGTGATGTTATGCTGGAACAGTGTAAATAACACTCCCACGCCAGTCACTTTTATCCCCTGCCAGGCTCGTTTGGAGGAAACAAAGTCTTGAGCTCCCTAACTCACTCTCCGTGATGACAGAACCGACAGTCTCTATCACTTACAGGCTGACAGCCAGCCAATCATGACAGGAATGTGAAGGGAGGAAGAGAAGGGATGGGTTTGGGGTCGCACATTAGCTATGGGACACTGGAGTCTGCAAATGCACTTGAAAATAAGCGTGCCCACGCAGTCTCCAGGATGTCCTTAAGTCTAAGTAGCTGGGTGGTGAGCAAAAAAGCCACCTCAGCAAGATCTGCACATTCTTCTCATGTACTTCACTTGTAGAGGCAAGCAGCGGGAGCATAAGAGGAGTATGAACTACTTAGGAGTGAACAGTGTGGTGAAAAGTCATGGATAGATGCTAGTGTTTCCTGTCATAGTTATGCAAAGATTTCAAACAGTATCATAGCTATTAAACTAGATCTTGTTATGATTATAATTCTGTATTTAACCTCAGAACGATCTCAGAGTAAAACTATGTGCTAAAAGTGTATACTTTTAACCATTGTAACCGTTGGCTAAATGTAATCAAACAATATTAAAAAAATATAGAATAGCACTATAACTAGGCATATATCCAGACATTTGGTGCATACGAGGACAGTTTCAGCATTACATTTTGCCAGATGTCCCATTAAAGTATGCCAGACTGTAGAAATCTTCTTGCATATTTTTGTTACTATTTATAATAAATTATATATAATAATATAATATAATATAATATAATATAATAATTATATAATAAATTGCATACATTTTGCATACAATAAAATGAATATTAGTTAATTTTAGCTTTTTACCTCTTTTCTGTCAAAGTTTCTGCCAGACAGATGGGAATTATGCTGTGTAAATTGGTTCAGCACAGAGTTTTTGGATGATTTGACAGATATTGTTCCAGATTTTGCACAGTTAACTGATTTTCTTAAATTTATTAGTGTGAAATTAAATACCGTAAATTCACAAAAGTAAAAGCTAAAATAAAAATTGAATGTAAAATTAAAAATAATATAAGAGCAGTGGTATTTCATTCGTAGTGAATTCCTATGTAATGGTGACACTTTGGACATGAAAAGCTGGCTTGACAATAAAAATGACTGTATATCTATTTATGTATGGGAGTATTTAAGATGGCTCAGGTTTTCTACTAGGTTCTAAGTATGAATTGATCTGGCATCTCAATTTCTTAAAGTCTTAATGTTTTTTTTGTTTTTTTTTCTCTGTAGCAGCTCTATAAATGGGAACCAGTTTGTTCTGCTCTTTAACTCGCCAGCTTTTGTTTGCTTTTATTTTATTTTTCCTTCTTGCCACTCCATAAAACATATTTTTCCAAGTCGCCATACCAGCCTGGTATTTTTGTTGCTGTTTTCTTGGACGGAGAATGATTGTGTTTCACTTTGGAGGGAATTCACCCTTTCCCAGGGTTTCCCATTTATGGTTAAAGTCACACCATGAATGTGTATCACCCCTCTCTACTGTAAAACCAAAACTCTGAGTTTATGCGGTGTGAATTTGGCCATTTGTGTGCTCTAGTGTCATTAGTGGTTCTTGTTATGGGTTTTCCAAAACCCCTAACCTTAAGTACTAAACTTTGCCTTGTAACTTGCCCCTAAATTCTTGTGCTACAGACATGAATGATATGTCAAATTATGTGGTTTGTTTGGAAAAGGTTCGCTATTACTTTTTCATGTGATCGGGCTCATAAAGGATGATAAAATGCCAAAATACTTAAACATTTAGAGACCAAAAATCCTCATTTGACTTCGTAAAAATGTAGTTTGTTACTGTAATTCAATTATTATACAACTTTATAAGGCCTGTTAAAGTCCAGACAGCTACGTAATTCAAACTATTGCCTACTTGTTCTCAGAGAGCAGCTGCTTTTCAGGAACAAACTGGAACAATGCCTGTCAATAAATCTATGGCAGAGGTTCATCCATGAGGGATGCTGTGGGTTAGTGTGTATAGGGTTTCTTGGGAAACATCTGGAACTGAATTCCATGAAACACTCAAATGAGGTTTTGGCCATTTCGGAGTCAGCGGGAAGCACATCCCTTAACATTTTATCTTAGAGAGCAAAAGAGAGGGAGGAGAGAGAGATACAGATGTGGGTAAAATGAAAGAGTGCGGGATGGAAAAACAAAGGCGAAGGGAGGAGGACGTGATCTGGTAGGGGCATCTTGTGGTAATGGTGGGCCTAAAACAAACTCAATGCAAGAATTCAAATGCTTTTTATGAAGTGTGAAATCAAGCTAACATGTGCAATTCATAATGCGATACCAGTACATGCTGCAACCACAAGGGGCACTATCGCCGGTATTTATTGTAAATTATAATGTTTCTTTGTTTTAAATTTCCAGCCTATAGGATGTTTAGCCTGTGCCTTGCTAAGAGACTCAGCTTGGTCAAACATGCTCAGCAAGACCCCTGGACTGAAGATCTTTCAACACATGACCAGACGGTGCAAACAGTCACGCTCTGCCCAAAAACAAACAACCCCCAATGGAATTACACACATTTATATGAGCAAACACATAAATTCACACATGGAAATAAATTAACACTTTTTTTTTTATTTAGCAAGGATGCTTTAAATTGATCAAAAGTGACAATTAAGACATTTACAATGTTACAAACTATTTATATTTCAATTTTCTGTTTTACAAATTACTGTTCTTTTAAACCCTTTACTCAAAGTATCTTGAAAAAAAGTGTATTACAATTTAAACACAAGTATTAAGCAGCACAAATGTATTAAACATTTTGTAATAGTAATTACATCTTGCACTGCAAATCAGCCTACTAGAATGAATTCTGAAGGATCATGTGACAGTGAAGACAGGAGTAATGATGCAGAAAATTCGGCTTTGCATGACAGGAATAAACTACAATTTATATACATTTTAATATAAATTATATAAATTACATTTTATTACATTTTAAATATATTAAAATAGAAAACAGTTGTTTTGTATTGTAATAATATTTCACAGTATTACTGTATTTTTGAACAAATAAATGCAGCCTTGGACACAAGAGACTTTCAAAACTAAAACATCCTACTGATCCCAAACTTTTGAATGGTAGTGTACATAGTGTAATCTGCTCTAGATAGACATTTGGTTTACAGCAAATGTTTCTTAAATTTATATCCTATTATATTTTGCTCCTGAACTATTTATTGAAAAAAAAAAGTTTCTAAACTGAAAAGACTTCACCGGCCACTACAGATAATTTCGGTCATTATCAAAACAAACCCCTTCAGCATTAAAAAATGTCCTGTTCAACTCTGTTGTTTATTTATTTATTTGTTGTGTTAATGTACAACTAACTGTACATTCCTAAGTCATACCCATTACACACCAGTAATAAAACCAAATATAGCTGCAAGCAGCAATTACGGGGCCAAGCACTAAAGAAGCAAGCATCAGACCAATTGCAGAAATGAGTAATTGAAGCCATTTTAGGATGATTTTAGTCAAAACAGCTGAAAAATCATAAATACAGCTTCTAGAAATATGATTTATTGGCTTATCACGTTTGACCAATAGGTGGCGCTGTCATTAAATCGATGTAGTGTGTTCTGTGTGAGCTGACAAAAGCACACACAAAGTTTGGTGTCAATATGCCAAAGCATTGCAAAGATACAGCCTCAAGTGTCATTTTGGTATCATGCCTCAAATTCGTTGCTGTGGTATGCGAAAATGATTTTGCCTATCAACACAAAATCCATAAATTTTTGTCAGCATTATCTGAAGATGATATGATTCGATTTTGGTGAAAATCGGACCAATGGTCTAGGAGGAGTTTGAAAAAGTAGGTTTTTAAAGAAAATCAAAATGGCGGACAGGAAGTTTGGCTGACTATGGCAACATTGGTATCAACATGACCCAAGAAATCTATTAATACCAGTCTCATTACAATAGGCGAAATTCAAAGAAAGCTATTAGCATTTATTTGAAATTTCATTATAACTTTTGACCACAAGGTGGCACTGTCTCAAAACTGTTTGAGTACTTTCAATTCATGGTCTAGATGGTACATACAAAGTTTCATAATTGTACACCAATGCATTCGTAAAATATAGCATGTTATATCACAATACTCTATTGTAGTCAATGGCAATTTCATGTTTTGTTCAATTATAGCGCCACCAAGAGGCACAATCCCACCAAATTTTGTATGTGTCCTTAGAGTGTGCCCATACATATGTGTGTCAAATTTGGTGAAAATATCTCATTTTGTTTTGGAGTTATAGACATTTTTATATATGAGAAGAGAAAAAAATTACTGACTGCTGACTTTGTTTGCATTTTTCTGCCACTTACTATCAAAATTTTGGCAATTGGGCATTAGCATATAGCCGGCACTCTAAGTTTTCGAATTTGCTACGGTGGTTTCGTGTCGATCGGAGTAACGGTTTCTAAGATATTGCCAACTGTTTTTTAAGCGCTAAAGCGCAATTCTACACAAACCATAAGGCAAAACCTGGCTTGCTTGGTATTGCTGGACTCGGCAAGGATTCAGGAGTCTAAAAAGGTGACCCCCGCGAAAATAAGTCGACCACACCCAAAGTTATAAGCATGTGAATATTTGGTTTTACCACTAGGTGGCGCTGGCTCGAAACTTATATCGCCTCAGATCCATTTTTGCATGCTTTTCATAGAATTCATTTGCACGTTATTCGAGAATGCTTTGACTAATCGACTTGAAGTCCATAACTTTTTGCCAGCATGGTCTGTAGATGATCTGAGCCAATTTTGGTGAAAATCGGATGAACCGTCTATAGGACGAGTTCGAAAAAGTAGGTTTTACGAACAATTGAAAATAGCAAAAAAATTAAAACTTATGATTTTTAAATTTTGGACTTCATTTGACTCGGCTTGAGCCAAGGATTCAGAGGAAAAAGAGGAATTTTCATTTTCTGCCTTACGGTTCAAAAGTTATTAGCATAAACATGAGTGAAACTTTGGACAAGTGGTGGCGCTAGAGAGTTTGAATTAGAGACTTTAAATTTGCTGTGGTTAGTATTGAGACTATCCTCTATCAGTGTGCCAAATTTCACAACTTTCCTGCAAGCAGTTCTATGGGCTGCCATAGACTTCCAGAGCGGAAGAAGAAGAAAAAGAACACTAACGATTACAATAGGTGCCATAGCACCTACGGTGCTTGGCCCCTAATAATAACCTAACAGTGATGTAATAATCACCACACATCCATGGAAATTACTAATCACAGGATAGAAGTGGATGCTGATAGTTGGCAGACCTGAAAAGAATAGTCTATATCTAATGATTTTCTGAGCTGAAGACTAAAACAAACTAAGCAAGAGAATCAAGTGCCCACTTTCTAAAACCTCTCTGCACAGACACCCACATTCATGCTCAGCCACATCTGAAATATTTAGCTAATGTTTAAACAAAGTAGAAAACTGAACTTAGGCCTGATGTATGTGAAAATGTGTTCAGTATGTTGCCTGCATATGTGTGGAATATGTATAGGCTGTTCCTGGAAAAGCAGGTTCAAATCTCATGGTATGCTCAGTACAATAAGATATCCAGGACATACTGTTCTGCCATGAACTATAACAATGATCCTCATCAAAGGACACCTTATTAAAGGATGTTCTGTGCATTTCGTGGAAAATACAGGAACCAGATACATGGGTCAAGTGCTGATCAGCTCAATATTATTCACTCTGAAAAACAGCACATTTTATTGTGGTTGAAAATTGAAGTGCATTTATTGACTTTTATATGTACTGTATATGTATGTATGTATAGTTAGTCAGCAAGTTAGTACATAGTTTGTTAGTTTAATAGTCATTATAAAGTTCCAAAGATTATTTTCAGTTACCTCAGAAAACCTTTTAAACATGGATTTATTTAGTTTAGTTTAATTTAGTCAGTTTATAGTTTGTTAGCTCGTTAGTCAGTATAAAATTCCACAGATTATCAGAAAAGTTAAAACCGCATTTATTTGTTTGTTTGTTTAGTTAGTTGGTTGGTTTATTTATTGTTTGTTAGTAGAAAATTCCTCAGATTATCAGAAAATTGTTAGAAAATTTAAAGTTTTATTTAGTTAGTTAGTTAGTTAGGTAGGTAGGTAGTTCATGGTTTATTAGTCAGTATAAAGTTTCATATATTATCCTCAGCTCCTTCAGAAAATTAAATTGAAAGTGCATTTTTTTATTTGTTTAGTTAGTTAGCTAGTTCATAGTTCGTTTGTTTATTAGTCAGTTGAAAGTTCCACAGATTATCAGAAAATTGCCAGAAAATTGAAAGTGCATTTATTTATTTATTTAGTTAGTTAGTTCACAGTTCGTTTGTTTATTAGTCAGTAGAAAGTTCCACAGATGATCCATTCTGTGGATTCTCAAAATCTCAAATCTCACCAAAAAAGAAAAAAGAAGATTCAGATGCTGCAAAAAGCAACAAAAATATGTTGTAATTCTAAATGCATAGAGTGTGCATTTATGGCATATATGAATATAGCCTAGTAAAAGCCATTATATAGTAACACCAATGACCTCGTCACCATTCACCTCATAGGCACCCTATTCATCTCCTTGACACGTCTAAATTTTGGAACTGGAGTGTTTAAGCTTCACATAAATCTCAGGGAAATGCTGACTCATCACTGTGCTGCGTGCGTGTATGACAAATTTGGCTCTGACATTTAGATTTTATCAGTATTGGATCAGTACTTGCTAAATTCTTTATAATTATGTGTAACCATCAACTGTTATTTCTGAAATCAAAACAATTTGGCCGCAATAAAAGCAGCTAAATGCAAACACACAAATGAATGGCTGTGGAAAGCTGGATCTAATGATCAAGTAAAGAAGGACGTCCCATCTGGGGGCAATAAAAACTTGATTACTTTTTATTGGATTTACTTTTTTTTATTAAAAGCATTCCACTAGAAATACTTCTTACACATGATTTATTAGATCATCAGAATTAAGTATGGAGGAGTATCTACAGTGTGATTCATTAGAATGTAGAAACGTGGCTATATAGAGAACACATTTTTCCTAAATCCAGAATATCAGCACCAAATGCCCTTGGAAAAGATTTTCTATCTTTTTAGATGGAAATTCAGTTAACTTTGTGGCCAACCAGTGTGTTTGACCTAATGAAGTTACCCGAGGTGTGAGGGGACACAGTCACGCAGCAGGTGGTCAGGGTCGTACAGTTCAGTGCTCTGCATCATGTACCCTCACTGACCTTCTTTTTCGTTCTGTTTTTCAGCATTCAAATATTTCACACTCTTGGTTAAACCTGAATTTATTAACTCTAAGCAAATACTAAACATGATTAATGGACATGCACACAAGCAGTCAAGCACACACGTGCTAGTCCAAATTTTGCAAATCCTAGAATTAAAGTGATCGTTCACCCAAAACTGACAACGATCATTATTTGCAGTAATATCATTCCAAACCTGACTTTCTTTCTTCTGTGAAACTCAAAATAAGTTGTTTTGAAAAATGTTCATGATGCTCTTTTTAATACACTACCATTGAAATGTTTGGTAAGGGCACATATGAAAGGGCAGCTAATATGCAAAATTCACTTTTACATGTTTTTTTTTTTTTTTTTTTTAACCCCCCAAAAAATCATAAGCAGTGTCTCAGAACCATTCTGTTTTTTCCTGGGATTCTCCCGTATTTTACCATTCTATCCCACCATTATCCAGTTTAAATATTTTCCTGTATTTCTCCCGTATTTTTAATCTTTCTATAAAAAAAATCCACTGGGCATATTTGATTATCATACTCGAAGCTGGAGGGCGCACTCATGCAGAAAGTCCAAAACTGACTCATAATTTATGAAGTGCCAGGAAATCCCTAATATGGACAAAAGCATCCAGCTATCACTGTAGCTAAGCTTAATAAAAATGTGAAGACAATGCATGCACAATTGCGACAATATATGGTATATGTGTGTTTTTCAAGTCATCTCCAGGTAATAAATAAAGTATCTGGATGAAAGTTCCTCTGAACACAATTGGACATGAAAGAGAACTTAGTTTAGTAACGTTACTCACATGCCGTGTGACATCTGTTCTCTGTGCGCATGCTTCAGATGTGTGCTCAGAAAACCGTGTATCAGAAGTTTAAACTGATATGGCTTTGAAAAGTATGATTTCAGCATAATCAAAATCAAACGTGTTTTTTTGGCGGAACATCTGAGGTACGAGCTTAAAGGCACAGCCCTATTCTGGAAAAGAGGGTGGGGAGCAGCAGCTCATTTGCATTTAAAGAGACATGCACGAAAACAGCCTGTTTCTGCTTCCACTCAATATAGGCATTTTCAAAATGATATAATAAATGATTTGTGGGGTATTTTGAGCTGAAACTTCACAGACACATTCTGGGTACACCTAAGTCTTATATTACATATTGTAAAAGAGGCATAATAGGTTCCCTTTAAAGACTTTTTTTTATTATTCAGCAAGGATGCAATAATTTGACCTAAGGTGACAGCAAAGACATTTCTAGTCCAAACAAATGTTGGACAAAAAATTAAACAAATTTATCAAAAAATTATGAAAAAAGTATCAAAGTTTCATAAAAAATATTAAGCAGCACAACTGTTTTGAACATTGATAATAATAAATGTTTCTTGAGCAGCAAATCAGCATATTAGAATAATTTCTGAGGGATTTCTGTGACACTGAAGACTGGAGTAATGATGCTGAAAATTCAGCTTTGCCATCACATAAATAAATTACATTTTAAAATATATTAAAATAGAAAACAGTTGTTTAAAATTGTAAATATATTTTTAAATATTTTTTTTTACTGTGTTTTTGATCAAATAAATGCAATCTGGGAGTTTCTTTCAAAAAAATATAAAAAAATAAATAAAATAAAATAAAACAAAATAAATAAATCTGACCAAACTTTTGAACGGTTGTGTGCATTGAAATGGTTGTCCTCCAAAAAGGACAAAAGAAAAAAAGAAAAAATAAACACAATAAAAGTAAAGCAAACAATGTGTGCACTATATTTCAAGACTTCTAAAGATTTATGTGAGGAAAGGACTAAAATTCAAGCCATTATTCACATTTGCATCTTTGTAGTTGCCGATCATTTTCAATGTGTAATTGCTTTTGTGCTCCATGAGGGTGACATGAGACATGAGAGTGAGTAAATATTAGCAGAACTATAATTTTTGATTTAACTTTTCTTTTAAGACTACTCACTCAGAGCTGATAATATTTTTTCAAGCAAAAATAAAAAGAGAAAAGCAAAGGTGAGAAATCCCATGCAGAACCACTACATTAGGGGTAAATGAAGAGTTTCACAGGACTGCACAGCTATAGTTCAGCAACACCACTCAGGATCAACATCCTTGCAAAAAGCCAGTATCTAAGAAGTGCATATGTAAGCCATTGAGTTAATAGCATGTATGTGCGTCCGTGTGTCTATTAAAAATGGTAGGGTGTGTATCTGAGGGCAAGTATCTGCGTACAAGTGGAAGAGACCGAGCCTGTGGTGTGTGTAGAGTTAAGCGAGCGTGGGTGTGCACGTCTGGGTCTGGTTTAGGCTTTTCTGAAGCGATTTGTAATGATATGCTGCTCTGTCTGTACAACGTGTATTTGTGCCCCAGTGAGACATACAGAACATACTCTCATTAAGTTAAAAGGACGGCGTCCAACCACAACGACTTTAGGGCAAACGCACACACATATGCCAGTACACTGGCCAGCACAAATTCAAATGGGATTGCCGACACAGATACACAAACACACATATTGCCAGTGCCATAAAAAGCAGAGAATTTGGACAAATAACATTTCCACCATCATATTAGGGTTACTTGAAAGAGACTGCAAAGAGCTACGCTACTGAAAGAAAAGCAACATGGTGAGTTTTAGAAAGCCGCTTTTTGATGGGATTTTCTGTTTGATGAGATTCAAATCAGTTTAATTATGTTCTAGTCATTTTTATGGATTCAGATTCAACTAATACAACTGATTTAAAAATTAATTTAAATATCAAATATTTTCTTAGGTGCCCAGATGCTGCCGGAATTGATTTTTTCTAGGTATTATTCATGCTAATATTGATGATATTGATATGTGTATGTGCTTGTAATTGCGTGTGCGATTTTCACACGTCATATGGTGTGACATAGGTCCTGCGGTCCACGGGTATCAGGAGATTGAATCGACCAATCAGAGGGACTTGAATAAAATGGATGCAATCTGTCAGTCAGCCCACTGTGGCGAAAGTAATCGGAACCCTCCTCCCCCATAGCTGTGATGCTACAGGGTTAAATAATTGTGTGCTCACACACACACACACACACACACACACACACACACACACACACATTCGCACAGACCGCTTCACTCTGATATATGCAGTTGTCCATTCCTTTTCAGAATGACATATTAAGTCTTTATAAGACCTTTAATAATGTACATTATTATTATTATTATTATTATTATTATAAAATTAAATAAGAATAGTAATAAATGGGAATTTTTTACAGTTTGAGTGTCATTGTCTGAGCCGACCTTTTATAGACCCTTTACCTATATAAACACAATTAATATAATTTGTGAAACATTATTTATAGATAGATTTTCAAATTGATAGACCTTCAAATAGTATGTGATCATTTTTAAAGTAATATTAAAGTAATATTTTGCCTCAGTATAATATGCTGAGACAGCTGTAAAATAACTATTTGTAGGCTGATTGTTTCAACCAATGGTGTAAATTTTGAGGCGGGACTATCTGTTTGTTGACCAATTGAAGATGGCGTGAGTGTTTTGGGAAACTTGTTTGATTTACAAAACACTTTACTGTCAAGGAAGCAAATTAAATCTTAAACACTCTATCAAATTAAAATTTGAGTTTTGCTGATTTTAATCTGTGTGTTAGCACTGATCTCTATGTCAGTTTACTACTTAGATTATTAACATTAGACAAGATAAATGCTGACAGATACAGTATACACATTTAAAAGACTATCTTCTGGAAAATTAGGCAAAAAATTTTGATCAGTCTTCTGATTTTGACTGATATTGACAAAAATTGTGCAAAATCAAATGTTCTCTACAGTGAGAACGTCCACTTGCCTTAAATAATAAGTACAGTATAACTCCAATTAGCAATAGCAAGTAAAAAATGAAAAGGAGTTAAGGTGCGTTCATGCTGAGTCAAAATTACCGTAATTATGTGATTCTGTAAAAAACATTCATGTTCTAGAACTCTTGTAAACTAATTTTCGGAGAGCTCTGACTTGTACCACCTGACCACTACAATGTCATGTGGAAACTCTTAAAATGGCATCGGTTTCAGCAGTAAGATGTAGTTAAGCAGTTATTTCATAATATTTTTGTGTATAATTCCTATAATTGATTATGAATGGTCCTTTCACATTTATGTGGTTCTCAGAAGTGGAAGTCGTCATAGTTGGGCAATGTCACGCGTCGTTGTTGTAGAAAAAGGCGCACTATGAGGGAGTAAACGTAAAGGGGTTTTAATAATCATCAACACACGTATAGCACTGAAATACTATTAGCAATAACTCACAAACTAGAACTCAATGGACAGGAACTAATATAGGGCAGATAACAAGGGGTGCACAGGTGAACACAATGAAGGTGATTAACTAATAATGAGACCAGGAACATAACCAAATATGGGCACAGAGGGAGAAAACACAACAAACAGTCCACAGGGTTATGACAGGTAAACTTCTATAGTGTTGAACAGAAAGAGAAATTGATTATGTCGGTCAGAAGAGAGAAAGATGTCAAATTTGCCATCACTCCCTTTTCTTACATAATAAATGACTTGCGCCAGTTGAAGCGCAATAACAAACACTGTCATGTTATCTTGCGTTCAGATGTGTGATGTTTGGGAATGCAGTTATTAGAGACAATTATGGGAGGTGATTACCAAATCATTTTGATGACGGACTTTCAAAATTATTAAAATAACCTTCGATATAATGTGGGATGAGATCAGTGCACTGCTCATTTATCCAATCACATTATCTTTTAAGGCACACTAGATCCACATTGAGGGTTTTTTTTTTTTTTTTTGGTAAATGTGTTTCCATCGTAGCTTATGTGATTCTTATTGGATAAAAATTTATACAACTCAGTTGAGCACATATCTTTTTTATGCATATTTTTAGAATTTATGCACATCTTAGCATTTCCATCCAATGTTTTTTTTTACACAATATCCCAAAATTCACGTAATAGCAAGTGAGAAATATCCCTTATATGAACACATTCCTGAGTATCCCAAGGAATGTATGAATTGAAAAAAAATGTATGAAGTTGAATGCAATGCAAAGCTGCTTTGGATAAAAGCATCTGCAGAATGTAATTTACATGTTTTTTGATAGCTTTTGGGGTTTTACCAAATAACAAACAAAGAGACAGTACACAGTTAAATAAATATGAAAACTTTTGCTGTTACATTATGAAAACAACACTGATTTCACTATTCTGTTCCAAAGAGCCAATGAAACTTGCACCTTTCAGCGTACTGCCGCTCCAAGTGAATTGGTCATAGTGATGCTAACAAGGAATTTGCCCAAAGTGTTTATGCTAGGGTATTACTTGTGTAACAGCTAGAATGTGTCATAGGAAAAGTGTGTCGGGGTGAGTGTGCGCTATTTTTGAATGTGTCATGTCTCTCATGAGCGGGCAGCGAGTGGCCCTCATGCTCGATCTGTCCACAACGCTGATGCAATTTCCCTCTGCTGGTTGCAAACTCTTCATTGAGAGCTAATGCACTTGTAAAGAACTTGCCTGTTATGCATATGCATGAATAAACATCAAACATTCATACATAACCTATACGTTTCACAACCCATTTGTGGAAGGCATTCAGTCCATGTAAACTATTCGAGGCTGGCGTTAAAGTCACGTCACTGAACGACCAATTAAACGCACAGACGTCAGACCAGAGATTAAACGCTCAAATGAGGATTTCCATCACCTACTTCATAACAGGATTTGCTTATGTACAAACACACATATCTTTAGCACCTGAGGAAACATCATCTAGTGTTGTGTGAGAGTTCTGTATGGTTGTGCGAGGTCATGAAAGTTTGTGTTTGTACATCTTTTACTGAACTGGGTAATGAAAGCTTTATTACTCACCCTTGACCTTTGAACTCTAGACACATTCTTCCTATGACCTCGTTCTAGTGCCGCCACACACATACACAAGCCTAACCTTGACTTTTGTAAATGCTGACTCCAATAAACTCTGGATATCTGGCTACCAGACAGTAGAGCCGCCACATACTGCAGATGGCTGATTAAAACAGCGAAATGTCACACAGACCGACTGAGTGTCATGGGACGAACCTTTATAGCATCTCACTTTACCGTCACTGTATCCAGACGCTCTTCAACGTGATTTATGATTCATGAGGGTTCGGTATATAAAATGATTCTTAAGTTGGACTCTGTTTAGACCTAATACAGCTTTCAGGATCACAAGTAATGCATCTGATTGCAACTTTTCTATTTAAATATGCCAGTTGTTGTAATCATTATGATCACAAGCTGTAATCATTGCCTTACATGTTCATAATGTCTGCTTAACTGAATACATGATATTTACTGACCACATGACTTGCATTATTTTATAAGCTGTGTATTACTGACATTGCTTTGACACACTCATCACTTTTAATAAGAGAATAAACTATACAAATAAACTTGAACTGAATTTATTTGGAAATATATTAGTACAAGTGTACAGTTATAACATTTTGTAAACTACTCAAAATTAAATCATTAAATAAATGTTGGAAATTGAATATCTAAATAAATTGTTAAATACATAAATAATTAACTACATAAATGCATAAATATATGCATAAATAAATAAATAAATAAATATGTATTATATTAAATAAATGAATGAATGAATGAATGAATGAATGAATTAATTAATTAATTAATTAATTAATTAATATATAAATGAATGGATAGTTATTTATTTATTATGCCTTAATCTATGCATTTAATTATTTAATTATGTATTTAACTATTTATTTAGATATTATATTATATATTTATTTAATGATTTAACGTTGAGTAATTTGGCCCTCCATACACACACATAATGGCTGTGTGTGTGTGTGTGTGTACCTGTTTTTATATCCTGGTGGGGACTTAAACCTGAATACACACAGACTCATGGGGACTCGTGTCATGGTGGGGACCTAAATTGAGGTCCCCACGGGTAAAGAAGCTTATAAATCACAAAAATGCAGAAAGTTTCCTGTAAGGGGTAGGTTTAGGTGTAGGGTTGGTGTAGGGCAATAGCACATACAGTTTGTACAGTATAAAAACCATTATGCCTATGAATGTCCCCACAAGGATAGCGAAACAAGTGTGTGTGTGCATGCGTGTGTGTGTGTGTGTGTGTGTGTGTGTATGTGTATATATATATATATATATATATATATATATATATGTATGTATGTATGTATGCATATATATATATATATATTCTCAATTCTAAAAATTCTAAAACCCATCCATTTCTTTCCTCTGAGCCGTTGGTTTGTGAATTTTCTTGCATGTTTTATTATTTGATATTGAATGGTTCACTTATGGTTATATTAAATATAGAACTGATGGTTGATGTAATAATGGTATATTTGCAGGGTCCTGAAGCTGCATAACACCCCCAACACCAAAGCACACCCACCACTGTGCTTCAAAGTATTTAAAAGTGGCCTGAAGAAAGAGAGTGAGGTTATATGTAGGAGAGGCTGTAATGATGGAGTGCAGAAAACAAGAAGACGGGAGACGGAGAGATACGGAAAGCAGAAGCACATCCTGATGGTAAGTTGAGCCTGGACTGCAGAGATTTACTGTTGGATGTGTGGAAGTCTCATTGCATTCACAGAAACACTGCATGGGGGGCACAAGAAATGAATGGCTGTGTTTAGAATAGTGACAGTCTTATTACACAGTCTTATTTAACAATGTTTCAGGTAATTTTATGATAACGAGGAAAAAAGGAAACAAAACACTTATTTGCCTAAGTAAATAATTTTTGTAGTGTGAGGTCATGTGACAATGTAGCACGTGTAAACATTATAGGATGCAATGTGTTCTGTGGGGGCGGGGTGGGCTTTAATTAATTTGTTTCTTCTTGTGTGTGTCATCATAACACAAGCGCGCGCACACACACACACACACACACACACACACACACACACACGCGCACACACACACAGAATCAGTCAGGAGGAAGTGAGGCGATGAGCATTTAGAACATTTCAGGAATCTAAATACTGTGCCAGTTATACATACACACAGAGGAGCTCTCACACACACACACACACACACTGGTTTAGAGGCAGGGGTTCTGAGAAATGCTGCTTCAGGGCCAGCTTCCCTCATAAACACAATGAATTCTGGGAAACTGTGACTCCCAGAGCAGAACAGAGAGTTTGTGTTAGTGTGTTAGGGATTTGATCAGATACATGTTGCTCTATTTCGCACCTTATATTCCTTTGTGAAAAAGGAGTATGATTAACTGTATCGAATGTGTACTTGTAGTGCACTTCAAATCTCAAAGTATATTAAAAAAGTACTAGCAGATAATTTAATAAATGAAATAAAAGGCCACATACAAATACATTAAAAACAACAAAAGTAATTATGAAATTACATATAAAGATGTACTTATGTCCTACTTCAGTGTGTCAAAAAAGCAAAGCAAAAAAAAAGTTAAATAAAGTAACAGCAGTGTAAATAGTAATATTAAATAAAAAAGAAAAATAAATAATAAATAATAAAAATATTAACACATTTAACAAAGGAGAGTCAATTAAATTCATTAAAAAGTAATTTAAAGATTCCAAAGATAAAAAATAAGACTTAATGTTTCAATAAAATGAAAACCATAAATATAGCAGATCACTCTCTTTCTCTTGCATGGTTAATGTGTGAAGATTCTGATCTGTCATTGATGCTTATGTTTGGCCTCCACCCCTGTCCCCCCATGCCCACTTATGTCTTTTCCTCACCCCCTTGGCAAACGATGAGGCATCAGCTGATTTGGTGGAAGGGATTTGATGTTCCATGAAGTCTATTTAAAAGTGCCAATGCATTGCTTTCTCTCTTTCTCCCCCTACTCTCTGTCTTCGGCTTTTTAACTTCTACTATCTCTCTCTTTCTCAGCTATATTTATAACATACAGTTTTTTTTTTTTTTTGACTTGCAAACTAAGACCCGTATTTTTATGTCCTGATTTTATCAGTCTTCATCTCACCGCCCTGCTGCATATGGAAAAACCTCACAAAGTCCAACTCACCAGCTATTTAAGTCTCAATCTGAGCTATAAAAAGCCAGAAAAAGTAAGTACCCTGGAGTCTATTCATAGACCAAATCTCTGTTTAGTTGATTTTAGCCCCCGCTCATGCTTTTAACATACTTAAATTCATGCACAAACCATACAGACCATATCATGTTTTCTATATTATTCTTCACTAGATGCCTTTCCTTACCATGTATCCCAGCAATGCCAAACTCAGAAGTTATGATCTGGTAGAACTGCAAGACATACATACCAGCCGTGACTGTGGATGTTGTACAACTTTGCAAACACTGATGCATTAAGCAAGACTGATTATCTGTGATGTAATGCCTTAAATGCAAACTTCAAATTTGATATCGCTTTTTTGGCCTCCTTTTAACATTTTTCTGGGTGTCTTGGAATGACTATCTGGGTTTCTAAACATTAGAAAGCATAGTTTTACACTGCGGTTCAATGTGGCTTTTATTTTGACAAACCATGTGTGACTGATGATTACAAAACAGTCCAAATACCAGAGAGCCTTCCCTCTCCTCATTCCTGTAGTTTCGGATGCTAAAAGGGAAGTGTGTGTGTGTGTGTGTGTGTGTGTGTGTGTGAATATCTGATCACTGTTAAGTAGACGTTTTGTACAGATCTGAAAACCATTGATGCCACCAGCACAATTCCTCACATTTTCTTGTTCATAAAAGCCCCTCTGGAGATTTAGATCACTTGTTGGTCTGGAACTATTTCCTCTTTCGGTGCCAACTCCATCCATAGGAGAGCTCCTTGGCGTGAGATAGAAAAGTAGGCCAGTGTAAAAGAGGATATCTGGCATGGCCATAAAAAGATGGACAGGAAGAGAGAGAGAGAGAGAGAGAGAGAGAGAGAGAGAGAGCATGCCAGGAGTAAATCATGTAAGGCGTAACGTTGTAGCTATTTAAGTTTAAATTTATTTTTTAGTTAATCATATTTAATTAATTATTGGTTTATTAATTGTGAAACATACTGTTTTGATTTATGGATTTATTGTTGTTTTGATTATGAATTTATGAAAATATGTATGACTTTTATTTTGAAATCATGTGGCCACATAACGGACGTATATAAGAACAATAAGGAAGGTAAGTCCAGGTGTGACTATATAGCTTTTTAACACTTTTGCTTTTGGAGTTCTTTGGAAAATGAATAATTTTATTATCAGCTGCTTTTTGTGGGTCATTACTATTTACAAAATGTTTCACAGTTCCAAATATGTGTGTGTGTGTGTGCGCGCGCGCCCGCATGCATGTGTGTGTATACACACTGTTAATTTTTTTATTTAATTAATATTTTTATTCAGCAAGGATGCATTAAATTGACAGTAAACACTTTTACATTTGATAAGATTTCAAATAAACAACTTTCTAATCATCAAAGAACGTAAAAATCTATCAATGTTTCAACAAAAATATTAATTAGCATTGATAAGAATAATATCACCAAATCAGCATATTAGAATGATTTCTGAAGGATTATGTGACTCTTAAGACTGAAGTTATGATGCTGAAAATTCAGCTTTGACGCAACAGGAATGAATTACTTCTTAAAATATATTTAATTAGAAAACAGTCATTTTAAATAATGTAATAATATTTTAAAATATATCTGTTTTTACAGAATTTTAGGTTAAAAGTGCAGCCATTGTGAGCAAACACTAAAAAAAAAAAAAAAATTACAGGGCACAATCTTTTGAATGGCAGTGAAAGAAAGCTCACTAGATTGTAACCAGGGGCTATAAACCTCTAAAAAAGACAAAAGGGCTTTTTTTATTCTCTAAAAATCCAGTTTGACAGCCCTCATCTTCATTAACTTTCATTGAATGGAAAGTAGAAGCTTGTAAATTCTTCTAAACTTCTTCTTTTGTGCTCTCAAAAAAAATAAATAAATAAAAAATAAATAAAAATTAGTAAATGATAATCACATTTTAATTTGCTTGGTTGAAAGTGAATATTTAATGTGAAATATTGTCTACTTTTTTAAATGCATAAATAGGTTTTAATTGTACCTTTAAAACACATTTGAAAACTTCCAAAGTTCAATTTATATTACATACATGCAAAAAATTAAGTGAATAGCTTTAGTGCATGTCAGTCTTGTGTACATGAGTGCTGCTACCTGCGCGCGCGCGCGCGCGTGTGTGTGTGTGTGTATGATGAGGTAATGGCTAGTGAGAGCTCTTATCAGCTGGAGAGGGGGACCAGGTGCATTTCCTGAACTCTGGGCTCTGGTGCCACAAAAGCTCCTTTGTCCAAGCCTGTTCCCTGACTCTGCACTAAAGCGGTGATTCAGCCCGGCTCCTTCCCCTCTCCAACCTGGTCCTTCTCTTTCTCTCTTCCTGCTCCAGAGAGACCAATTAGAGACAATGCAAGTAGGTTAGACTGCCCATTAACTCAGGGCATTGTTAAGCACAATGCCAAGAGGATTGTACGCTAACAATAAAACCCATAAGCCGGTACTAGAGTGTCACTGACATTGTTGGGCTAAACCAAGAGTGCCATTTTGTTCCTATGGAGCGTGTGAGTGTGTGTGTGCGTGTATTGGAGAGAGACTGTGCGCTGGGTTACAGACTGCACAGACGAGTTTCTCGTCACTTAAATAGAATCTCTGTG
Organism: Spinibarbus caldwelli; assembly: GCA_039654775.1. Taxonomy (NCBI): domain Eukaryota; kingdom Metazoa; phylum Chordata; class Actinopteri; order Cypriniformes; family Cyprinidae; genus Spinibarbus; species Spinibarbus caldwelli. The sequence goes on from CM077240.1 coordinate 13,482,440, forward strand.
TTCCACTTTTCTATCCTATCTCTTTATCCCTTTCTGTTCCAGGACATCTCCATCTCTCACCCACTGACCCCCGCGCGCACAAAGACAGAGAGTCAGTCTCTCTGCACCCCTGATAATGATGGGAAAAGGGTGATGTAATGCCCCCAGCTGAGGGGTTTCGAGTGAGATGAGCTCGCTTTTAAAAGGCAAACTCTCATGGGCCTGTCTGGGGGTCAAGACCTCTGACCTTGGGGTTCACGGGTTCACCCACTATTGAGGGAAATCGGTTTTGATAACCACTTGCTTGGGCATTTACAGCACAAATACATAAACATACAGTCCTCCAATCATATGAGCATAATGCATGCTGTGTCTTGCTCATATTTAAATGTCTTCATGGTTTTGCGCCTACATACCTCAGAAATATTGTATCTACTCCAGCTAGATCACTCAGATCATACAACAGCAGAAAACCATGGGTTGCATCAAAACACTTATTCTGTGAGATAACAAGTAGCACTTTTTTGTATATAAAAGTAATCTGGTTTACTAAGGGTTTTTCTTAAATTTTCTTAGAATTATTTATAATCTTATCACATTTATCATTTTACTTCTACTATTTCGTACCTGCAATGTCCTTTGCATTGTGTTGACTTAAACTAGTCACAATATTTTAAAATATATTTAATTGATCATTTTTTAAATGAAATTAGGAAAATTAAAGTAGAATTTCAGTTTCAGAAAGTAAAATCTAGAAACATTAATGGTTTTGAAAGAAGGCTCTTATCCTCATCAAAGCTGCAGTTATTTGTTAAAAAATGCAGTAAAAAAGAGCAATATTATTACAGTTCAAAATAACTGTTTTCTATTTAAATATATTTTATAATGTAATTTATTCCAGTGATAGCAAAGCTAAATTTTCAGCATGCATTACTGCATTCTGCAGTGTCACATGATCCTTCAGAAATCATTCTAATATGCTGATTTTTTTTATTATTATCAATGTGGGAAAAGGTTGTTTTGTGAAAATCATGATACTTTGATGAATAGAAGGTTTACAATTAAAACAGAATTTACTTATAATATAATTTTTTGTAACATTTAAAATACCTTTACTATTATTTTGAACTGTGTAATGCGTCCTTGCTGAATAAAAGGATTAATTTCTTAATAAAATAAAATAAATAAATAAAGAACCACTGACCCCAAACTTTTAAACAGTATATCAAACAGTGTAGAGGAATTTAAGGTAATTGATGAAATTTGGTAATTTGGTTCTTTTAATTGTGATGATTTTGGCTCACATTTAACAAAAACCCACCAATTCAGTATCTCAACAAATTAGAATATGGTGACATGCCAATCAGCTAATCAACTCAAAACACCTGCAAAGGTTTCCTGAGCCTTCAAAATGGTCTCTCAGTTTGGTTCACTAGGCTACACAATCATGGGGAAGACTGCTGATCTGACAGTTGTCCAGAAGACAATCATTGACACCCTTCACAAGGAGGGTAAGCCACAAACATTCATTGCCAAAGAAGCTGGCTGTTCACAGAGTGCTGTATCCAAGCATATTAACAGAAAGTTGATTGGAAGGAAAAAGTGTGGAAGAAAAAGATACACAACCAACCGAGAGAACCGCAGCCTTATGAGGATTGTCAAGCAAAATCGATTCAAGAATTTGGGTGAACTTCACAAGGAATGGACTGAGGCTGGGGTCAAGGCATCAAGAACCACCACACACAGACGTGTCAAAGAATTTGGCTACAGTTGTCGTATTCCTCTTGTTAAGCCACTCCTGAACCACAGACAACGTCAGAGGTGTCTTACCTGGGCTAAGGAGAAGAAGAACTGGACTGTTGCCCAGTGGTCCAAAGTCCTCTTTTCAGATGAGAGCAAGTTTTGTATTTATTTTGGAAACCAAGGTCCTAGAGTCTGGAGGAAGTGTGGAGAAGCTCATAGCCCAAGTTGCTTGAAGTCCAGTGTTAAGTTTCCACAGTCTGTGATGATTTGGGGTGCAATGTCATCTGCTGGTGTTGGTCCATTGTGTTTTTTGAAAACCAAAGTCACTGCACCCGTTTACCAAGAAATTTTGGAGCACTTCATGCTTCCTTCTGCTGACCAGCTTTTTAAAGATGCTGATTTCATTTTCCAGCAGGCTTTGGCACCTGCCCACACTGCCAAAAGCACCAAAAGTTGGTTAAATGACCATGGTGTTGGTGTGCTTGACTGGCCAGCAAACTCACCAGACCTGAACCCCATAGAGAATCTATGGGGTATTGTCAAGAGGAAAATGAGAAACAAGAGACCAAAAAATGCAGATGAGCTGAAGGCCACTGTCAAAGAAACCTGGACTTCCATACCACCTCAGCAGTGCCACAAACTGATCACCTCCATGCCACGCCGAATTGAGGCAGTAATTAAAGCAAAAGGAGCCCCTACCAAGTATTGAGTACATATACAGTAAATGAACATACTTTCCAGAAGGCCAACAATTCACTAAAATGTTTTTTTTAATTTTTTTTTTTATTGTTCTTATGAAGTATTCTAATTTGTTGAGATAGTGAATTGGTGGGTTTTTGTTAAATGTGAGCCAAAATCATCACAATTAAAAGAACCAAAGACTTAAACTACTTCAGTCTGTGTGCACTGAATTTATTTAACACACGAGTTTCACAATTTGAGTTGAATTACTGAAATAAATGAACTTTTCCATTTCTAATTCTAATTTATTGAGATGCACCTGTATATATATATATATATATATATATATATAAATATATATATATATATATATATATATATATATATATATATATAAGAAGAGTTCAGATGCAAAAGCCTCTGACGTTTTTCTTTAAAATTAACATTTCTTTCTGGCTACTATGTATAGGTTTCTATGTAAGTACTGGTACTTCTGAATGGGTTGAGGCAAGAATTTAGCGCATTTGAAGTGAAAGTAATTGATGAACATACTATGTGTGGAGAGCATTCACTCAGTATCGTTATCTCATTTTTGACCAAGATGGCTTTTAGAGGCCTTTGCATTGTATCTCTTCATATATATATATATATATATATATATATATATATATATATATATTTAGAACCATGTATTAATCCTTAGCCATTCATAAGATGAGCCTTATAAAAACTGATTATTTTAAATAAAGCATGACGCCTCATGGGAGCCTCTGATGGACATTTTCATTCACAGAAGTAATGAATCATGGCTGACTGCATAGAGCATCTTCACAATGTCACTGATAACCGAAAATCTTTGCATGATGCTAAAATCACACCACTAGGTGTCAGTAATTAAAATAAAACTGCCATAACTAGCGCAACATAAACTAAAATCAGCAAGTGCACTTTTAATCTAAAGCTATGGTTTTCTCTGCTCTCCAGTGCTGGATTTCTCAGAAGACAGTTTTGACCTCAAATAAGTTTGCAGGAATGAGTGGTTGCCCTTGGCAACAGTCCTTTTCGGCCTGTGACAATGCAGTCATCCCAAATGACCTTAAGGGTATTTGTAAACGCACCTCATCTGTCTCTCATGCACCTCTCCTCTCTCTCTCGCTCTTGTATCTTTCTCTCTGATCTCTTCATTTTTCCCTCTCTCTCTCTTTCCCTCAGTCTCTCTCAATCCTCTCTTTCACTGGCTGATTAGCTGGTTTCTATGCTCCTTCCTCTCAACAAGCCATTGGAATCTGGGTCAGAACTCACAGCTGCTCCGGATCAAGGGCCAGTGTTGGACCAGCGTTGTGGTCGATATTAGATTTTCATCAACTATAAATCAGTAGTGACAAAACAATGATTACATAGCCATTTATCTCCAAATCCATTGCCAAAGTAACCACACACCAATCCAACAATGCAATTATAAATCTCCATTATAGACAGACCAGAATGTGATGTAACGTAAATCAGCCTACTAATCTACAGTTACTAAACAACAGGAACTGATGAAATACATGCAGAGCTCTACCTGACCACAACATTTGAACTGCTTTGGGAGCAATATGTGCTGAATATGAAAAGATTCTCTTTTTTGTCTTGTTTTCCTGTAAATAAATATATGTATATGTAATAAGATAATATGACTTATTTATGATTCTTAAAAAAATATTATTATTATTTTGTATAATTATGTAAAGTGCTATCTATATGTAAAGAACATTTTCCTATGTATTACTGTATATATACATGCACACGCACACACGCACACAAGCACACACACACGCGCTTAACCATAATAATCAAAAAATAATCAAAAAGTAATTAAAAATAAATAAATACATGCCCCTTCATGACTGAATAATATTATTTAAAAATGGAAATAAATAATAAATTATCTTAAATAATAATAAGCAAAGCAACAAAAAATATGTAAACAATATCATTTTATGATCCTACATGACTAAATAAAATAATATATTTTAAATAAATAAAGACCCTTCATGACTAAATAATACTATTTAAAAAAATTAATAAATAATAAATTATCTTAAATAATAAAAAATAAATAATAAATAAAACAAAAAATATGTAAACATAAATAAATAAATAAATACATAAACATGAACTGTCAGCAGTAGTTTGAATAAAAAACTAAATAAAACAAAATAAAACAAAAAACTAAATAAAAATGCAAACACTGTCCAGCACAGACTTACTGGACCAGGCAGCGATCCAAATCCAAATTCATTTCAAATGTGATTTAGCACAATTACAATTAAAATGGTGGATAGAGAGAGAATTAACAGAAAAGAGTAAATAAATAGTCTTATAATTAATTCAAGTTAGTTAAATTAATAGTTAAATTAATTAAATTAATATCTTGTCATTAGCTTGGTAACATGCTAATGCTAAACTCCATTGTACAACCCGAATTCCAGAAATGTTGGGACGTTTTTTTAAATTTGAATAAAATGAAAACTAAAAGACTTTCAAATCACATGAGCCGTTATTTTATTCACAATAGAACATAGAGAACATAACAAATGTTTAAACAGAGAAATTTTACACTTTTATCCACTAAATGAGCTCATTTCAAATTTGATGCCTGCTACAGGTCTCAAAAAAGTTGGCACGGGGGCAACAAAGGCCTGAAAAAGCAAGAAATTTTGAAAAGATTCAGCTGGGAGAACATCTAGCAACTAATTAAGTTAATTGATATCAGGTCTGTAAAATGATTAACTATAAAAGGGATGTCTTAGAGAGGCAGAGTCTCTCAGAAGATGGGCAGAGGCTCTCCAATCTGTGAAAGAGTGCTTAAAAAGATTGTGGAATACTTTAAAAACAACGTTCCTCAATGTCAAATTGCAAAGGCTTTGCAAATCTCATCATCTACAGTGCATAACATCATCGAAAGATTCAGAGAAACTGGAGAAATCTCTGTGCGTAATGGACAAGGCCGAAGACCTTTGTTGGATGCCCGTGGTCTTCGGGCAGGCAGGCAGTAGAAAGCAAGGCAGCTTTGGAACAGAGCTTGACGCCACTAAACCATTAATCCAGCTAACATTGACACAACTCAAACCACATACCTTGACATGTATCTGAATTCTTCCTCACAGACCCAAAATACAAGAATCAAATTATCCATACCTCATATGATGAACTGCATCCAAAAAGAAACATTATGAGAAAGCAAAAATAAAAGTAGGAACAGACAGTCCCCAATAATTCACTCACACAGGGACTCCCTCATTAACAGTATTGTAGAAAAGCTGATGTCATGAAAACAAATCTGGCCTCTTTTTGGCTGAGAAGTGAATATGATCACCCTGCCCACCCCCACAGACAGGTTCATTAAGTCTCTGTATGAACGTGTATGAGTGTATTTCAAATTACAGACAATACACAGAGGAAGCAGATCACAAAAGTGCACCGAGCATGTGCTTTACGGCACGTAGGCTACAGCTGAAAGGGAACTTGAGAGCGAGTGAGTGACGGTCCCGTTTCTGAGTGAGGAGAGGAGAAATTGCTGAGCTCATTGTCACAACAGAGAAAGGGCATTACAGACTCGAGGGAATGTTCTGAAAATTGGGGGCGTGTGTGTGTGGACTATACACTTCAAAGCAGGAGCCTCTGGGTATCTTAACACCCAAAGGCCCAGGTCAATGAGAGGACCAAATGTCCACTTACACATACACACTCATTGTGCTCATCTAAGTGCACACATGCTTTTGACTTCCTGAAGCAAAAAGTTCAATGCAAAGGGAGAAATTGTCTTTTACAGAATTAACATAGCATTGCCTACAGCGAAAGGTTGGTAAGGGACTACACCAAAATAATTCTGGGTTAGTGACATCATAAACCCAGATAAACCCCGCCCCAGGAACATGCAACGAAGGGGGCGAGGCCATGCGCTGCACTGCTTTAGAGAAGAGGAAGAAAACTAGGGGTGCAAGTAAAAATCTACTCATATACTGTATGAATCGCGATTCTGTCTTCTAACAATTATGGATTCACAAGTTTCAAAATCAATGTTCTAAAGCAGTGGTTCTCAATCCTGTTCCTCGCGTCACCCTACTCTGCATCTCTCTCTCTTTCTCTCTCTCATTCAGATCATCAACTCAGTGAATACACTTATTTTCGCATAGCTATGACAAGCGTTAAGCATGCGGTTGCCATACTATATTAAAGCTTTAATCATGATAAAACCGTATATTAAAAGCTAACATAAGCAGTAGCATTACGTCAGGTTATTTTTGCCCGCCTCTCTCACTATACACAGCATGTAGCCTATAGCACTATAGTAAAATCCCAGGACAACCCTAGTCCGAACGTCCACTGCTATTTATCACTCCGCATTGTCTGGCATGAATATTCCATTCATTCATAAAGAGACAGCAGCAATTCTACAACGGGTTACACTTGAGAGATATTGAGTTAGAAAATAGAGTAAATGAAGTAACCTATAAGGTGATTGCCCCGATTAACACACACACACACACACACACACACACACACACACACATATGAACACTCAAATTGAAGAATGTAGTTTCAGGTTTCTAGATTTAATGTTTATTATTATGTAATATACATTTTTGCTTTCTGCTCTTTTTATGTAGATTTCAAGTATTTAAGTTCATAAAATAATACATTTATTTCAATCCCTTGCTGAAAAAAAAAATAGACACCATCAATACAATTTGTAATGGTTTTACTGGTTATAATGGAAATTGTAATGGACCCTATTGGTCTCTACTGGTAATTGGTTGCCTATTATTGTTAAATATTATTATTGTTTAAACCACTAAATCCTAATGGAACATGTCCCAAAACACACTACAGGAAACCATTATTTAATGGTTTTAATGATTAAAAGTTGATGGTTTGTGTAATGTTTGTAATGGCATTTGTAGTGGAAACCATTAGAATTTCTGTGATGGTTTCTATTGTTTTGTTTTTTTTTCAGCAGGGTTACCATGGGTTTTGTGATGTTATTTGCCATAAATGCAATACATTGATTGCTGTAATATTGTGAGATAGTAGCGGCTGTTTGTAGTTGTGGTGGGCCTATTTGGGAGAAAATCCAGGGCCGTTTTTTACTCCCAGTCCGTCCCTGAATAAAACCAAAAATCATGGTTCTTGTACCCATGGATGGAAACCACAAATTAACCATGGTTTTGTTACTTCAAATAATAGGCTAGTTTACAAAGAAGTATTAAGATAATATTTTTGTGGTTATAAAAACAGACCTAAGCCAGCAACAGCCTTTAAAATGACTTAAAATGCATTATATAAAAACAATGAGGCAATAGTGATTGGTTAATTAATAATTATATCGTTTAACTGAAAAACACTGTTAATGTAATACAAAATAAACAATTTAGATATTTACATTACATATTGTTACAAATGCCTGTAAAGGGAGCCAAAGGCCTGGTAATACACTTACAGGACGATCAAGTCCTTTAATATTGAACAAACATTTAGGCTAATTCAAATATCCACTTCATTTTTAATTTTTGGCCTCCTTTTTTGTGATTGAAATACTACAGCCTCTATCTTCACAACATGTGGACATCACAACCCTTACAAAAATTATCCACGGTTTTATTGTAGTAAAACTACTCAATTTTCTTTTTGTGTGATTTCTGAATGCTTGAGACTATATAATCAATCAGACAACTAATAAAATAATAGCCATATAACTGTCTAGAGCTAAAATTGTAATTTGTAAATGATGCAATTTAATTACTATTTATTTATTTAATTTTATATTTTATTAAAGTTCTATTTTGACCACTATAGTGGGTGTTTTTTGTTTGTTTGTTTGTTTGTTTTGTTTTGTTTTTTACGCCCATAATATTCGGAGGAGGGGGCACAACAATACAATTCTGCTTAGGGCACCCATTTGGCCAGCAGCGGCCCTGGAAATAAAGGTAAATTATGTGAAAAAAAATTTTTTTGTAACAAACGAAGCATTAACACATGTTAGATTGCACCCCATAAACACAATCAAGCCTAGAAAAAAAACAGTCAACCACCACTTTAATGATAAAGAGATGTTCAAATAAAGAAACTGTTTGGTTCTGAATCTAATTACACCATTCAAAAAGGATATTTCTTCATTGACAGCCATTCAAAATTAACCAGACATTTTTTGCAAGCAACATAAATGAATCAAAAATAAACTTACATTTATGAATTTGACAGATACTTTTATCCAGCTTACATTGCAAGTTTTATATTGACTTGAAGTGACCCTGTGAATGGACCTTTTAATACCATGTTCTACTTCTTGAGAAACAGGACTGCATGTATCTTAAACAGCTCAATTAGTTCAAATGCAGTTATTTCATTATATTAAAACACTTATTATATTCTTATTATATTATAATTTTACTTGTGCCTATTTTTGGGGGCTGCAAGCAGCTTGCACACCTTCAGGGGGTCCTGCTTCAGCCAATCAACTGCCATTGAGATGAATAGGAATGTTAATGCTATTGGAGACCTCCTTAAACCAAACTATTTGCACAAAATGAGTTAACAGAAACTATAAAAAGGAGGCATTTTATTTTATTTTAATATTATTTTCTTTGAATTTTTTATTTATTTTTGGGCTGTCAAATGAATTAATCATGATCGATCAGAAAAAAAAAAAAAAAAAACAACAACAAAAAAATACAAAAAACAAAAAAAACACAAACCGTGACTTGAGATGCTTTCAAGAGCATCTGCCAAATGAATAAATGTCAGTACATATAATTACATGGGCTACTTTTTGTCAACCTGAATGAATCCAATCCAATTTCAGAGTCTGAAAGTTGTTTAAATGAAACCTAAACTTTGCAATTCAATTTGCATTTATTCTAAATGAAATGTCATCACATTTAATGTGAAATTAATTTCCAGCTCACTCAGTCAGATCGATTGAGGTGTTTACATGAAGGGTTTCAATTGATTGAGACATCACTCTGAGTATTAATTTATTATATGTGTGCATGTAAACAACTGTGTAAACCTGTCTGGGCTAGCAAGGAAATTCATTAAGAATGACAGATGATTCACACAAAAACTAAAAGTTTCATTCCAAAATACTGAGGCTTTTAAGTCACATTACAGTATTCTCTTCTGACATCCTCATCATTGTCCAAGCGCCAATGAATGTGACATTGCCAGACATCAGAATCCCTCATCCAGCATGCCAACAAGTATTTTCATAATTCATATGGTAACATTCACACACTTTTTTTTTCTGCAATCTGCGGCCTGTCTGAGAGGAGGTCCAAGAATGTGGCTCTGTCATATTGCATGAGGAGGTTGTGTAGTGCAAAAGCATAAAACCCCATTTCCAGGAAAGATGCTCATTTGGTTCATTTAGAAACCACTGCAATCTGCGAGCCAGACAAAAACACTTGCCTGTTTAATAGCAAAACATCATCGGTCCAGTGTTCTGCTGCAGAGGCATAACTCGTGCGCTTGGCCTCCATCTGTAATTATCACCCATCGCATGCCTCAGCTAATCAGCTACGCCTACGACTGTAAGCCCAAGCGCATTCACGTGTCCCAGCGAGGAATTAAACATGTCAAGAGTGTTTAAGAAAGACATGTGTCATGTATTATACGTTCACAGTCATTAAGAAAATATTTGTTTGCACGATAAACCGATGATCCCTCTCATGGCTCTTAAGAGCTTGGCAATAAGACAAGACAAAATGGCATCTCAACATCGTCTCAAGAATCTATTCTGGAACAAATTTGACGTGTTTGAGAACCACCATTTATTCGCTGCTAAATATTTGAGCTGAGATGTCTTTTTTAGAGAGGTTGTATATTGTGATTAGGCCTTTTTTATCCAGTGTGTTAAATTTCTTCTCTGTCTCTTTCAGTTCACCTTTTGACAGCAGGCTTTGTGTACAGACTGTGGGAAAGTTTCCTTTCCTGATGAGGTCATCCCTTCAACCCCCCCACCCCACCAGATCTGTTTCACTCACACACTCACAAACACACAAGAAGGAGGTATACAACAAGGTCTTGGCTTTTCACTTGTTTGTGCACATATATAGCATTGCGATGAAGGTCAAGTGTGGGTTTTGTAAGAAAGTTTTGTAAACGTGTCCATGATAAAAGAAAAAAATCTAGGTTAAAAAAAATGTGTAAGTGCATAGAAATGCACCGTTCTGTATTCATCGTGGCTTCATATGAATTTGAAAAACTTTTATATTATTTATAAGCAAAGTTTCAATTTAATAACTCTAAATATATCATGCGGTGTAACCATCAAGTTAAAAGCAGCTTTTTTTTTTCTTACACCTTAAACACATATGAATGTACAAATCTTAATCATTATTTTTTAAAAAGGTTTTAAATATTTTTTCAATGTAAAACATTTCTTTACAAATACCATAAATGCTTAAAAACTCTTTTCATAAAGTTTCATAATGTTACACCACATGACATTTCACAACATGAACTAACCTTGTCTTGTCATAAAAAGTCGAATTATCTTATATTTTTTTTATCTTACCTTGAGACACAATCATAAAATTCTGCAAGGGGTTCAATATGTGATATCATTTCTTTATATTTCATTCAATATATTTATATTTATAGATAGATAGATAGATAGATAGATAGATAGATAGATAGATAGATAGATAGATATGTAGATAGATAGATATGTAGATAGATAGATAGATAGATAGATAGATATACCCGGCAGTCTCCAATACATTAACATTCCTATTCATGTCAATGGCAGTTGCTTGGCTGATGCAGGACACCTTGAGGGTGTGAAAGCTATATATATAGCCATATCTAAATGCATATACACACACACACACACACACACACACACAAAATATAAAAAATTTTTTTTTTGAATATATACAAAAATATATATTTATATACAATAATAAAGCAATAGGAGCAATATGGGTTTTCTTATCAAGAATTTAATTTTTAATGAGCCTTTTTCTTCATTTATTGAATATTAAACAAAATTTAGTTTAGTAATGTTAAAAATATTTTTTATAAAAAAGGTGCATTTTTAAAGTAATTTCATATTTGAACTGCATTTTATATGAAAAATTGAATTGCATTTAAAAAAAAAAAAAAAAAAAAAAAAAAACAGGGTCATAGCAGTGACCCCCTCCCCCCTCTCCCACATTTCTCATCAATGTAGCAAAATGTGACACAAACACCCAACCACGTACTCCACGTACCCCTGTCTATCACATTTCATTCAAATACAAATTTTCAGCGACCTCTTGCACCCCCAACCCACAAATAATTAAGCTCAGGGTCAAAGTCTGTATCCATACAGAAAATACCACCGCAGGGCCACGCTTATGACACAGCTGCCCCTCACAATGTGCCTTTATGGCCAAAGCTCACACTCCCGGCGTGATGCTGGAACTCGACGGCAAGTAAAACGTGCAAAACTAAACATTCACAAAAAAACACAGAGCTCCCAGTCGTGACCATGAGTCTGACGAAGAGGAATGACTGATACACAGCTCTCCAGACGTACACACACACAGGTCTTTGTTTTATATATGTGTAATACACTCACAGCGCTTAATCAAACTCTCCCGACTGTGACTCTTTTCCAATGTGTGTGTTTATGCAAACATGTGGAGACCTGAAGGGTGTTGAGATGAATTGTGTGTGTGTGTGTGTGTCTGGAGAGTTGCATGACTGGCATTCCTCTCAATCAGACTGAAACCCATAGTGAGAAGGTTAAAGAAACAGAAAAGTAAGAAACACTCACAGAGCTTGTTGTATTTGGGAGGGATGGCCAGTAGGGCGCGCTGCGCTGGAGAAATCCAGCTTAGCTGACTCAGAAAATTCGCTCTCTTTCTGAGTTTCTTTGTGTCTCATTCTTTCTTGTTTAACTTCCACCTCCACCCCCTTGCCCTGAGCCCGTATAAAGGGGCAGTTTGTTTAATCAGTAATCACATCTGAACAAGTGAGACACTATCTTTTTATCTGACCAAACCTCTGAATAAGCAAACCATTATACTACCCTCTCTCTCTCCAGAGAATACGGTGAGCTCATGCCACCTGCAGTCTACCACATTATGCTGAATCAATGTCTTTGAGATTGTCAAACTGTGATCCCTTACAAAAATTAACCATGCGTTTACTAGAGCAACCATAGTTAAACTGTGGTTTTGTAGTAAGCAACTAAAAAATTAAGCATGGTTCAATTACAGCCACCATAGTTGGTTTTAATACAGCATTTAGAGTAAAACTATAGTAACTACAAAATAAACCATGGTTTTACTAGTTACCATAGTTTAAAGGGATAGTTCACCCAAAAATGAAAATTCTGTCATTAATTACTCAAAGCACGTGCATACGTCGTGATACTCTCCAAAATGGCGCCAGGGTGACGTGGGGGAGAAAAATGGTTGAATAAAGTTGTTATTTTTGTTTTCGTTGCACACAAAAATTCTCGTAGCTTCGTAAAATTACGGTTGAACCACTGATGTCACATGGATTATTTTAACAATGTCCTTGCTACGTTTCTGGACCTTGATCAGGGTAATATCCTTGTTGTCTATGGAAGGGTCAGTGAGCGCTCAGAATTCATCAAAAAATATCTTAATTTGTGTTCCGAAGATGAATGAAGGTTTTACGGGTTTGGAACGACATGAGGGCGAGCAGTGCTGATCCTAGATTTCTGGGGGCCCTACACAAAACTGTGTCAGCGGGTGGGGGGGTTTGGATGAAAGAATGGATGAAACGCATTTAGCGCTCACGGAAAGCGCTCGAGAAACAGCATCTCTTCTGCGGCTCGGTATGCTTTTAACTTTCAACTACGTCTTTTTAGTCTTGAGCAAGAGACTTTACGACATTCACGTTACATGATTTGAATGATTTTTACGTAGAGAGGGTGACAGCGCACCAAATTAAAAGAAATGATTCATGTTTTCATAACCGCTGACCAAATTCAAAAATGAAACTAAAATTAAAACATCTTTGAGAGCAAGGGGGCCCTACGCAGCGTGCATATTCTGCTTATAGGGAGGATCGGCTCTGAGGGCGAGTAATTAATGACAGAATTTTCATTTTTGGGTGAACTATCCCTTTAAGTGTTTTATAGTAAAACTATAGTAAGTACATACTTATGGTTTTAATACAGCATTTACAGGTTTTACTAGAGTAACCATGGTTTAACAATTATTTGTTTTGTTTGTAGTAAAACTATAGTAACTAAAAACATGGTTTTACTACAACATTTGCAGTAAAATTATAGTAAACAAACATGGTTTTACTACAACATTTGTAGTATAACCATAGTAACAACAAAATGAATCATGGTTCTAACCATAGTTTAACAATTAGTAAAACTATAATAACAACAATACTTGTTTTTGTACAGCATTTACAGTAAAACCATAGTAAAAATAAACCATGGTTTAACTACAGCACCTACAGAAGAGTATCCTTTTCTTGCCATACAACACATACAATGTCCCTACTACCTGAGAAATAAATATTTGTTTCAACCTGTTTATCCAAATAGCACACCTGGATATGGCTAGCTGTTAACATTGATCTCAATGGCAGTTGCTCAGCTGAAGCATACAGTCCTGGGAGTACACAACTTGAATGCTGCCATCTTTGCTTCAGTTATAAATGTCATGTGACTGATCATGCCATATTAGAACTTCCTCCAGCAGACAAGACAACACACAAGTCTACAGACCTTAGGGTAGCCATATTTAATTTTTGACAGGAATGAAAAAGAGGCTGTGAGAGACAGAAGTACAGTGCAATCAATGGACTGTACTGTTGTTTAACAACATACTGATTGTTTTGAAATATTTTCAGTAGTTAAAAACTCCATAAAACAGTTTTTAAAGTTGTGGGTGGCATTGTAAAGACTGTAAATTCCTCACAGCCATGTTTTCATTAGCATTAATTTCAATATGGCATCTAACCAGACTAAAATCTATTTCTTGCAGTTATGTGCTCTTCAGAACATCAACTGCATCAGAATTACATTTTGGTTACTTGCAAAAGAAAATTTTAGAATACACTTAAATGGCCATCAATGGAGAAACTTATGATATAATGTTTTAATAATATTTTTAATTCTGTGAGAATATTGAATTCCACACCACAAATGACAATGACATAGAGAAACGATATTATTGGAATTACTTTCACAACTATTTTTTTTTTTTTTCCAGATAAAAATGATAAAAACAAAACATCCACGTGACTTTTAAGAGCTAGAGCATTTAAAGTGGCAGATTCACATATTTAAGATGAAGGGAACATTATCGTCCATTAGTGTGGAAGCTAATATAGTTAGAGTTTTCGTTCTGTAATGTATGAATGTATGAAAGGGGCTTTACAGCTAAGGTGGAGCAACCGTTTGCGAAAAAATCTTGCCAAACACGTTAAAGGTAGGGTAGGTGATTTGGTTCAAAATATTTTTTATGTTGGTTGAAAGTCTCCTCACATCTCGATAGCAAACAATAAGCTAAGTGGTCTAAATGTTTTATTTATTTATTTTTTTTATTTCATCAGTGGAAGGCGTAGGACCATAAAATGTTCGTCCAATCATATTCCTTGGTCTGTGGGCTACGATAGGCTGTCCTATCTGCCTGTCAGTGTATTTATCTGCATACTTCCGCCAAAGCCACTAGAAGGCAAGCCTACAACCTTTAGCCAAAAAAGTGTAACGGCTAATGCTAACGCTTCCGCTTTGGCAGTACGTGGGATAGGAGAGAAGCTATTTTTTTATTTTTTTTTGAATGGATGTCAATGGAGAGGCTTCACTACGCTGAATAAACAGCTTTTTAGAGGAAATGGCTTATCATTTAATGAATCAACAGCCTATCTGCTAATCTTCCAACATGTTTAACAATACTTTTGGACTGAACTATTTTTAGAGTTTATCACAAAAAAAAAAAATGCTGTTTTATTAGAGAAGTCACTGACTTTTTGCGACATGTGGGATTGAGTTTATGGCACTTCCCATTCATTCCTATGGTATCCGTAACCTGCGACTGAGTGTCGTACAACTCTGTAAGGCTGTAATGTGATTGGTTATTAAGGCACATGTGATCCAAGTTAGCCGTTATGCTTTCTCCAATAGTAAGTAATACAGATCCTCTCATCTCCCTATAGTATCACGCAAACATGACAAACACTGCCTCATTTTAGTACCATACAATTTCTTTAATATTGTATTCTGTGCATGTATACAGTCCATAAATCATTAATTTACAAATAAACCAAAGCGTTAGACAGTAAAAGGAAAGTACAGAATTGCTTTTGCGATTAAAACATGTTCCCTGCTTCTTAAAGTGAGAAAAGTAAAGGCACAGGCATATTTGTCTGATTCAGATGAATTCCAAGTTAAACATTTATTGCAAAATCCTCTTTGATCAAGCATTTACACACTTGTTCAGTAAAAAAATAAATAAAAATGTCAGAAGTTCACGAGTAATGTCATGTTGTTTACCTCAAATGAGGTGATCAATCAAAATTAGATGGTTTAACTCTCATGCCGCGTAGATGAGTAAGAGATGAGTATACACAGAATATGAGTTATATGATAAATATTTCCAAATATATAAACAAAGTCAAAGCCAAGATGCTTTTTAAGGAAACCACTTGGCATTGACTGAAAATGTTAGCTTTGCACTTATAAACAAAACAGATAAACAACAATTGAATATTTTGAGCTATAAAAATGTTAAAAGTAGTATTTGATAATGTATACACATATACAAAATCAAAACATTTAAATTTTATAAATTGATATGCAAAATGCTCTTTGGTCTGCATCTTGTGGATGTATGTGCCCAAACACAACATGGAAATGAATCTACATTTACACCTCAATCATTTTTATTTCCTAACGAAACAGAGGACCTCAGAAATACTGCAGACAAGATAGCAAAAAAAAGGCATATACAATAAAATAACCCTAAGTTGTTTTTCCTCTTAGGCTTTTAAGTTTGCTTTGAGCAGACTGTTTATGGCAGTGCGAGAATGAGCCGAAGAAGTGTGGTGCCCCCTTCTGGACGTGTCCTATGATGCAACGGTGCTGCATAGATTTCAAAGACTTCCTGTGGAATGGATTTTTTTAGGGCTGTCATCAGGGGGGACATTTAGGAATGTTATCCAGGGCCTTGCGAAAAGGGGCGGCCCACCTCTAAAATTTGTTCCTGGTCCCCATTAAGTTTAGCAACGTCCCTGTGTATCTTGTCCAAAAATCAGGGAGAATCCAACATAAAATAATGTTTCATCCATTCCAATACTGATGTTTCAGTGTGTCTACACCATCAGCAGGTAAAAGCAGTCACATAACAGTAGCAAAACTGTAAATACAGTTTCCTCTTCAACATTTGAAATTAAGGATGTAGAGTCTGTCCCCTTCGCAGTTCAGCAGGAATCTCTGCTTATGATTTTTCTATTTGGTCTTCTGAGAGCCGATCATCACCTTAGAGACAAAGTTGACAATAGCGCTGGCGGGCTGCTCGGGGTCATGTTCGGCAAACAGATGACACACATTCTCTGTGCTGCTCCCGCTTTTCTTCGCAATGAAGCCAAAGATCCTGTCACACACAAATGCATACACAACTATGAATAAATGTACAAATACAAATACAAAACTAGCACTACTTCAGAACTGAGACAACCTGATTAAAACAGAAGGCGATGGAGGAAGACTTACTTTGCAGCTGTGCAGCCGTCCCGTGTCCACCTGTGAACAGTGCAGGGAAGAAGTCAGAACATCCAACAAAAATCAACTTACTCCAAAAAAAATTTAATTTATACTGTTAAGGTTAAACTTTTCTTTACAAATGAGAAAAAATTAAGACTGCTTTATTAAGACTATATTAATTGGACTAGACAGTGAATGAAAAGCAGGCAAATGAATGTCCAAACAAGGGTGCACTGTGTATACGTGTGTGTGTGTGTGTGTGTGTGTGTGTGTTACGTACTTCCTGTCCTGAGGATCCAGAGCACAGAATATCACTGTGTTGACAGCATAGTGTCTCCTGAAGAACAATCTGGAAACACACAGTAATATAAAAACTCAGGACAACATTATATGTATATGCATATTTAATGTTTTTATGTATAAATTTACACTGCAGTTCAAAAGTTTGGGACAGGTTTTTTTTTTTTATTATTATTTATTTTTTATTACTTTTATTAAGCAAGGACTAGGGTGGCCGAGAGAGCTCAACACGCTGCAACTTCAGAAAACACATGCAAATAGAAAAAGCACCGGCAAATCAAGAAAAAATTTCATCAGTTTGACAGCAGGTGGTGCAAATGCTCACAACGCAGACAAATAAAGAAATGCGCTGCAAATGCTCACAACACAACCAAATAAAGAATTTTATTTGCAGCGCAGTTTCTTTGTTTGGTTGTGCTGTGAGTATTTGCAGCGCGTGTGTTGTCAAATTGATGAAGTTGTTTTCTTAATTTGCAGGTGTTTTTCTATTTGCAGCGCGTTGAGCTCTCTCGGCCACCGTAAAGGACACATTAAATTGATCAAAAGTAATAGTAAAGACATACAAAGTTGCAAAAGAATTTTTGAACTTTCTATTTGTCAAAGAATCCTGGAAAAAAGTATCATGGTTTCCACAAAAATATATTACGCGGCACAACTGTATTCAACATTGATAATAATAAGAAATGTTTCTTGAGCAGCAAATCAGAATGATTTCTGAAGGATCGCATGACACTAAAGACTGGAGTAATAATGCTGAAAATGTAGCTTTGCATCACATGAATCAATTACATTTTAAATTATATACAAGTAGAAGACGGTTATTTAAAATTTGAATGATATTTCACAATATTAATGTTTTACCATATTTTATTATCAAATAAATGTTGCCTTGGTGAGCCTAAGACACTTTTAAAAACATGAAAAAATCCTACAGACCCCAAACATTTGAAGAATTATACATAAAAAACAGGTGATTATTGAGATGTGGGACAAAACATTACACAACTTAACCTAAGGTTAGCTTTCAAAATAGAAACATTATTAAGAAAAGATTGCTAACATAAATGTACCATTTCACTGATGCCAATACATTATCACTAACTCCCCCTAAAGCCATCTAAATATAACTCAATATATGAAATATAAAGAGAGAGACTCACTTCCTCTGGTTGTCCGTGAGGGTGATTCCCTGTGCAGACACTTTAAAGTGAACAACAGTGGATGTGGACGGTGGATCCAAACTGAAAATCACAGTGGTGGCCTTCTGAACACCCTGAACTCCTGTCAGAGACTCCAGATCCACACTGCCCAGGAACCACACATTACACGCTGAGCAACAACACACACACACATTAACACGTTAACACATGGATGAGATAAAATAATCACTGATATTGTTCAGATATTTCTTTACCTGCTCCCTGTTTGAGTAGCTCTGCTGCAGAGTTTGTAGATGTCTGTGATGAAGATTCATTTAACTCCTCTAGAGGATCTAAAAGAAGTCTTCAGTTAGCATACTAGCACACTAAAAACAAAACTCATGCAGACACACTAATAACATAACTTACCTCTGTTTGGGATGATGAGTCTGCACGGTAAAGCCAAGGGTGTGATTGAATGTTGACACACCAAAGCTGTGAGACTTCCTGTACATACAGGAAACACAATATTTTTAAGATGATTTTTTATTAATTAATTTATTTTTTTTTACCATATTTTCCAAACAATAAAAATGCATGATTGTAGCAATTTTGCTTATTTAAAAATATATACATTACTGTTCAGAATTCTGGAGTCGGCAATAACATTAAAAGATGTGTTCACCATAAATGCATTTAATTTATTTAAAAACAGTAATATTGTGAAATATTATTAGAATTTAAAATAACTTTTTTTCTATTTTAATATATTTTATAATGTAATTAATTTCAACAAAAAAAGCTGAATTTTCAGCAGCTATTACTCCAGTCTTCAGTGTCACATGATCCTTATAATATACTGATTTAGTGCTCAAAATGTGTTTATATATATATAAAACACTCAGTTGTACTGCTTATTATTATTATTTTTAGTTTTTTTTTTTATTATTATTAGTGATTTTTTTTTCAAGATTCTTTGATGAATAGAAATGTTCAAAGAATCTTTTCCAACAATGTAAATGTCACTTTTGATCAATTTAACATCCTTGTTGAAAAAAAGTATTACAAAAAGTTTCTGACCCCAAACTTTAGAGGGAGTGAAAAGAAAAGGGAAACAAACAGTTGCACCACGCTCCTGACTACAGACACTAGAGGGAGATCCTGACCATGCAATGATGAAGCTCTAACCAGCACTCGAGTCTTTCATTAACATTCACACAGATATTAACAGATACTTACCAAAATAGGGTTCATTGGGGCAGCCTTTTAACCGCACTCCTTTCGGTGTACACTCGATCAAGAAATGCCGCACAAGCTCATTGGACAGATCGCCCACTGTGCACAGAGATAGGAAATGACTTCATTTGTAAGATTATTTTTAATTACCAAACAAGCAACAATAACACACATGTAATAGCAAGAGGACATGGATGCAGAGGTGTTGACCAAATTTGTAAAGACCCACATACATACATATGAGGCAAGAATCCAAAGGAAGAAAAAAAAAAATCAAAATGAACAAAATCAAGCTCGATTGTGATTAAGAACAAAAACCCAGCTCAGATTTTTCTCCTGAGAATTCGGTAATCTCACTTGTCGCTCCTATGGTTTCAGAAGAGATCTCAACATTGTCTCCAACTGTGCTTGGATTTCCTAAGATATCAACGTCTGCAAGCAAAAGTTAGAGACTTCAACGGTTTCCACAAAGCAACTTTATAGTTCAACACCATGGATGTCTCACTGAAAAGTCTTATTTGTTTATATTGTTATTTCTCCTCAATAATTCTTCTGTATTATTTTTATTTATTTAATTATTTAAAGCTCAGTTGTAATGTCTGTATTTTTTTTAGTAATACATTCATAACTGAGTATATTTATATATATTTAAGCATTTTCCATCCTCTCACTGACCCTTAGAATAAATCTGACTGGTTTTTTTTTGTCTTTAAATGCTCTCTTCATAAGTAAAATAAGAAATAGCACTGTCACATGGGTTTAGTAAGTACATTATATATTTAACTGCTTCAATAACAACCTCATGGGAAAGTGTACAAAAACAATCTGCACGGAAATGTGCCATGCAAGCTATAAAAGTAGCTCAGAAATGATCAGGGATGTTGTTATAAATAGCATTTCAAATGATTTCTAACTTTGAGATCCTTCAGAAGGACTTTCCTGCATTTCACTCTAATCATTAGTTCATCTGGCATTTAGGAACAACAGCATGCATCCTACTTCCTCCTTAATACCTTACCCTGACTGGCCGGTCCAAGTTTCTGAACACCAGGCTATCTGATGTTGAAAATAGACTCAGATTATGTTTTCATACAATGAACTCTTATCTCTAAAGATAAAGCTAGATTTAATTTCCAATGGTACAGAAAAAAACAGCTTAATACTGTATGAAACTCCACTTAAGGAGCCACCAAGAATTGTGAATCAGAAGAAGATGGACAGTTTGTGTGTGTGTCTGAGTGTGTGTGTGTGTGCGCGCGTTTTTGTGACAAATAAGGACATAAATTTGTATAATGACAAGGGTATGACATAGGTATTACAAGGAGAAGGTGACTTTAAGACATTACCCCATGTCCCCACTTTTCAAAACGCTTATAAATCACACAGAATGGAGTGTATTGAAAATCTGAAATAGCACAAAGTCTCCTGTGAGAGCTAAGTTTAGGTGTAAGGTTGGTGTAGGGCAATAGCACATACAGTTTGTACAGTATAAAAACCATTACACCTATGGGATGTCCCCACTTTTCACAAAAACAAACGTGTGTGTGTGTGTTCCTCCCTTCCTTCCTCTGATTGAGAGACACACCGTGTTTACGGAGGGGCTCTGGATATGAACGCTCCAGCTGTGTTCACACTCATTCAGCTGTTTCTCACACAATAGTGTTGGGACGTCCTGTTCTCCAGGGTCTTAAAGTCCATCAAATATTTCACCGCAGTTCATTCAAGGAATTACCTTGTATATTCAGACTCTATGGACAGTTCATAGTTGCCCCTTTTACACAGATAAAGTGCTGGCCATTACAAACTGCTGGTCATAAATCGGGAACCATGGTTGGATATTTAACACACAAAGCACTTTTCAAAACACATGAAATATGCTCTCAAAACGCATACAGTTTATGGGCATTGCATCATTGTTCAGCTCGAGTGAGTGGAAATGTGAGAGTTGTTATCAAAAGTCATGTGTATGTAACGTTCTCTTACTTTTTCTGCTTTGCTGTAGAATGGAGGGTGGGGGCGTGGCCACCTTCATAGCCAATCCGTAAGCTCCTCTGAATGAGTGACTGTCTCTGATGATGAAGAAACCCGGCTCTTTATCCTTGAGAATGGCAATAGCTACAACAAATAAAAGAAAAAATAGAAAATACATACTGATGCATTCTGCCGTCATCCTAATTAAAGAAGCAAAGAGAAAGTAACGCTTATAAACCTTAGCCAAGACAGACAACGATGGAGTAACGGAAGCTACTTTTAGAACAATCAGTTGATTCATTTACATTATCACCACTATTAAACAGAAACCACTATTTCTTTGACAGAAGCCACGGTGGACAAGAAGACTATATATATATATTTTTTTTATTTACAAAAAGATGTAAAATGCAGCATTGGCACAGATACTGACAAGGAGGCAAATAAACTGGTGAATGCTTAACTGCTTAATATAAATCTGAACAAAATGATTCAGTAAAAGAAGTTTAAAAAGAATGTCCATGGCTTAAAATGATTGAAAACAACTGAACTTCTTTCAGTCTGCTTTAAAAAAGTAGTGAGTGAAAAAACAAGGCAATGAGGGACAGAAGTAACTTTTTTTTTTTTTTAAAGAAATTAATTCATTAATTCAACAAAAACACATTAACTTGATCAAAAGTGACAGCATACACTTTTATAATGTGACAAAATATTTATTTTTCAAATAAATGCTTGGAATGTTTCCACAAAAATATTAATCAGCAAATCTGTTTTTAAGATTGATAATCATAATAAATATTTCTTGAGCAGCAAATCAGCATATTAAATTGATTTCTGAAGGATCACGTGACACTGAAGACTGGAGTAATGGAGTAATTGCTGCTGAAAATACAGCTTTGCCAGCACAGGAATAAATTACATAAAAAATAAAATAGAAATTCATTTTCAATTCTTACATTACATATTTCACTATATTAATGTTTTACTGTATTTTCATGCAAAAAAAATGCAGACTCCAATCAAAAACATAAAAAAAATAAATAAATACAATTACCGAACCCAAACTTCTGAGCGATAATGTATATCCTTCACAGCCATAGACATATTTAAAGGGATAGTTCACCCAAAAATTAAAATTTTGTCATAATTTACTCATCCTCATATCATTCCAAACCTGTCTCTTTCTCATGTTAAATACAAAAAAAAAGATATTTTAAAGAATGTTGGTAATCAAACAGTTGATGCTCCCCATTGACTTAAATAATCCATAGCATTTCTTTCCCTACTATGGAAGTCAATGGTGACCAACAACTATTTGGTTCTTCAAAATTCTTCAAAATATCTTCTTTTGTGTTCAACATAAGAAAGAAGCTTATACAGGTTTGGAACAACATGAGGGTGAGGAAATGATGACAACATTTTCATTTTTGGGTGAACTATTCCTTTAACACGATTCCGAATTCAGCTTAGGCCTACTGAGGATCTAATATTGTTACCTTGCTCTCTCGAGATGTCTGGCTTGTACCAAAACTTTGACGTATCTTGAACGAACTTCACATTTTCTGGTTTACTGGCCATAAAATCTGTAAAGAAGAAGAATATCACATTATATGTGACGTATTAATATGCCTGTGTGTGTGCTTACAAACAGACGCTACAAACCTGGACTTGGTGTAGATCTGGTAGGTGAGGTGTTGTGACTGGCATAGGACGTGCTGACTGCACTCCTGCAGAGCGGGAACATGGTCTCTGAGCCTTCAGTCCCTCGTCTCTTCAGGGGCAGAAGGGGAGGCTGAGCCACATCCAGACCCAGAGCTTCGAGACCCTCCACCGCCTCCAGCAGGCTGCTCTCCAGTCCCCCGACATCCAGAGAGGGGGACAGGCCGCGGGGGGCTCCGCGAGGGGAGCTGTGGGAGTTGGGGGCCGAGAGAGTGAGGGGTGGGGAGGACTGAGGCGTGTAGTGACTCAAGGGGGTGCTGGATCCACCCTCTAACCAGGAATGAGCTGGGTTGGGACTGCACGGAGAAGAGAAAACAGTACAGAGTTATCCTACATATCCTGTGCATAGACAAACACACCCCACCATGTGTTTATACATTGTTAAATATAGATTAGATACACAATAGACCACACAAGTAGCCTGTTGTTACTGAAAAGACAGCATTTACTTCAATCAGAATTAGTCAAAAATGATTATTATTTATTATATGTAATTATATATAGTTATAAGTTATTATATATATATATATATATATATATATATATATATATATATATATATATATATATATATATATATATATACACACACACACACACATACATACATACATACAGGTGCATCTCAAATAATTAGAATGTCGTGGAAAAGTTCATTTATTTCAGTAATTCAACTCAAATTGTGAAACTCATGTATTAAATTCAGTGCACACAGACTGAAGTAGTTTAAGTCTTTGGTTCTTTTAATTGTGATGATTTTGGCTCACATTTAACAAAAACCCACCAATTCACTATCTCAACAAATCAGAATACTTCATAAGACCAATAAAAAAAACATTTTTAGTGAATTGCTGGCCTTCTGGAAAGTATGTTCATTTACTGTATATGTACTCAATACTTGGTAGGGGCTCCTTTTGCTTTAATTACTGCCTCAATTTGGCGTGGCATGGAGGTGATCAGTTTGTGGCACTGGTGAGGTGGTATGGAAGCCAAGGTTTCTTTGACAGTGGCCTTCAGCTCATCTGCATTTTTTGGTCTCTTATTTCTCATTTTCCTCTTGACAATACCCCATAGAGAATCTGGTGAGTTTGCTGGCCAGTCAAGCACATCAACACCATGGTCATTTAACCAACTTTTGGTGCTTTTGGCAGTGTGGGCAGGTGCCAAATCCTGCTGGAAAATGAAATCAGCATCTTTAAAAAGCTGGTCAGCAGAAGGAAGCATGAAGTGCTCCAAAATTTCTTGGTAAACGGGTACAGTGACTTTTGTTTTCAAAAAACACAATGGACCAACACCAGCAGATGACATTGCACCCCAAATCATCACAGACTGTGGAAACTTAACACTGGACTTCAAGCAACTTGGGCTTTGAGCTTCTCCACCCTTCCTCCAGACTCTAGGACCTTGGTTTCCAAAATGAATACAAAACTTGCTCTCATCTGAAAAGAGGACTTTGGACCACTGGGCAACAGTCCAGTTCTTCTTCTCCTTAGCCCAGGAAAGACGCCTCTGACGTTGTCTGTGGTTCAGGAGTGGCTTAACAAATTCCTTGACACGCCTGTGTGTGGTGGCTCTTGATGCCTTGACCCCAGCCTCAGTCCATTCCTTGTGAAGTTCACCCAAATTCTTGAATCGATTTTGCTTGACAATCCTCATAAGGCTGTGGTTCTCTCGGTTGGTTGTGCATCTTTTTCTTCCACACTTTTTCCTTCCACTCAACTTTCTGTTAACATGCTTGGATACAGCACTCTGTGAACATCTAGCTTCTTTGGCAATGAATGTTTGTGGCTTACCCTCCTTGTGAAGGGTGTCAATGATTGTCTTCTGGATAACTGCCAGATCAGCAGTCTTCCCCATGATTGTGTAGCCTAGTGAACCAAACTGAGAGACCATTTTGAAGGCTCAGGAAACCTTTGCAGGTGTTTTGAGTTGATTAGCTGATTGGCATGTCACCATATTGTAATATGTTGAGAGTGAATTGGTGGGTTTTTGTTAAATGTGAGCCAAAATCAACACAATTAAAAGAACCAAAGACTTAAACTACTTCAGTCTGTGTGCACTGAATTTATTTAATACACGAGTTTCACAATTTGAGTTGAATTACTGAAATAAATGAACTTTTCCATGACATTCTAATTTATTGAGATGCACCTGTATATATATATATATATATATATATATATATATATATATATATATACACACACACACACACACACAAGGTGCGATTTGTGACTTTTTATAGGCGTAGGCTATAAAACTTTATAGGCGGCGGTTGACCCAACTATACTGTTTTTAATACGACGGAAACTGTTTTAACATGATCATAGTTTAATAAAAACATTGTACGTTATTTCCATGGTTATTCAAACAACAAATAAATTATATAGAGAAAGTGAGCAAAGAACACAGTATCAATGGAGCAGTTTGAAACATTGAGTTATGCATATAACTACTGTTCCCAGAAGGAGGGAAATGAGGTACAACACGACAATGGGATATCGCGCTCTTGCGCCATCTGCTGAAGACACCTCCAATCACGCCTGAAAGGCCAATGACGCATTACGACGTGAGCATATAAATGTGGTCGCATGCGCCATTCCCTTTGTTCAGTCCAGCTCTTCACCGAGCCTCCGACTGCGCGGGGCCCGGAGGTGTTGTACCTTGTTTCCCTCCTTCTGGGAATAGTAGTTATATGCATAACTCAATGTTCCCATTCATTAGAATCACTCGGTACAACACATGACTATGGGACATATATACACGCCCCGCAAAGTCGCCGAACTAAACTTAAGGGACCGCCACATACCCCATGATTTTTACGGGAGTGACAGCCCCTGGCTTGCAACCCCTGTGGTAAACACGGACATAGCTACCGTTGCCGTAGTGACGTCTAGTCCAAAAAATGAACAGACTTTTAAAGTGATGCCCAACTGGCAGTCGCACAAACATCTTAAACCATGCCTCGTAGAGCGCCCAAGCACCCTAGCGAGCATTAGTCATAACAGGCATTTCTTACACGATAAACCTAGCTTTCTACAATCCAATCTAATCCCTCTGGGTTAGAGATTTGACAGGGCAGGCAGCTTGAACGAAAGTGCACTCCTGTCTGGTGTATAGCACACATACATCCGCAAGATGTCTGTTAAAGATCGCTTGATCTGGAAAACATCTGATGTGTACACGCATCCGACAGGCGCCTTTAAGATGCCAGTTTTACATATGTTCCAAAAACATAAACATCTTAAGGACCTCTTATAAATGTCCACTTGACATCTGATAGGAAACGTCCTATAGGTGTATTGCAGATGAGCAAATACTGCAAAAAACATCTTGCAGATGTAAACGCAGACATCATATAGATGTCTCTGTGATGAATGGATGAATGAGGCATCCATATAACCCTTTCCTTGTGCATTGCTTGTACACCCAAAGCGCTTTACAAATCACATGAAATGCGTACGTTGTAACGCGCGTGAGATGGAACAGAATGTAGAAGTTCCACGATGGTCCGCGCACCACCTAGCCTATATGACGTGATTGCCGTCATACATTGCCGCGTACAGCCCAACTTTTGTGACAGTGCGGACAGCGCGCATACAACAGCGCTTGTGCGGGTGACTTGAGCACTTAAAACCCCAATCCATTTGCACAATACACACGTGCCGAACGTGTCTTCCTATGCAGTCCGCCAAAGGAGTATGCTTCGAAAAACTCACGCTCACGAACTTGTGTGAGACGGAGCAGCGCAAAAAAAAAAAAAAAAAAAAGAATAATACGCGGTCCTTTAAGGAACCGCAAGGCAAGCAGGTGTACGCTGTGGCACAGCAGCCTAAATGCAATGCCCTCATGACAAGACAAACCGCTGTCCAATAAACTTCCAGTGTGGAATGGGAATGATCTTCCTTCAGAAAATCAGTACTGACACAGCAATAACGAGCCTTGCCCACACCTACGCGCTACAACGCAACAATCTTCCCACTGCAGGCATTCTTGTTAGATCAAACAGATCTATCAGATTCTCCCTCTCAACAGGCAGGCCCTAGAAACCATAGTTCCAGCTAAGGGTGCAGAGTCTACCTCTTGCCTGGGAGAGCAGGCCATTGCATAGGGAATAAAAAGACACCACGGTGTCCTTAAAAAACAATGTCATAATGCTCGCGTGCCAGCGAGGAGCCACCAAAAACAGTGACGGACCCCCACACCCTGTCCAGGGTGGTATCAATTCCCTCAGTGGGAATGCATACAGCGTGGCCCTGGACTATACAAGTGACAAGGCATCCACCCCCAGTTGGGCTTTCCTGTCCATAATCCAGAAAAAAACTGCAGGCAGTGCGTGTTTTCTGCAGATACAAAAAGATCAGTGGAACCTGATCCCAGATCTGCGCCATTATTTAGGGTGCAAACATCACTCCATGGGGGACGGCAGGTCTGCCCCATATCCAGAGCGTCCGTGCCATTGTAGCAGGAGAAGAGAACAAACGCCCCTTGCCAATTATGTACGACACCACGTGTCGTATTTTCCATCCTGACTAACACATTTGCCCTGCTGGGCCAAGTGTTTCAGCACCAGGAGAAGTAGTTCAAAATGTTTATTTGACGCTCTTACAGTGCTGTCGACCACTGTCCTCTTACAGAGTTCCTCGTCCATGTCGTGACGCATTTGCCATCACTACTACACATGACGTAAACCTGCCCAGGGGATTCCCTCTGACAACAGACTCGGGTTTCCACGGGGATCAGTGCCTGAACGCACATCGGTGCTATCGACACGTCTGTTTTAAATGTTGCGCGGTATACAGCGCCCAGCACCGGAATCCACACATAAAGAGAAGACCAAGCCGTATTACTGCTATCGAAGCCATGAGCCCCAGCAGTCTCAATTTTCTAGGAAAAACATGCTCGCCTCCTCAGCCGAAACTGAGCCAGACAGTTGTGATAATCCTCTGTCCCTGTTCTACTATGAGTCTGTCCGCCGACTCAGATATAACATCCACTGACTCTGGGCCAGCGAGCTCCTCTTGAGATTCATCAGAGCTCGTAAATGGAAAACAAGTGTATGTGTTTGAAACCCTGCTTGTTTCCCGCTGTCTGCAGCCAAGAGTAGGTTGCCAAAATTGGCGAACAAATGCTCAGATGGCAACGCAGAGCTGCGCCGCTTCTGCACACCTGGCAGATATGCGTGGTGCTAGGGACCCAACAATTGTAGGCACCCTCGACGGAGACCTCAGAAAATTTCTGTGCCCCGGGTGGCCATATTCAATTCAATTCAGGTTTATTTGTATAGCGCCTTTCACGATACAAATCGTTACAAAGCAGCTTTACAGAACATTATATGCATCGGGCAAACCCACTGTTGTAAGCAATGAGGATCCATTTCAGAGGGCATGACAGGTGACATATTATAAGCATTTTGAACTTATAATACGTTAAGTGCTTGTTCAACAGTCGTGAATCTAAGCTTGGGTGGAAAACCCCCCTTTTCTTTAGGAGAAGGAAATAATGGCTGCGGAACCCTCTCCCTCCATCTTCCCCTGTGGCACCACCTGAATTGCCACCATACTGAGGAGAGTATGGATTTCCTTCCTCAGAACTAGGGAAGTCCTCTCAGACACCGCTGTTGCAATTACTCCACAGAAACGCAAAAAAGAAAGCACAGCTTATACCCCCATTGGAATAGTGCAATGAACCCACAGTGTTATTGAGCGTGTGCGCCACTGCTTCATGTTGACAGGGAAGATCCTGGTGTTGTTACAAATCACCTGGGGAACTCCCATGCCCCTTTTTATTGGCAAACATTGCTGGGTATTGCATATTACTGCATTTACCTCCTCTGTCAGCACATGGCCCGATCGGGAGGTAAATAATTCCAATGTATTGTGATTGTTTTGACAAATCAACACATAAGGCCTTGAATGATGAACACATTCTTTTATTGCCATCATCCTCAAAACCGAATCTTGCAGGGTATTTACACAATTCGGATATATCATCAAGCAGGTTCTCAACACTGTTTCTACAGGAGTCAAACATAACCCGTGATCTCTCTGTATCGGAGGAGGATCAAGCCACTCCACTGACAAACTTTGCTGCCCCTCTCCAATACAGACCCGTGCAAGGGCCCTTCATCACTTCCCTTCCATCCACCGCCTTGGTGAGTGGGGAGGAGAGCCGCGATCTGCCCTGCTTGAAAAAATATAATCAGAGCATTCCTTGTCCGCCTCTAGCGAGACAGTTAAAGTTCTGCTCAGACTCTGGGGGCGGCCAGAGGAACCTTTTCATGAACACTACACCGACTTCCCCACAATCGCCCTAATATTCCACAGCCATGCCAACAACAGCGAGTGCCACATCAGGATAAGCCCCAGAAGACTGGAGTGGACCATGTTTGGCCACTGAGCCACCAAGCACATGCTACACACTGCATAAGTGCGGAACGATAGAATTGCTGGCAGCGCACACACACATACACACACCGGGGTTGGAGAGGGCCAACCTAGCGTGGATAACTCCCTAACACTCCGGACAGTGCTTGTGACCGCTTATACTCAGACATTTCTCATGAGAAAGTTTATTAGCCCATTTGTTAGCTGTGCTAAACTTGAGCTAAAACTTCTCTTCCATGCCTTTTCTTCTTCAACAAGAGTCACCACCATGGGCTTTCTTGTGAATGTGGCGTGACGGTGTTCTAACAGCGCGGTGAAGAGATGAAGAACAAAGGGAATGGCGCATGCTACCGCATTTATATGCTGTGGGCAAGTAGCCCTGCCCACGTCGTCATGTGTCATTGGCCTCTCAGGCGTGATTGGAGGTGTCTTCGGCAGATGGCGCAAGAGCGTGATATCCCATAGTCATGTGTTGTACCAAGTGAACCGACTGAATGGCTACTCCAAACCATTGCGTCGCAAAATGATTCACTGTTTCGAAGCCCTCCAATCAGATCACATATTGCAAATCATTTCAGATCGGGACTTCAAAGCGTGAGTCATTTGATTCAGATCGGGACTTCAAAGCATGTATCGCGAATCATTTGATTTAGATCGGGACGTCGGAGCAGGTGGGCGGGATGTTATTACCAGCCCTAATATATACATATATATACACACATATATTATATTATATTATATTATATTATATTATATATATATATATATAAATAATGCGTTAAAATTATTAACGCATTTAATGCACTTGCCCTGCCCCAGACCTACGTGGGTCATCTGACATTTCATACAGCTGATTGATGACAAATATGTGGCAGGGCAACAACTCACTGCATAATGGAGCCTAGAGAACATAGTTAGAATGTCCCTAAAATTCAAGATATGGGGCAAAAATGCCCCTGTTTGAGTTTTTTGTCTGATATTTACATCATACAGTTAAGCAATATCACACGAGTAATAGGCTAAGTGCAATATCACATGAGTGCAAATGTGATACTGAACTTATACAACAGTTCAGTAAGTTAATATTGTGTTATTTTAAACACAATGTTGTCTGTTTTGCTTAATTTTGCCAACGAAAATATAAAGACAAAGCAGAACTGTTCGTCTCCGAGCAACACACAGCGGCATTTCATTTCTTAATGCACATTTTGAATGAATTGGGTGAATCATTTGGCGCGTTGAACCATTGGCCATAGGCGCCTTGGATTTGAAGCGGATCATCATCATCAGATCGATCGGTGTATAACATCAAAGTACCGCAAGAGCAATTCAAAAGCATAAGAAGCCGTCTGCTCTCTATAGTTCTTGCGGCACTTTGATGTCACACACCTGATGGTCTGATGGTGATGATCCACTTCAAGTCGAACAAGCCTAATGATTCAATGGACCATTCATAAAGAACCATTTACTTCAATCCTGAATGAATCAGCCATTTGAACGAATCAAATGAATGAATAAATGACTCGATGACTTAACCATTAAGACATTTACCACCACCTACTGGCAGTTTTAGTTTATTATTTAGAGGATAATTTCATTAAAGAAATAATTTCATATTTCCATGGTATTAATAATAAAATTAATAAAATTAATTATTAAAGGTATAGTTCACCCACCCAAAAATGACAATTGTGTCATCATTTACTCACCCTTGTCTGTTTGATGCTTTACACAACAATGACTTTAAATTATGTTTTGGGAGTAATTTCTCAGCCAAAGTTGATGTGCGATTAATTTGCGATTAATTAGATTCATTAATCGCCACATCATGTAATTAATTAGATTAAAAATTTTAATCGCTTACCAGCCCTAATATATATATATATATATATATATATATATATATATATATATATATATATATATATATATATATAAATAAAATATTTTTCAAAAATCATGTTTTTTCATTGTGCATTCCAATTAATCTCAATCAAACTGCAGTTGGGTTATTTTGATTAGGTTAAAAAAATAACTAAAAATACAGCTAACTAACACAATAAAACACAATAAAAACATAATAACAATAAATATATTGTTATATTGTTATATATCCTTTTTTGCAAATAAACTCTTCATATATATTTAATGAGCATTTTAAAAGATTTAATGAGCATTAGATGACAGCAAATGTAATCTAAATATGAAATTGGGAAAAATTAACAAGCACAAATAAATACCCAATATTGACTGATAACTGATATGGTATGGATATATTGTGCATCCCTATTGATTGATGTGGTTGATTGACAGGCAGTACCTGTCTGTGTTGACCAATGGGCTGGGGTTGGACATAGAGTGCATAGATCCAAACATCCTCTGACAGGAGGCGGGACTTCCTGTGACATCAGATTGGAAGAGTTCTCCGTCGGATGACATAGATGTGTGCGTCATGCTGTCCACATGTCCTCGTGACTCTGAAAGGAAATACACAACAGTATTTTTAAGACCTGAACACACACACACACACACACACACACCTTCAACCAATTTCTCTGGAAGATTCCATTCAGTATGAGCAGTCTTATTACACGCCCACAAAATATTTGAAGACCTGCGCTGTCTAGGTAATAAATCAAGTGGTATTATTGGATACACCATTGTAAGGGAGTTGGGCTTGTGGGTTTGGAAGGAGCCCACACACACACATTCTTCAGATTATGCACATAACAAACCTTAGGGGAGGGACCCCGGAGGAATGTCTCCCACTCCCTCCTTCCCTGTCTGGAAACTAGCTGTATATAAATCAAATTAATTTTGTGGTCTATCCTCTATGACCTTTGAAAACTTGCCTGCAATTAAATGTGAGAACAAAAATCTATAGCTTTAAGCAGCATTTAGCGGAAGCATAATGAAGCAACTGTTAAAAAAAAAAAAAAAAAAAAAAAAATATCTAGTAGTTGACTGTCAAATACTGCCACTAATACCTGTCCATTCATATTTCTTACCCATTGCTCCCAGAACAATTTCTATATTCTGCACGTACATGTTCAAAATCCTAAACCACAACAAACACAAACTCAGTCATTTTTGTATAATAATAACATTATCATTTCAGTGAAATTGATAGTCTTTAAAAAATCAATTAGAAATTTATGAATAATTCCCTGGATCCTTTTTCCAGCAAAAGTGTATATTTCCAGCTATCATGGAACTACATTACACTTTATTCTCTTTTAATTTTTTTTTTTTTTTTTTAAATCACATAAAACAAAACCTTTTTTTTTTTTTTTGCAAAAAAACAATTAATGATATATACTGCCAAAATAAATAAATAAACAAGCAATTAAGTTTACTATTTACTATTACAAGTTATTATTTACTGAATGGTCTTACATTTACATTTTTAGATTAATTAAAAAATCTACTAAAATTACCTCTAAATATAATATTCAAAAGTATCTTTCCAGTATTTTTTTCCAGCTAGCTATCATGTAATTACAATGTAGCAGCATAATTTTGTGCTCTTTTGAAAATTAAAAACCTACCATTTATCATTTATCATTTCTAATAAACTCAATAAATTCAATAAACTTTGTATGTGTGTGCATGGGCCACTAAAATTCTGTGCATTCAGACAAAAAAAAAAAAAAATCTGCATGCAATAAATAAATAAATAAATAAATAATAATAATAATAATAATAAAATTTACAAAAGGTACATTTTTAATCTCAACAAATTTTGTGAACTCATAAAGCTATCTAAAAATAGTTGATCAATTAGATGAGCAGTTCATGAGATGAAAATTGTTTGTCCAATGTATCTGTAGGGACAAAAAAAAAAAAAAAAAAAGAAAAGAAAGATGATGAAACTTCTTAGCCCTTAAGGCAAATTTGTCCCTCATGATGAAAGAGACTCACATGTTTGTAATTTTAAGTCATATAATTCCAAGAGAGAAACAAGGCTGATGTTTTGAGTATTGCAAATTTAACCAACAGTCCCAAGTAACCATCCATTCCATAATTATAGAAAATGCAATTAGCTACAGCCCTTAATGTTGGATTCCCCATGAATTTTTTTCTTCAGAAGACATTTACTAATCAAACATATACGATAGCATGACAGTAGCTTCTTCTTCAGCCATGACCTCACCCCTAACCATATCATGTGGTAGGTTGTCAAGGAGATGTCGTCTTTGAAAATGTAATACATAAAAACATAAACACACAAACAACATCTGGAGGCAGAGTCTAAATTGTTCCCAAAAATAGATCTTGTGACCCACCCAAAAAACACCAAAGCTCATTCCCAAGACACAGAAATCCCAAAACTGCTTCCCAGAGATTCATCTGGTCTGTTTCTCTCTGATCAAAACAGCAACACAGCTGCTCACCAGCACACATTGTGATTTGGATGCAGGTGGTCAGCATGGGATGCTGGTTTGCTGGTGTCCCACCAGGCTTCTTAACTAGCTTAACCAGCAAGGTTTCCTTTTTCAATCAGCTTCTGCTGAGAGACCCATGCTGGTCCACCAGCCTCACACTGCTACCAAAAAACACAGTTACACTGATCCACCAGCTAAATCAGCGGAAAAAAAATAAATAAATAAAAAAAAACAGCATACACCAGCCTGAACTTGCACGGAGGTTCATTTAAGTCAATAAATGGATTTAAATGAAGCAGAAAGGCATCCAAACATAATTCTCCTTAAACCAACGGCATCAACAGATGTCAGGGTCACATGAGGATTGCAGCCAAGAGGTCAATGATCTGTTGAACTATACTGGCCCTTCAAAGAGAAAAGAAGATCTGGATGACCTTTCAAGACAGAAGAAAGAGGTCTGGGTGTCTAACAAGAA
Organism: Spinibarbus caldwelli; assembly: GCA_039654775.1. NCBI lineage: Eukaryota > Metazoa > Chordata > Actinopteri > Cypriniformes > Cyprinidae > Spinibarbus > Spinibarbus caldwelli. The sequence continues at coordinate 13,517,182 of CM077240.1, forward strand.
ATTTATTACATGCCAACAATGAAGCAGCACTGAACTGAAGACGTCAGATGCCCCAGCTCTATTTTGAAACTTACACTTTATGTCTCAAAACACAGCAAAATATGAATGCAGATGCCTTTCAAAACCCAAGCTGGAGACCAACTCTGGGATGAAATGAAGAAGGTACAATGTCACAAAACATTGTTTTAAACAGCTAAACTACTTACATATGACCTCACTCAAAAAAAGTCTAATTTAATATAAGATGTTGTATTATTTTTCATATATTTTCTTAAGTGTTACTATTTCTAATGTAATTATTTAAGGGCAAAGTACGTAATTTTTTTGTAAAGATATTAAATCCTTTTTTATTTTTGTAATTTTTTTAAATCATTTTTTTTTCTTGTAATATTTAAGGGAAAGTATTTAATATTATATGCAGTATCATTTTTAATATTGTTATAATTCAGCTATCTAAGAGAGGTGTTTCATACTCGATGCTATAAACTGGTTATCATTTCTTTTAGGTTTTTCCACAATTTTAAATAACTCAATAATAACTGCAGTTCACTTAAATAGTTATGCAATTTAACATATTAATTTAACCAGGATTATCATCATTAACTAAAACCATATTTACTTTAAACACAATAGAAATAAATTTTATATATATATAAGTTTTTGTTATTTTTATTATTATTGTCTTTTAGGTTTTTCCACTATTTTAAATAACTTTTAGCTTTTTTTGCAGTCCACTTAAAAATGTACCAGGTTTATCATCATTAACTAAAACCATAAAAAATATTTTGTACTTTAAATTAAAAAAAAAAAAATCATATTATATATATATATTATATATATATATATATATATATATATATATATATATATATATATATATATATATATATATATATATATATTAGTTTTATTAGTTTTTTAAATGTCTAGTTTTATTACTATTTTATTTTATTACTTTATTTATTATTCAACTAAAAAGAATTTTAGTAATTGAAAATAGTTATGAAGTCATAACTTAAAAAAAGAGTGTAAAACAGACAGGTGTATATGTATGTTTATCAGACTGTTTAACATTAAATGCAGTCATGCCAAAAATACAGTATAACCGTTATCAATATTTGCAATTTTGCATGTCATATCAACATCTTACAGAGTTTGGAATTTGGCTGGCAAATGAAAGAGAAGGACGATAAAAGTGTGTGTAAGCGTGTTTGTATGCATGTCTGCTCAGACCAGGTCTTTCAGGATTAAATCTCCCGCATGACAGCGAGACAAAGGACGACTTCAGTTTTACGGAGTTAACAAACTCACCATACAAAGGAGGAATGCACGCACACACACGCAGTGAGCCAAGTTGAAAAATGTCCAGCTGTTGTGATCAAAGCTGCAAAGCTGAGCAGCATAGAGAATGTGTGGAGGGGAAAATAAAAAGAGAGAATTCAACACAGGAGAATTAAATACTTTCCAGTCAAAGGCATTACTCCAATGCTATATGATATATTGTCTAAAATATGTCTGCAATAAGATTTAGCTCTTGTTTGAGTTATATATCTGATACCTGGGCTTCCTCTCGGACGTCAGCTTCGTTCATGACCAAATACACACAACGACTTTTCTGTATTAAAGACCTGTACTCTAGACATTCTGCACAACCTGTCCACTTATCCTTTTAGCGACAAAACACACATACCAAAACTAACACTTTTTCATTGCTTAGGTATTCAGCACACTAAAATAGCTATGGGACCTGTTTTTGGTCTTTATAAGGCAATACACACGCTCAACACATGTAATCAGTCAAACAGCTAATGGACTGAACTAACAAACCAGTCATTCATTTGTGATTTAAAGGAACAGAAATAAACGTGACAAGAAATATGAACATATCACAATCATATTATTTGACAATAATATGGTTTGGCCATGAAATGTATGTTATGTTCTTTTCCATAACATACATAATCATACAATTATGTATGATTTTGAGATCCATCTTTTCACACTGAGGACAATTGAGGGACTCAAACACAACTATTAAAAAAAGGTTCAAACATTCACTGATGGTCCTGAAGGAAATAAGAGCCAGGGGGTGAAAACTTTAGAACAGGATGAAGATGTCCAAATTTTTCTTATTTTGTAGAAATATAATTTTTTTTTTTTTTTTTCCATTTAGTACTGCCCTTCGGAAGCAACAGAAGATACTTGCATGTTTCCTGGAAAACAAATTAAGCTTTACAATTTACCTTGATCTTGAAATTCAAAAAGTTTTCACCCTCCGGCTCTTAATGCATCGTATTTCCTTCAGGACCATCAGTGAATGTTTGAACCTTTTTAATAGTTGTGTTTGAGTCCCTCAATTGACCTCAGTGTGAAAAGATGGATCTCAAAATCATACAGTCATAGCTGGAAAGGGTTCAAATATGCAAAAGATGCTGGAAACCTGAAGATTCTGCAGGACATGGAGGATTTTTCTGAAGAACAGTGCTCAGTTTAACTGTTCAGAACAAACAAGGGACTCATGAACAACCATCACAAAACAAAAAACAGTCGTAGATCATCCAGGTAACCACACACAGTATTAAGAACCAACGGTTCACAAACTTTTGCAGGGGGTTATTTTAATAATTTCAGCTATTTTTTTGTTTTGTCTTGTGGACTAAATTTAAACATCTTTTACGTAAAATATCTTACTCAGGACAGTACTAATTAAAAAATAACATGCATTTTGTATGATCGCTCTTATTAAAATTACTAACATTTTCACAGATTCTACAAGGGGTTCACAAACTTTCAAGTATATACTTATATATATATATATATTTATGTTGCTTTTAGTTCTCATTTATAACTGAAAAGGCTCTTATTAAGTTTTGCTTACAAAAGCCAATGGCAGTATTTTCTATGCATGTAGAGCAGAAGCCACTTCTCTTTATACACGTTTTGTAATCTAAGCACTATTTGCTAAATATGCTGCGGTTTATTCAGTTTTATTGCTCCAGTCAATGTTGCCCTTGTTCCATCCTATTTTTCGTAAAAGTGAGTCCTACCCTGGCAAAAGAACAGTAATAAACAAACCAAATGGTTTGTTTTGGATAATTTGGATGCGTGTTGTTCAATCTTAAGCTCAAGTCAGATGGAATTTCAGCTCAAACTGACCCGAGATTCATAGTACGATTATGTAACACATTCTTTCCCCATCCACATTCATTTGGACACAGGCCCAAACAAAACTGTCTTTTGTCCAGAGGCAGAGAGAAGAATAGTGTCCACTGTCTCCACTCCACCTCCATCAGATTCTCCACTTCATCAGAGAGCTCACACATCCACTCACAACAAGAGCACCACATCCATCTCTTTTTGTTTTAGTACCTCCCATGGTTGCTAGATAAATCTGCCTGACCAGATGAGAAAGTGCCAAAGCCTAAATCACCAATTTGAGTTGAATTATGGGACAAATCAAGTGTAAATGAGTTTTAGAAAAGAGTGAAAGCAAGATGTTTTCCACAAAACACCCCACTGGTGAAGTAGTGATCTGCTGAGTGTGTGAGAAAGCACATGAGGAATGCCAAACACTGACAGAACCAACAAAATATAAGGCAGTTTAAGCACAAACACTGGGGCTTTTAAATGTGTTTGTCTTTATCAGTGATGTTCTGGCAATGCAAATAACTCATTCAGATCTTCAGACAAAGTGCCCAAGTCTAAGAGCCAGCTGAAACAGGAAACATATAAACAAACCAAAAGAGCCTACCATATACACACACATCATATATATATATACATAAACTTCCTCTCCAAACCACAGACCCCGGCCTTTTTGCCATCTCAGCAAATCAAGCATGTACTTGTGAACACATTACACTATAAAAAATATTTTTAATCAGTATTTATGTCGTTACCCAATAAAAATATCTAAACATCCTCAAAACAAGAGAAGAGAAGAGAAGAGAAGAGAAGAGAAGAGAAGAGAAGAGAAGAGAAGAGAAGAGAAGAGAAGAGAAGAGAAAAGTTTTGTCCATGGTGAGGGGGGTGTTCACACAGACTTCATGCTGACAAGAAGACAATTCAAGTCTGCCAGAGACGGCTAGAGCAAATGGCTGATGTATTAACATACAAATACACAGGCAAATGCTCTCACACATGCAAAAACACAAGCACAATTCAAAAAAGTTGGGTCAAAATGACACAAAATCTTTCCCCGCATACCTAGAGAAGCAGTCATGCTGAAGTATTCCTCAACAGAGACTGATCCACAGAATACAAGCTGGACTTGCCAGCCACTGCTGTGTTCTGACGCTCCTGCACGCTTACTTTGTCTCCCAGTGTCAGTCTTTCACAGCCCCAGTCTGTAATGTCTACTTTGTCACTTATTCCACCTCACATTTTCTCTCTCTCACTCTCTCTATTGTGCTGTCTGCTTCCCGGCACAAACACTGACCACGGCGGCACGTCACACAGTTGCTGTTCTGTCCAACTCTGTCCCCTTCCTCTCTCTCTCTCTACTCATTTGTGTCTAGCCTGAATGAAATCATTGAGTTTTTGGGATTCTGTTAAACCCCAGATGGAAAACTACTTCATTCTTCCAGCAGGACTGTGCCACTGGTTGACTGACTCCAGCTTTGAGGAGGGAGGGAAGGAGGAGGGCTGAAGGAAAAGGAAGAGGGAGGGAGGACGACTGCCCCCAACTGGCATGAGGCAGAAAGGCAGTGAAAGACCCCCATGGCTTCATTACCATTTGAGTTCATGAGTGTTCTTCTGCCTTTGATAGGCCATTCAAGTATTGTTCTCCGCAGACTCTCACAGTCTGTTTCACCTAACCAAACGGCAGCACCGGGGTCAGGGGTGAGGATGGCCTTTTATGGACACCATTATGCTCTCCACCATGTGCTGCTACTCAGAACATCTGCTTCTATGCAAAAACAGCCATTTTCTTAAGCAGTAGTATTTTGGTAGTAAGCGGTATTTTTGGTCCTCATTCTCTTAGCCTGAGAAGCAACATTCACAAGATACTTATTTTCAGAGAAAGTAGGCTATCTTAAATATGTGTATTTTGACTTAGTTGATTTTGATATTTGACTTTTCTTTGGGAGATTATTTCACTTAAATACTTATGTAATTTTACGATTTATTTTTTTTTATTAAAAGAAATTAACAAAATCAACTTGGGGGGGAAAAGAAAAAAAAAAAAAAACGAAAACCTGTGCTTCAAAATTCAAACAAACAAACAAACAAAAAACAACCAAGCTAACTAACTAACCACTTAAAATAAAATAAATTTTTCAAATAAACTCAGAAATTTAAAATAAATGCTGTTCTTTTAAACTTTCTATTCATCACAGAATCCTGAAAAATGTATCATGGTTTCCACAAAACTATTAAGCAATACAACTGTTTCCAGCATTGATAATAATGAGAAACATTTCTTGAGCACCAAATTAATATATAGAATAATTAGAATAATTTCTATAGGATCATGTGACACTGAAGACTGGAGTAATGGCTGCTGAAAATTTAGCCGTGCCATAAATAAATTACATTTTAAGTTATATTAAAATAGAAAACTTTAAATCGTAATAATATTTTACAACATTACTGTAATTTTGATCAAATAAATGCAGCTTTGGTAAGAATAAGACACTTTCTTCAAAAACATTATAAAAAAAAAAAAAAAAAATATATATATATCTTACCGACCCCAAACTTTTTAGTGTATTTAAAAATAAATAAATTAGTTGATAAATAAATAAATAATGGATGAACTTCACAACTAATTTTAACTCTATAACTAAGTTCAATTACATAGAAAAAAATATTCATATAAAGATTGTTATGAAAAAAAATATTTCAGACTGTAACGTCCCTGACATGACCTCAGCCACTGTAGCACATAAATTAATTTAAAGGGGCCGTGCTTTATCCTTCCTTCCCCCTCAAATGTCTGTGTAAATATTTGCATTTGTCTGTCAGTAAGAGTTTGGCTGTGAGACCTTTTATTTTCTCCTGTTTATTTAGACACTAAAACATAGATGGACTGACATTACATAACCTCCAAATCTTCCCACATTAGGAAATTAAAATATACAAGACATCCTCCCTTCCTCTGGGCCAAACTTGCTGGAGGCCGGATGTGTTAAACGCTGTATAAAGAAACAAATATTTTTCATTATCACTTTGTTTATTGTTTTCCATTTAAAATCATGTAATGCTGAAAATTGGACTATAAAACATTTAATGCTATGACTGCAGTTTGTAGTTGTTTGAGAATGTTTTTATATCTATCAATGTATTTATTCTGTAAAAAGTAAAATATAAAAAGTTAAATATCTTTTGGATCTGTGAATTATGCTGTAATATAATGTGATATAACATGGTCTTCCTTGCTCTTCCAACCTATCATTATTCCCATGTTTTCCTGTGCCTCCTCATTAAGATGTAATCAGGCAATAGTATTTCCCCATAAAAGTTACATAACTGATGATGGAATTATTTTTTATGAGTGCAAAATAAATCGTTGGGTTTTTGCAAATGTGCTGATGATTTTGACTTTAATGATTTTGATCCTTTTTTTGTTTGTATAGCTTTAACAAATATGAATTTGACTACTAAATTAGGAAATCAAGAAATGACTGAGAGAATAGCATTTGTAAAATGACAAGACTGCAATAATAACAGATGCTAGCATTGACAAGGACTAGTGTGAGGGGGTTAAGAAATGCAAGTACAAAGACATTTTCTTTGCTTATAACTTCTAGAGAGAAATAGCCGGACAAGGATGAAATTTTCTAATGCTCATGTGTGCGCTTTGTAGTGCACACTTTGGAAGGCTATGTGTTCAGCTGTACACATACAGTAAGAGTTTGTCAAAATTGAAGTACACTTTGGGCTTAATTCTAAGCACAGCTCTAGTTCCCAAAGAACTGACTGGCCAGGTTACAGGAAGTATGCATCCTGACCCAGAGGGCCACATCCTGCAGCAGAGTTATTTTGAGCAGCACAGAATTTGCGACAGCAGCAAGACAGACTTTGCTACAGGGAACCATTTTTAAAGGTCACATTTGTGTGAGATACAGTTGGATATTTTCCTGACTAGATCAACCAAAGACACACACAAATTGATATCCATACACATTCTTGTCCTCTCATGAAGATATAAACATGAATTTGCTACTATAGATGTAGTATAAAAGAAAGTAGCATAAGGATGTAGCCACTGTGGCATTTGATTACCTTGCCATATTGGAGAGCTCATGTAGTGTCTACTGGGTTGAGAACCAGGTCTTGAAGGGGTGGTGTCATGTCCACTCTTCACTATGAGGAGAAAGAGACAATTACATACATTAAGCAGTGGTGTGCCACAGGGTTCTGTTCTTGGACCATTTTTATTTTCATTGTATATGTGTCCATTAGACAAAATTTTTCATAAATACAAAAACTTTTATCATTTATATGCTGATGATACAAAACTATTGTATATATTACACTCCAAGTGGGTCTTAATTGTTTTGTTCACTAGTACATTGCTTAGGCAAGGTTAAAGCCTCGTTGGCTAGTACATTTCTGAATCTTATCACTAATAAGCGAGCGTGTTGTTGTTTTGCCAGGCTTCTGACCCATACAATGAAGAGTAATAGTATTACTCCAGTTTTAGCGTCTTTACATTGGTTGCCTTTTTATTTTAGGATTCAGTTTAAGATTCTTTAAGATCAAAAAATGTTAGGGCCTTCTCTGTTTTCTACTTCCCAATTATGTAATTATTTTCCAATTTTTTTTTTTCTGACAGTGGATGAGTTTAATTTAAGAATAAAGACATTTTAAAATTAAACATTACCATGTTTTAATCTGTCTATGAGTATGTAAATGTTCATACTGTTTAGATTATCTGCTGAAATGACACGAAAAAAAACAGAGCGAACTGAGACAGACTAAATCCAGAAGAACTGTGGCAACATCTCCAAGATGCTTCAAGAGACCTACCTGCAAAGCTACCTGAAAAACTATGCACAAGTGCACCTAGGGCAAAAGCTGCTTTAAACGCAAAGGATGGTCACACCAAATGAACAAATGTTGATTTAATTTAGTTAATAGAAATTAATTGATAAAGAAATTCTATTTATGACATAATTTTTGACAGCATCCTCATTTTAAAGCATTTTTACACAAGTGCCTAAAACTTTTAACAGTACTGTAGCTTTGCAAGTTGGTCTCTTGAAGAATTTTGGAGACATTCCCACAGTTCTTCAGGATTTAGTCTGTCTCGGTTTGTTCTGTTTCTTCATGTCATTCCAGACAGACTGCAGACACACTGAGATCAGATCTCTGTGTGGAGCACTGGCTGTTGTCAGACTCCTTGTGCAAACAAAAATCTCACTGGATTATTACAATTAATGGCAAAATTAATGTTTGAAAATGTAAACTGATTTCCCCTACTGACACACTTCAGCAAAAGATAGAAATAACTAAATTAAAAACCGTTTTTTAGCTGGTGAAAATACTAGTGTTGTAATAATTTTGGCCACCACTGTATTTTCATAAATGACCACACAAGGGCACTATAATTGTAACAGAGCTTAGTAAGACAGTGAAAGGCTTACTCCCATAACAAACATCAAGTACAGTGTCAGCCTTACCATATGGAGTGGGGGGTGTCACGGGAAATGCCGGTGTGGGCGGAACTTGATTAAGACCCTCCCACAATGGACTGTCAACCTCTGTAGGAAGGTCACCAATGTCAACAGCGTCAGTGCGATATAGACCTCGCTGAAACAGACAAAAACATACGAGGCATTGTTGTAGCAATGTTCCAGGTTCAATACAAGTTAAACTTGTTCCAGGTTCAAAACAAGTTAAACAAAAATTTGCACAGGGTTAGTAAGCGATTTTATCGCACTCGTCTCCAGTTAAATATTTAATGTTTAAGTTTTGAGGCTATACAGTTATGAGGCTATTTGTGAATTTGTACCGATGGCATTCCAAAGACGAATCTCTGGTTGTTCTGCATTCGATCGCCACCCGTCTTTTGCAGCACAGAGTATTCAGAGACATCACTGAGCTGTTTCTGCCTCCAACCTGTACAGACAGAGACATTGAATTCACTGTTGATATTCAATGCATGACAGATCACATTTAACTGTGACTGGTCATTCAGATTTGAAATAGGAGGATCTCACTCATATTTATAATGTTCTAACAACAAACAAACAAACAAACAACAGGAACTAAAATAGCATGCTCTCATACGCTTGTTTAGATGAGATCCATGAGGAGAAGTTTATGACCTTACATAAACGAGCCATTGACTTCGGGGCTGTGTTAGATTACATTCCACAAAAACATTACAATAAACAAACAAACAAAAAATATATATATTAATAGTAGTAGTAAAATAAAACAAAAACTAATGTTATAAATAAATAAAATGTAATACATTTAAATAAATAAATAAATAAGTAAATAAATAAATATATTATTTTTTTATGAAATAAATAAATACATACACAAGATTTTTGATCTTGAGGATTTTAATAAATTGGGTCACATTTTCTGAGATCTTCTGCTTTGCATACTTCTATTCTAAACAATTTTATCCATTACAAATTATATTATAACAGTTTGACTAAAAGGTTTAATTTCAAAATATCTTATTATTTAGTTTCTGTCATTTGCTTTAATGACAGCACCACTCAAGATACATGAAAACATATTCTTCAACATGATTCTCCAAAGATCATTTTGAGCCTCAATGAGCTTCAAAAACATCTGACCCTCTATACAATAAATTACATGATCAATGACAAAGATTTTCTTAATTGATTAGAGACCTAAATAAGTGTAGATTCTGAAAAAAAAAATCTTAATTTTACATTTCTTAGTTTTATTTATTTATTTTGATTATTTCTGGGTTTAAATAAAAAAAAAAAATCCCATATTATCAGTGTGGTCTCGGAATTTTGAATCCCGTTTCTTCATAATGAGTGTAAAAACACGGTAATAATTCATTAGAAATGGGCAACAGTACAAACTCTGTTAACTATCACTGCACAGACAAACAAAATCCTTGAGACTCGACGATGGGGAAAGGCAACATGTTTTGTGTGTCAGTAGACGCTCACTTCAAAGGCATTCCACAGCCCTTACACCATGTGTATTCAAACACACATACTACAGGGCATATATCTGGTGACATACTACAGTAATAATAAACACTCTGCATAGATTTCTGTTCAGCAGAATGTATTCTCCGCTCTACTCAAAGACTCTTCATTCCAGGTGTCAGAGTTGCTCTGACATGGGCTGATCCAGTAAGAAAGGATCTTGGGATCTTATAACAGAATAGACAGGGGACATATGCAAGGCAGGGGACACACTTCAAAAGCAACAAGACCCGCTCAGTATGCCGAGGTCAAAGGAGACAGTGTATTGAGTTCATGCAGACTGCATCACAGATGTGTTTGGTAAAAGCAGCAGTCAATATAACATTATGAAGGAGTAACTAAATGTAACTAGAAATATGATTATGTCAATTTGTAAACTAAAAGGCAGCTTAGAGGTCACATTTACACTATGCCAGCACTCCATACTAGACCTGGATGTTTACATATTCAAGCACAGTCTCTCTCTCTCTCACACACACACACACACACACAGAAATGAAAGGCAGGACTTTATTTTCTTTAGCAAGCCTGTCAGGAGCTGCACATAGAGGACCATTGTATTTTACTTGTGTGCATTTATTAACATAAATTAGGTCCCTGCCAATAGAAACCACAAACATTAATTTAAAAATTCACTAGACTGAGGGCTCAGACATTAATCAGTGAACAAGGCAAAAATGCCACTGAAAGCACCAAAAATGCCACATGAATTTGAAATGTGACACATATGCAATACACACACACAGTACCATTCTAAGATTTTGGTTTGGTAAGATTTGGTGATGATGTTTTAAAATAATTTATCAGGATTATTTGATTTATGGATAGTTTAAAAGAACAGCATTTGCTTAAAATAGAAATCTTTGTAAGAATATACATGTGTTTAAAGTAAAAGTACAAATTTTGATGTTTTGATGAACTTTTGAATTTAATGAAAAAATGTGTTTGACCCCCAACTTTTGAACTGTAGAGTATATAAAACAAACAAATTGTTTGCCTTATGATATCGATTTACAGTTACCCATGTATTTGATATTAATTTGATTTAACAGTCACAATAATGAAATTATGAGCATATTTCAATTCAAATTTCAAAAAGTATTTGATATAAGTTGACAGCATCCTGTACATTTTATGTTTAGAAAAACAAATATAGTCTACAGAATATTAGTTATAAAATCAAAAGGTAAAAAATGGCCTCTTAATAAAAAGGTTCATTTGCTGGGCATGTGCAGAAATTGTGTATTTATCAAGTTTGTGAACTCTTACAAAATGTACGTTAACAAAACCATGGTACTGTGATGGTTTCATATGGTAATACCATGGTACTTTTAATATTTACTATGTTACACAATGCTTGCTATATTCATATACTGTGGCATTTATATGATACACCAGGGTATTTCAAAGAATATCATAGTATTTTGTCTAAAAACATAACTAGAATGATTTGGTGTATTGCTGGCCAGTTGGAATCAATAAATTGATTCAGGACTGATGAATGTATCAGGACTTGCTCTTACCTGACTGGAGGGATTTGGCCCTTCCAACCGAATGCGTCTTTCCATTGGTCTGAAGGGAGGCCGAGCGGGTAATGTGACTCCTTGCCTGTGTGGGGATTGGTTCAAAGTCAGGGTCAAGGTCCAGGATCAGCTGATTGAGCTGTTCGATTGACTGATCAACATCCAAAGCCAGCGTCGCAAACTCATCATCCTTGTCTGGCTCAGACTGCGACTCCGGAAAGCCATTGTCTGGTAATGAGGGTTTGCTTGCACCTTTTTGGAGCTCCATCTCCTCTCTGTGTTCCAGTCTGTCTGATGGAGCGTGCATGTAAGACGTGGACTGTTGCTGTTTTACCCATATATGTGTCTGATATCCAGAAGGTACTGAAGTGTGTGAGAGTGTGTTTGAGGAATTCACGTCTCTAAATATGGCAGGAGGAGCTTCACTTTGACAATTATCTGATTGGACAGAGTTCTGACATTCACCTGAAGAAAACCCAGACATTTTCTTTGAAGACAGTGTGTCTTTAGAGTCTGAAACAGCAGCATGCGGAGTGATGATGTCATCGTCATCAACTATAATATCCGTCTCTCGTTCTATGATCATTGTTTCACCATTTAAATGACTGGAATGATCAAATTTAGGGTCACGTCTCGGAATGCCTGGAGAAGGTTGTTCCTCCTCCATTCTGAGCCCAGGGATCACTCTGGGGAGCTGGGGATGCTCCTCAGAGCCGTAGCTGATTGGGAGCCCAGAGGTTTGTCCTCCAGTCCACTGGGAGGAGCTGGAGAGTCCAGAGTCACTGCTCAGAGAGTGTGTGCCTTCTTTTTGTTTGGCTGTGGAAGAAAGAACGAAAAGTTAGTACAATCAGTAGAGAATTAGTTTACCTCTGCAATCTGGAACTCATTTAGGACTTATGGTGCGCTCCAGTGCTCCTAAAAAAGTTCATATGTATGAGTTTGCAAGCAGGAATTATTATGTCAGGTGTGTTCAAATCACTTTTAAAGGAGCAAAATGAAGCAAGAATATATAGCAAAGTTTTTTGTTTGTTGTTTTTTTCTTTACTTCTAGAAAATCATAAATAAAAATATGTATTATGTGTGCTTTTGCTTTTTTATGTTCTTACTAAATTTGTGAAGGTGCTGTAAACTAAATGGTTATATATTTATCACAAATGTACAAAACCATAAAAAAATTCTACTATTGTATAATGCCATTTTTTTACATTTTATTGTAAATAAAATAGTCATTTCATACATTTCAGCAAATTTACCATCAAAACAGATCCTGAATTTACGGAGTCCACCATGTTCTCTTACTGACATGCCCCTAACTTTTACTGTTTTTATGACATTGCGCTGACATTTATCAGTTTTCGTAGATACAAACTTTTCAAATACATACTTGTCTAGCCTATATAATTTATACTGACACCTACTGGTGTGGATGAAGCATCATGCAAAAGCAAAATGCAGATTTTAGAGATTTTCCCAGTTGTATTTGGCATCCATGACCTCTGATATGCGAAAGTACTTCTTTTCAAATATCACTACTCATTTCTTTATGTTTAACCATTTTAATGTGTAAAAAGTTACCATGGTGATACATAGGTGTTGAAAACAAAGTCACACCTGTGGCTCTTTATCTTCACCCACTCCTCCTACATTCAGTTGTGTGTGTCATAGTCTGGGGTCCAGTGGAAATGTTAACACGTCTCTAACGAGTTGCAGACACCTTAGTCATCACACAAATACACAGACCTAGATATGCCGTTGTGTGTGTTCTAGTGAAGACACATCAGTCAGCTAGCAACAGCTGAACACAGATCGCAGCAGATAGAGTCATGTGTCATGAGTCTCGCAGCAATGATCATGACTGATTATACATATCTACTGTTCAGCATGAAGACAGAAGGCAGCATCACACATGCAGGCTTGTACAAACATACGCAAACACCGATGTTTAACATCACGCCACACTCTATGATCATTTTTGACAATAGAGTGCAGCAGGGATGATGTGTTTTTATAGGTAAAACCCCAAAAACGAGTAGGCATTTTAGCACTTCTAGTTTTATCATTGGGATTGAGTTTTTTTAAATGGATATTGAAATAAAGGTTTTGCTGAAAATAAAGGATTTGGTTAACACAATCTCAAGATATTTTCACATAACACAACATCCTATATCTTGTTGTGTTAATCATGCTTTTACAAACCATTCTAACTCAAACTTTCAGGAAAAATATTTTTTAAACAAACACTGAAAGAGTTCTAGTACTAGTTCTATATGTTTCTAGTTCTAGCCTATGTTACCTTCTGGTATTTAGGCTTCAAAATTCATTCAAGTTGTGTTTATTTGTAAAGATTAACATGAACAAAACATCTATGAATCATAAACTTTTGTTGGTCACAGTGTTTATTTTCTGCAATAATCAAAAATCCAATGGAAAAATCCTATTGGGTTTTTGTTAAGAAAACCAGAGTGAAAATGCGTCATCACTGCAGCACTCTATAGACAAGATATATGTTATGTAAAAATGGTGTTTTATCAACCAGAAATAATTCTATCATACATACTCACTTTATACTGTCTTTAACTACTATGTACTAACATTTAAATTAATAACTTGATACAGCTGTGTACATACACACTTTCTACATTTAAAAAACACCTGATGTAATTACATCTGACTGTAATTAATTTCTGTAACTACACTGTTTATCCTACCCCTTAAACCACCCTTAGCACTAACCACACCACAAACGTGTTATGCAATACAATATGAACACATTAAGTACACTGTGTGTGTGTGTATATATATATATATATTTTATTTTATTTTTTTTTTGATGCAAGTACATGGTAAGTAAAGACACCGAATATAAACTGCGATTGATCACAATGGCAAAACTGGTTAGTACATCAACTGGTGAAAAACACAGACCTTTTTAACTAAACCAGTAAAGCTTCTCTAGTCTCAAGAGGCTGAAATCCAAATACCAGGCATGCATGATAAAACGCCACAGCTGGCAACTCTCTCACACACTCACACACACAGGCATATAAACACACACCCAACAACTGAGATTCTACAGTCATCATACAAAAGAACTTTATCATAATCTAAAAGAAACATTTAATAGACCACTTGATCAAAACCAACTAGTTCAATGCATCGTTCAGCATTGAGAAAAATTACAACAAACTTGACTTTGACTTTGCAACTACTAACAAACCACATTATAAATTAGTAAAAGAGCAACATGCTAATATTTCTTCATATTCTGCCCAAATATGTTTTAGCCATGTGCCTCTAAGACTGCATAAAACATCAAATGCAAAACCTGAAACTTCTTGTTACCCTCAAAAGTACTTTAAAATGACTTATGCTCCAACTTTTCTTGATAAATGAAGCACAACTGCATTCGTTTATCACAAGAGCTTTCAGCAACTCACAAAATAAATCAACCGTGTTGCTGCTGAAAGTATATCCCACCGTCCTGCACTGCTTCAAAAATGCATGTAGCGTCACAAACCTAATGCTTTCCAGAAACATCCTCTCGAATCAGACCCCAAAGGTATCGGAGATGACTTTGACCATGGAAACTATGACGAAGAGCAAAAAGACATCTGACAGAGTCACAAGTGAGAAAGAGAGCCTCTACAATACAGAAAAAAGAAAAAAAACAAACAACATTTCTTGAATGAATAAAGAAAGAGGTGAAAAAAGGAAGGAAAGAGGCAAGCGGTCCTGACCGTGTTTATCCTGCAGGCGTCTGTGCCCATTTTGTCCTGCTCTCTCTTTCTGTCCTTCTCTCCTCATGCAGTTTAAACAGACAGGCAGCTTGCATTCTTTCCCATTAGGTTATAACAGCTCCCCTGGGTCTCTTTTTCTTTCCTCTTCTTCTTTTTCTTTCACTCAGTCAATCTCTTTCCTCCCTTTCCCCTGTTTTCCCTCCTCCTTTTCCTCTTACAGTACTGCTCTCTCTCTCTCTTTCTCTCTCTCTCTCTCCACCTCCACACACAGGTAACCCCTTTCAGGTGCCCCTCCTGGGTGTACGGGAAAATCCTGGCTTGGGAAGCATTATTCTGCTCGAGCCAGCCAATGCTCCTCGGAATAGAGCTGTACACACACACACACACATGCTTGTTGTAGAGCGCGAACGGACGCTCGGAGGACCTTGAGCCCTCCAAATATGGAACGGGGAATGTAAACACAAAGGCGGAGTTATGTGTGGGTGGAGAGATGGAGTGCAAAAGAGACAGAGAGAGAGATAAGGGAGCTATTGGTATAGTAAAGAACAGAGTAGCAGGTAAAAAGAAACACACAATGATGAAAGAGATTGAAAGAAAGCAAAAGAAAGATAACGAGAGAGAGCGAAAAAAAGCATGCAACTTTTAGTCGTTTGGCAGCAGAATTCCTTCAGACTGTTTGTCGCTACGACTGGCAATAATTACAGACATACAGTGTGTGTTTGTGAGCGTGTGTAATTCTATATTTGAGTTTATGTATTGTAAATTGTAAAGGCTGTTTGTGCTCCAACTATGAGGTATCTCTAAATTACACGGCTGCTCGAGACGGAATCACACAACCAGATGTGCATCAAGCCTCAGTCCCATATGACACACACACACACACACACACACACACACACACACACACACACATTAAGCTGTTGGGATTGATTTTTTGCAGTTGTGCACAGAAACTCCCAAACTTTAAATATCCGGCCCTGGAATGTCCAATTCTTGTGCATTGGCCTAAAATACTAAACTATGTGCAGAAGTGAAGGGTAAACAAACAAGTGCAACTTATTTGTTCCCTGATCACTGAACTTTAACTGGACAAGGAGAACAAAGTTCAGTTTCGTGGAGTTAAACACTCTCTATGTTCCACTCCTTTAAGCAATTTACTTCTGCATAATTTTGTGTATAGGGGAAGGTGGGGTAAGATGTGCCAGTGGGTAAGTTGTGCAACCCTGAATTTTGGTATCAAAATAGCCAACTGTTCAAATGTTTGGGGTCAGTAAGATTTTCTTTTAAGAAAGAATGATAGTAAATACATTTACAGTATAATGTCGCAAAATATTTCAAATAAGTGCTGTTTTTTCAATTCATCAAAGAATACTGAGGGAAAAAAAAATGTATCACAGTTTCCACAAAAATATTAAGCAGCACAACAGTTTTTTCACAACCATGATTTCTGAAGGATCATGTGACACTGAAGACTGGAGTAATGGCTGTTGAAAATTCTGCTGTGCCATCACAGGAATAAAAGACCTTTTAAACTACATTAAAATTGAAAATGAGAATAATTAGAAAATTAGAATAATTAGATAAATTAGAATAATATTTCACATAATACATTTTTTAAATGTACTTTTGATCAAATAAATGCAGCCTTGGTTAGGATTAGATACATACATAAAAAAAAAACAAAAAAAACCTTAAAACATTTTAGAGACCCCAAACTTTCAAAAAGTAATTTACCATATCCATATTTTTTTTAATAATAATAATAAAAAGATTTTTACATTCTAAATGCATTTTTAATTATTTTATATTTTAGTTTTGTTTTTGTTTTGTTTTTTTAAATTCAAGCAGAAAATTAATTTTACATGACTGGTAAAATTGTGTTTATGTTTTCATAAAATGTACCTACTTACATAAAAAATGCAATAAATAAATTAAATAAATGCTTACTTACAATTGTATCAACCTTGTTATCATCAAATCCCCCCCCCCCCCCCCCCCCCCCCCCATCATTGAAAGCACACTATAGTTTCAAAATCTTGGGCAAAAGACTTGTAAAATCAAACTGAATTGTACAACGGTCAACCCTGTTACTGTTAAACATGTTAATTTTCAGAAGGCATAATCATATCTTAACGAAGATTGCTTTACATATAACCTTATTAGACTGGAAAATAGATACATTACAAACAATCCAAATACTAAAATACTATTATGGTTGCCATCACCATTCAGCAAATTTTTTCACCTCTGTCTTACTTCTCCTTGCCTAGAAGACAACTCAAATTGCTACTAAATGTTAGTCCACTCAATAGTTTGGCATTGAATAACAAATGAGTCAATTGGGTCTGTTATTTCTGAGCTCCATCGCTCTCCTTTTATATCCTGACTCGCTCTCATCGACAAAACATCATGTAGTTTGAGCAGCTCTGTCTTACTACAGTTCATTTAGTGCAGCAACCTTAACATTTACAGTAATTACAAACCCTCAAGGAAAACAGCCAGGGCAACAGCGCTGAGTACTGTGGCGATACTATAGTAACTGGCAGGCCTGGTTTGGAGTTCATTATGGTCTGGAGGCCTAAGGCCAAACAAGATTAGATTAGGGTCAAATACAAGAACTTGACTATTATTGTAGGAGGTTAAGTTTTCCATTCATTCTGAACAGTCCCGCGTGGTCTCATATGTTCCAATTAACCTCAGCAAACAGTGCCCAGACTTAATAACAGTATTAGAGGTAAAGCATGTTTCCTGTAGCAGACCATAACCTGACAATTACAAGACCATTACAAGCCTTCATGTCTCAGAAAACTATTCTTTGCATCCTGAAGTAAACACTGCTTACATGTGCATTCATGCTTTTGTTATCCATCCTAAAATAAAACCCACAATCCCATGGTTTCACCACTCAAGTCCCAAAAGAGGCCTATGAAGTACTATAAAAACATGTCCCAAATTAGTTAGTGAATGCAAGGCCAGATTTAGTGTGTTTGCAGTATGTTAATAAAGTGTATGCAATATAAAACTAAATGTGATTCATTAAGGAAATTATGAGAAAGCAAAAAAGAGAGACATGTTTCTATATAAATGATGTGGTGGATTAAAAAAATACATTTATTGTTGACTAGCAGTAATCTAGTAATGATAAGACTTTTTTTTTTTTTTAATCTGTATTGACTAATATTTATAATCACATTGCCAATTAGCAGAACTTTTCCCAAGTAATATTCTAAAACGGACTAACACTTGTGAATTTTAGGTAAATATTGTGAAAATTAATTCATTTCAGCAATTTAGCTCACATCTCATTTGCTATATATCATTAGTGTAGACTGAGGTTAATTGTGTCATGAGACATTATCACAAGGGATAAATCTCAGTAAAAATATAATGATTTTAGTAAATGGTCTTATTGCATAAATACTTTTTTTGTTTTAAACGTCAAAGACTTTTTAAAATTAGAACAATTTTGAGTGAATTCTGTACTTCAAACTAAAATACTAATATCACAGTTGTACACATTTTCACAGTAAAACAAAATAAAAATCACAAAGTGATTTAAGTGATGATTGTCTCGTTTTAAAAGTTCTGTTGGCTACAACAATAATTTGATACTTTTATACTGTATGTTTTTCATTTTTGCAGTTTCATATATCGTTTTGTTCTTTATGATCAGCAATTAAACTGCCATGACACAACTTTATAAAACATTACATTTTTCAATATTTTTATTTATTTATTTATTTATTTTTTTGTTGAATTAAAATATCATTCAAAAGTTTGGGATCAGTAAGACTTTTTAATGTTTTTGAAATAAGACTTTTAAGGCTATATTTATTTGATCAAATATACAGTATTATTACAGAATTTTATTACAATTAAAAAGGACTCTTCTATTTTATAAATATTTTAAAATGTAATTTTGGTGCTCAAGAAACATTTCTTATTAGTGTCATTGTTAAAGGAAACTGTTCTACATTTTTTCAGTTTTTTTAATGAATAGTTTAAAAAGAGCAGGATTATTTGAAATAGAAAAATTCTGTTGATTTAATGTGTCCTTGCTGAATAAAAATTGATTTCTTCCAAGGGAAAAACATTTCTAGTTCTATTCAAGACCAGTATTCGAGACATTATGAAGAGCTTGAGAAGTCCAGTCTTACCTGCTGCTGTAAGATTTTCAGTGAAGTCCCACTGAGCCTGTAGTGAATTCAGAGGGTCATTTTCAATGACAACTGCTGAACTGTTCCTCCAGTGGCCACAATCTTGAAATGGAGAAACACAGAGTGTTAATTTATTACTAAATTAATTTCTACCTGAACCAGCCATATTGAATAATCTACATTCACAAAGATCCATAAAACACCATTCTTTCCATAGAAATGTGAGGATACCTGAAGCAAGGGATAGGTCTCTGTTGGCAATTTCTGAAAAGAGCAGCTCGACCACACTGTCCTCTGGGAATCTTGGGTCTTGAACGGAGACAAGAGCAAATGATGACTGAAAGGGATGGAAAAAACTACGCTGCACAGCAATGTGGGAACATCAACACACACAAGTTCAATGACAGCTGATGAATCAGTGACTTGTAAGCACATTCACCACAGCAGTTTTCTCTTCTGTCCATCCAAAATTACAGTTGAGTAAGGCTTCCCATTGCGTAAGGAGCAGAATGAAGTGTTTGTGTAAAGAGTTAAGTTGTCTGTCTCTTTCTCAGATCTGCTTGGGTCACCGTGCGTCTTGTCTGTCATTATTTACCAAAAACACTCGGCACTTGCTCACATGCTCAGTCACGCACACACTCATACACTAGGAAAAACAAACCTGTACTAAAAATAATGAAGAATGTTGGCCTCAAAAATAAAATAAAATTTCACATTACATACAAAATATCAAACAGCATCTGAAAACAACTGCTTTTTAGTGGCTGTATAAGTCAGTTTCTTTCCATTATAGTAGGAAAACACATATAACGACGAAGACAGGTATTATTTCTACAATAAAACAAAAACATTAATATGGATACAAAATTGTTCACATATATCTGCCATCATTCCAGGAAACAAAATTCTTTAATTTCACAGATGCTTTGTATTTTCCCCATTAGTTAACTAATTACTATTTAAAAAAGTCGGATTGTATTCATTCCATTTCAGTGTTATTTTAGTATCACTGAGATACTATTACTGTTTTTATTAATATTTTTTATTCATTTTTATACTTTTTTTTATTTTAGTTAAAAGTTTCAGTAATTGCTATGTTTTTGTATTTTTTGGTTTTATTATCATATTTATTATGAATAAATATTTATTTATTTTTGAAAATGAGAAATACCACCTAGGCAACTAGCTGAAATTAAACAGGATTAAGTTTAAATTTTGTTTTATTTCAGTTAAAGTTTTTTTTTTTTCCTCCAAGTAAAGATGTTTTTTTTTTCTTAAAGGGCTTTTTTTTCTAAGCTTGATTGTGTTTATGGGTGCAGTCTAACATGTGTTAATGCTTCGTTTGTTAAAAAACGCATTATTTTTCACATAATTTATCTTTATTCCACACCGCTCTATCCTTCTCCTCTAAATGCGCTGATCATTTCCTGCTTTTATGAAGCCCCTCCCTCAGAAATACATGATGGGCTCTGATTGGTTAGCTGGCCCAGTGTGTTGTGATTGCCTAAACTGCCTCTAGTGCACGTCTGAACGTCCCGCCCCTCAGCTCAGCTGCATGTGCTCCGGTTGTCTATATTGCTTATCAGTTTGATAGGAGTGGAACAATACATGTATTCATAAAGAACCGTCACGGTACGGACATCTTGGTTCGGTGCATGAGGCCTTACAACGAATACAGGCAATTCACCCTCAATCCAGAAGGGGGCGCCCGCAGTAATGCAATGCTGTTTGATAACCGCTAGCAGAAGAATAGCGAATGCCATGAGTTGCGCACTTGAAAACAAATGCTTGTCCAAATATCCAGACTTGCGTCTTGGCCACTTGAAAGCGCGTGCGCGCGACAGGAAGTAAGTGCGCAAGACTGTCCCAGGTCTTAAAATGCCAAAGCGCAGTGCCCTTAACACACACTAAATCCACACTATCTCGAATACTGCTCCGGAGTGCTATTCGAGGCTTAGTGTATCCCATCATGCATCATGTTCTGAAAATAAATCGTGACTTTTTGCCGAGATCTCCGCGAGAGGTAACAGAAACCTTTCAATGCAAGTTAAATATTAATATAATAAATAGATATTACATATAATTTGGTAGAAAATCAAAGTGTTGCACGTTTATTGGTGTAAAGATGAGTAGTGGTGATATTTGTTTTGTAAACATTTGTAACTGCTTTTCTATTTCATACCTATCTTAATTAAAAGCATCACAAATTAAATTGTGTCATGTTATAAGGACTGAACAGACATTTAGAAGTTGATTTTAAAAAACAAAGTATTTAAAATAAAAAAAAATAAAGCTATGTAAACACTTGCATTTTTACAACACTATAAGTGTGTCCATCAGGTAATGAAAAGTCAAAGACTATAGAACACCCAAGACGTGTCACTCGTATAGTTTTGAATGGGGAAAAATGCAACGCTCAATATGCCGCTCAACCACAAGAAGCCCCGCCTTCTGAATGAAAGAGCGAATCGCTAATCTGTAAAATCAGCGTGTCACTGCAACTGCCGTTACAAGTCCCGGTTGCTATAGAAACAGTCAGCGTTCTGAGACGTGCGTTCTGAGACGTGCGCTCAGGACTGCGCATGCGCCACTGGCTGATCTAGCCTGATAAATAAGCTTTTTATAACACTATTTGAGCAAAAGAAACAACATTTATGATACAGTTGTTTTCAGATTTCTTTGGTGATTTCAAATATGAAATTTAATCGTAAGCTATACTGAACAGTTTTGGAGAATTTGATGTTTCCCCATTCAAAGAGATAAGAGCTGCACTTGCATGCCCGAGAGGCGTTTCAAAGATGGCCGCCGAGTGACATGACTTGTCTTAAAGAGACTTTGGAAAAGTTCAACACACACTTGTGGTCTTCATCCTCACTTGGACACTTGGGCCAAATACAGGAAATACGTCTAAGTAGTCAAGTGGTAAAGTGCAAAGACCGCAAGTGTGGGTATTTGGACAAGGCAAAAGCCCCCTAGACAGTGACCATGTGCTGATTCTGAATGCATCTCTCACATAGACTGACAAAGGAGTGCTTGCGCACTCAACTGTTTGCGAAATGGAGCTTTGTGCTCGTGTATCCTACCCCTCTCATTCGGCACAAATCCAAACATTCCATAATTATTCCATATTTGCAATGTAACGTATCTGAATGCTAAACTATTATTTATTATGTGAATTATAGGCTTTGTACACAGAGGCTGGGCACTGATGTTTAGTTCACTGTATTTTATTTGATAAAGTACCAACTGCGCTGTCAAGTTAGCAATGCTGGAACTGATATGTTTTGTGTGTGTGTGTGTGTGTGTGCGCGCGCACCGGCGCTATCACTTCAACTGTTTCCTTATACCAGCAGAATTAAATTTAAACACTTATTGTCTTATTAATAATGCATCACTGTATAAAGGTCTGCTTTTATTTGTGTACACTCACAATGAAAACAAAACATTGTGCTGTTGTAAAATAAAGAAAACAAATAGGATGTCACTTTCTGCCATTTGAGTTTCCTTTCTGTGAACAATTAAGTGTGTCACAAAAATTAACTGAAACTCAGTATATACAGTATTACAGCTACATTACGTGTCACACTGTTTTTTTCCTTTGTTTATATGTAAACCAAATTTATTCCTTGTATGTATATATGTACTGCAGATTTTATATATAACAATGTAATAATATTTAGTATTTTCACATCTAGGTGGAAGAAAATGTAATTTGTAATACTGTCTGTTCAAAATAAATGAAAAGAAACCAAGCATAGTAGATTTGTTGTTGTTTTTTTTTTCTGTTGTACCGAAATCGTATCAAACCGTGACCACCGAACCGAGGTATGTACCGAACCGTGACATCTGTGTACAGTTCCACCCCTACAGTTTGAGCCCGATTGAGACAAAGAGGACATTAGTGAAGAGGATCGCGCAGAACCTGTGCAAGCACAGGTTTTAATGGTAGGCCTAAGTTTTTTGTTTGTTGTTGTCTCATACTTTTAGATACACTGTTATTTGTAAATGCTACTGCTTCTGTTAGCTTTTAATATACGGTTTTATCTAATTAAAGCTTAATACAGTGCGGCAACCGCACACGCGTCCATGTATAACGCTTCTCATAGCTATAGTATGTGAAATAAGTGTATTCACTGAGCTGATGATCTGAATGAGAGAGAGAGAGAGATGCAGAGCAGGGCAACGTGAGCAACAGTATTAAGAACCGCTGCTAGAACATTGGTTTTGAAACTTGTGAATCCATTAGAATCGTTAGAAGACAGAATCGCGATTCATATATGAATAGATTTTTACGTGCACCCCTAGTTTTATCTTCCTCTTCTCTAAAGCAGCGCAGCATGGCCTCGCCCCCTTTGCTGCGTGTTCAGGGGGGCGGGGTTTATGTAAAATTCTGGGTTCTTGACGTAACAGACCCAGGAAGCAACTCGTCGTAGTCCCTTACCAGTTGTTTTTGTAGGCATTAAACTGCCAGAATTTTAAAAGACGATATCTCCGTTTGCATTGAACCTTCAGCTTCGTAACTTTACAGATATTGTTTATTCTCAAACAGCAACATTACACACTATCTAACGTTAAAAAGTGAAATCACAATCAACCACCCCTTTAAATGTTTTTAGCTTTAGTTTCAATTGATTATAATAACCCTGGTACATTTGCTCCATATTTAAAGAAAATCAAGTTAGTTTCTCATATTCACACTGGTGTCCTAGCAGAATAATTCACAGGCATAGTTCATCACATTAACTATGAACGTTTTCCAATAACATTCGTCAACCGGATTTACGGTTCAAATACTTTAAGCCAACATTTCGAACAATATATCTATTGATTTATCTGAAAAGATAAAAGAGTTTGTTCTGGATACAAAATAAACATGAATTGGTTTGTTATTTTGCAAATGGAAATACTTTCTTAGATTCTTATCTGCAAAAACCTTTGGGACACTGAGTGCAAAGATTTGACCAAAAACACTTTGTGTACCTTTGTTTGCATGATCAAGGTCTTCTTTCTGCAAAGAAAGTTGGTCTCCACACAGAGTGCCGGTGTGGAACTGCACACCAAACACTGTCTTGTGGGTCCTGGAATCATTTTTATGATAACACACAATCTGCAGAGAAAGAAGAAATGAAGATGATACACTGTGCAGTTTTTTTAAGATTAGTGCAGTCTGTGTGTGTGTGTGTGTTTGTGTAAGAGACAGAGAGACGTCTCACCATGAAATCACCTTTGAGCATCTGTGGGGGTTCCAGAACAAAACACACTCTGTCTGTCTGACCAACAGCAACCTGACTGAGAGTTATATACAAGCACTAAATATACACATATTATAAATGCATGGAGAAACATGATACACATAATATGTCCAGCATTTTACAAAAGCACTTTTATATTCTATTCATATAATATCTGGTGACTTACTGCACTCCTGATGTGTAAACTGTCTGTGTGTCTTGATATACTCTGATAAACAGCTGACACACTGAAAACAAACAAACCCAGTGAAAAATCGTATTAACTTTTTTTATAGTTCACATAATAGAGATCTCAGTAAAATTTCATTAAGTATCAACTTTGTCTCAGATGCTTCTTTTCAACTTTCTTTTGTAGAAATAATAGTAGAAAATAATTAAACTAAATACAGATGGTATATTGTAAATTGAGAACTGCAAATTTAACATGGAGGTCACAGCTTAGATAAAACGGCTTTGAAAGAATTTGATACAGAAATACTTTATACAGAATTTATAAATTAGGTTAATATTAATGTCTACATATACAATTTACATATACAACTTTTGGAAGTCAATGATCAACAAAACAGTTTGATTACCAACATTCCTCAAAATATCTCATTTGTGATCCACAGAAGAAAGAAATGAGAGTAGATGACAGAACTTTCTGGGTGAACTATTTTTTAAGTAAGATTACTGAAGTATTTTTCTCAGGAAAGAAAATTGAAGAACTGAGAAATTCTGAGAACGATCTGTTCTCTATTAATGTACAAGAGAAATAATTGAGATATTAAAGGGGATGACAAACTCTAAAATTATTTGGAAACTAAAAACACTATTTCACTTAAAAGTTAAAAGACTGGATGTAAGACATATGGGTGTTTTCATCACCTGTAGGGTGAAAGTCAGGAATAGGATGGATATTAATGCCATGGATGAAGAGCGGGGAAGAGTTCATGCGGATCTGATGGGTAAGGAGTCTGCCAAACACCTGCCATACCTAAAACATCCACAAACACCTCAGTCACTCATACTGACAAAAGAAATAATAAATCAGGGCCTCAAAACACCAGCACAACTTCAGATGATGTCGATAATAAAACAGCATAAAGATGCATCAAACTGGTTTTATTTGGCAATTATCAGCATTTTAATAAAAAAGTATTTAGGGAAAGAAAGAATGCATGAATATTTCCAAATAAACCAGCCAAAGGTGTGAAAAGTATGGAAGCCCGTTTCCACCACAAGATTAAAAATAAATAAATAAAAAATGCAATTCCAACTTTTTTATCCCAAAATTCTGTCTTGTTTTCTCAAAATTCTCAGAACTGCTAAATATAAACTCAGAATTATGCAATTCTGCAATTCTGAGTTTACCTCTTATAATTCTGACTTTATAAACTAATAATTACGAGTTAACATTTCACAATTCTGACTTTTTTTCTCATAATTTTGAGTTTATATCCCCCAAGTTTACATTTCGCAATTCTATTTTTTGTTTCTGCCACAGAAGAAACAAAAAAAAAAAAGGTAGGTCTGACTTTTTATCTTATAATTCAGATTTTTTTCAGTTCTTCTTAGAATTGCGATTTAACAAGCAATTAAAGGGTTACTCCACCCCAAAATGAAAATTTTGGCATTAATCCGCTGGACGCAAACAGTGTATGCTGACTGTTCTGTGTCAGCCGCACCACACGGATACGTCTTCTACGTTTGTTTACTCTTGATTTGAATGAAAACATCGTATCCGGTATGCGGCTGACACAGAACAGAGTACACTGATTGCGTCCAACGGATACTCTCCAAAATGGCGCTACTCTGAAGCAGAAGGAGACAAATTGATGAATAAAGTCGTTGTTTTTGTTTTCTTTACTCAGAAAAAGTGTTCTCGTCGCTACATTAAATTCAGATTGAACCACTGATGGCAGATGGACTATTCTGCTTCTTGACAGTGTCATTTACTTGGCAGTCAATGGGACAGTCACAAACCTCCCGGTTTCATCCAAAATATCTTAAATTGTGTTCCGAAGACGAACAAAGCTTTTACGGGTTTGGAACAACATGGGGGTAAGGTGATTAATGACAAAATTTTCATTTTGGGGTGGAGTAACCTTTAACGCTTCGCCGGGAGTTTGAATGACAATGCAATCTGACCAATCATAACGCAGAGTCTTTTTCACTGTGTGAACATGATGCGAAAACATGGATCTTCGTGTGTGCCATGGCATGATGGACGTAACAATAGTAACTAAGGGGGCGGGTCTTTGCGAACGGTCAATTGGGACAAAGTTAACATCTTGCAATTCTGACTTTAATCTTGCAATTCTAAATTTATATCTAGCAATTGTACGTTTATATCTCACAATTCTGAGAAAAAGAATTGCTAGATATAAATTAAAATTTGCATGATATACTGTAAACTTAGAACTGCAAGGGGAAAAAAAAAGTCTTTTGTGAAAACAAGCTCCCAAAGAAAAGTGTTACTGATTCTAAAAGCTGAAAAAAAAAAAAAAAAAAAAAAATCACCACATTTTTGACATTTCTCCATTGATTTAGTGCTATTCTGGGTGCGCCTCACTATCAAAGAAAATAAATAGCTTCTTTATAGTGTTGCCAAAAACAGCTTCTTTGTATTGTTCCAGCAACAGATCAGAGCAGAATATTTATGTTTCCATTTTCGAAGCTTTACAATAACTCATCTTCCAAAACGTGTTTCTAGAGTCAATAGAGATGGGAGAACATAAGGGAAGGAAAATGATAATGATAAAAAATAAAAACTCTTGCTCAGCTTGCACATGCATGAGGGGTGACAGGCGGTGTCTTTCAGTATGATTTAAAAAAGAAAC
Source organism: Spinibarbus caldwelli (assembly GCA_039654775.1). Taxonomy (NCBI): domain Eukaryota; kingdom Metazoa; phylum Chordata; class Actinopteri; order Cypriniformes; family Cyprinidae; genus Spinibarbus; species Spinibarbus caldwelli. Next base: position 13,544,827 of record CM077240.1, read on the forward strand.
TACCAAAGTGTAAAATGAAGATATTTCACAGAAAAAGGAAGTGGGAATAATATCAGGACGTCCAGATTGCATAGGGGGATTTCCTCTCATGTGTGTCCCTGTGTGTAACCTTCACTCATGACAGACTGCTGAGTGACCGACAGCACCAACACCTCAGTATGCATCAAGGTGAAAAGCAACAGGAACAAGGGGAAATAGGTGTAAGGGGAAGTTAATGCATAAACAAATGAGCCTGCCTTTTCTGAGATGGAGTCATAAGGTTAACCATTTTATCACTGCAGAACTTCTTCATGGAGTACAGATCTAATGCATGTTCCTCACTGAAAGACAGAAAGGATACAAATGAAAGTATAAACAAATATTTTTGGTCAATTATGCAATCATTTAACATACAGTACATGCCGCAACATGCAGCCATTATATCCGCACTATCAATTCACAATGCTTTATATTTAAATACAGATTTTTGAAATTATGCCAGATGAAGCTATTAAGATTAATATCAGAAATGATCATGTTACAGCAGAAACTTACAGGTTTGGAACAACATGAGGGTGAGCAAAGTGAACAATCCCTTTAAAGGTCTTAAGGAACAGTTCATCCAAGAATCAATGTTCTGTCATGTTGTTCCAAATGCATATGACTTTCTTTCCTCCAAATGAGTAATTACAACAAACAATTTCTCTTATAATACTCTCATCCAGTGAGTTTTTAACTTGAGAATCTCTGCAACCGGATCACTGAACAAATCATTCAGACTGGATTTATGAACTAGTTCAACCAATTGACTGAAAAGATCCAAATCAAAAAATGATTTGTTCAAAAACTGGACATTGCTTATGATTACATTTTTAAAACTTCATGACTTGAATTTGAATCTGTTCTTCACATATAGCTAACATATGAATTCTGAAGATTTTATATATAGTGCATAATCAAAAGGACTATTTTTATGGTCTATTTCGAAGCTTGAAAGCACCAGTGGCCATTTACTGTAATCACACAGAAACTCACATAGGTTTTGAATGGCATGAGGGTGAGTAAATAGTACCAAAATTGTCATTTTGAGATGAACTCATTAAGCAGCTTGTCTGAGATGGCAATTGTCTTTTAAAAGATTTTTTTTGACTTGTTAACCATGGATATGAATTGTTGAGTAGTACCTTGTGGAAACATTAGATAGCTGGATGTAAGAGGATATTACCACACCCACTCTGTCTTTGCTGCCCTGTGAAAGACACAGGAAGAAGTTAACCAACCGTGACATTCCTACAGGATGGAGTCAAAGTCCCAGAGACAAATAATGGACTTTAAACCTGAGAATGAACAGCAAATATCTTTAAATCTCACTTTGCAGTGTAGCAGCAGCACGTTTTCAGAGTGTGCCCTAAGCCAGTTGTCCATGTTTTTACACACTGAACACAGCAGATGGAGCGATGGAGCTTGTTGTTCCGGCCATCCCAAATCCACCACCTAACAGTCAGAAATGTGAGGTAACAGTTAAACACATACTTCCACTCAAAAGTTTGTGGTCAGTTTTTTTTTTTTTTTTTTTAAAGAAATTAATTTTATTCAGCAAGGTTGCATTAAATGTGTCAGTGTCAAAAGTGTCAGTAAAGACATTTATAATTTTACAAAATAATTCTATTTCATATAAATGCTGTTCTTTTAAACCAATATTTGTGAAAGAATCCTGAAAAAATGTACTATGATTGCCACAAAATAATATTAAGCAGTTTTCAAGATTCATAATAAGAAATGTTTCTTGAGAAATGTAACATTTCACAATATTACAAATGTTTTTATATATATTTTGGATCAAATGAATGCAGAATTGGTGAACATAAGTGACTTATTTCAAAAACATTAAAAAACCCCAAACTTTTGAGTGGAAGTATGCATACCATTACATATCTTTAACAGTCACATGACACACAGTTTAACTTTACCCTGTGATTCATCCTGCTGAGATCATCACTGTGTTCGGATAAGTTAATGACCTGCATGCAGGAAAATAAAGGTTTTGTTCCATGTGACTCCAATAGCAACAATCTACTATCAGTCAACAAACACACACAATGACAGCTGATGTGTTTGTTTTTATTGTCTGCCCACCATGTATCGATCCGCATGTTTGGACTGCAGCATCTGCGTGATGCTGCGCAGGTTGTGCTGGTACGTCTGCTCTGTGCAGGACTGGTGGAAGGTGATGCCAATGATACGCTCCGTAATGTAGTCCAGGTCAAATACAGATCCCTCCGCCATCACGATAGTGTTCCCTCATGGGAGGAGATCTACAGAGAGCATGAGACTGGCTTCAGTTCAGTAATGTGCAGGCTCTTTGAAAGCATTTGTTTTGGCATGTAGAGATGAGCAAATCTGCAAGGATCCATGAAAGATCTGCACTGGTTGAAATTACAGCCAACAGACAGTAACAGTAGAGCTTTGCCTATCACTTGGACACTTACAATTAGACATGCAGAACTGTTTGCATCATTTAATTTGCATATAAATATTTAAGTTAAAATGTGACTTTAATATATGAAATAATCTGTAGGTTCTCTAACACATCAGTTATATCAAATGTATTAGTCTTGAATACACTCTTTTCACACTCACTAGTTTTAATGCCTGTAAATTATTATAGTAACACTGCACATGCATGAAGTGAACATAAATACATTACAAGAGAAATCTGACACTTCAGTCATTTTATGAAAGCCATGTGTGTAGTGGTGTTCTGTAGTGGAAATGCTGATGGTGGATTATATTTTCATAACGTCTGTAATAAAATGGTCATCTCCTTTGTTAAGAGGTCAACTTTTTTTCTTTTTGCATAATTTGACAAAATTACAGCTTGACTGGAAATGACGAGCTAAAAAAAAACCTAAATCAGTTAACTTGATTTTTCTTCACACATCAAGGGCCTGTTTCATAAAACAAGTTTACCATATAAGGCAGGTTTATTTTAGTCTGACGTATTGCCAGTTGATCTGGTTCAAAATAAGTCAGACTAACTGAAATAAGCCTGGCTTATTTGGTAAACTTGTTTTATGAAACAGGCCCCAAGTCTCATATTCAATCTCAAGCATGCCACAACACCACAAATATGTAAATCATGCTCATAAAATAAATATCAAACTTAGTTATTATTAGTTCATAGTTTTTAAAATGTTACTGCTAATATTTATGATAGTTGTATGATGAAGTTTAAAAGGTAAAACAATAAAATCTATAAACTACGATTAAAAAGCTTTTGATAAAAAAAATTCTTATGCTCAAAAGGCAGAATTCAAATCAAATACATTAAGAAAAATTTTGAAATATTACTGCAATTTAAAATATCTTTTTTTCTATTTAAATCCATTTTAAAACACAATTTATTCCTATGATGGCAAAGCTGAATTTCCAACATCATTACTCCAGTCTTCGGTGTCACATAATCCTTCAAACATTATTCTAATATACTGATTTGATGCTCAAGAAACATTTCTTATTATTATCAGTGTTGAAAACAGTTGTGCTACTAATATTTTTGTGGAAACAATGATAAATCTTTTCAGTATTCTTTTATTAAAAGAACAACATAAATGCACTTTTTTTTTTAATCTGAACATCTGTCCCTTTTTAATTAATTTAATGCATCCTTACTGAAAAAAAGTTTTTTGTTTTTTTTTCCTTAAAAAATGTTGACCCCAAACTTTTCAACCAGGAGAGTATAACAGACATTTGAAATGTAGAAAAAAAAAATAAAGAAACATAAAAAAGAAGATACTTTTCAAAGAGACTTCAGGGAATCAGAAAGAACACAAACAAGGTCTCATAAAGAAACCAAACATTATTAGCCGCATTTAAAAATCCATGCATTAAGGAAACTGAAACCACAGCCTGATTAAGCAGCAACAGTTCCTTTATCAAGGACTAAGAGTCACAAGATATAAATCTGCTTTTGCTCTGACACATTCTCTTTCACACCAAGGACACTTCCTCTATTCTTTTTATTCAGTATGTCTTTTCCTCTTTGAATTTAAAAACGGTTCATAATAATACTACTGTGCAAATTACAATACATGTAACGAGAGTCAAAAATAATGCTTCACAAATTTCAATCAAATTACAGTTCCTTTTTTCTGCCATTTTTGCTTCAGTCCTCTACTTAATTTCTGATCCACAAACACATGCAAGACACAGCTTCCAACACAAAAACACATGACAGCCTATGGGGCTCTTAAGTGACATTGTTTGACCCTTGCCATGTGATAGTGGAAAGGCAAAACAGATCCATTGCACTGAAGTAAGACTCAATATTAGACCAATCAGACTGTTTCTTTTGTGATCTGACCTGAAATAAGTGGACACACCTATTGACAACACATAAAGAGACAGAGAGGACTTTGCTTCTCGTTTCAGTATAAATACCTGCTTCCAATACAATACCAATTCTCCACTTCAAGCAAAGTTTATTGTCCATTTATTGCAAAATAAATATAACCTTATACTTCACATAGAGGTGCGGTTAAACACAATCGTTCTGCTCACCCTATTTCACACCAGATCAGATTCACCCACCTTCACTTTCAGCATTGCACACCTACCCCATGTGCTTCATGTATGTGTGTCTGCTCACTTATCTACAGTATGTTTAATCCTTAACCTGTCATTAACCTTCAACCTCCAACTAGATCCATTAAAAAAGACACAAAAACACAAATTATGTACCGATGATGGATCACCTGAGTGCTGTCTTCACCAAACAATTTAGAAACAGCTGAAAGAACTCACCCTTCTGTCCGGCTGAAATCTCCTCTCAATAGTCTTCTGAACGCCTGCGAACACGAAAAAAGAAAAGAAATGCAGCATAAGGCTTTGACTGAGCTCACATGTACTTTGGCCGTTGTGGTGTATGTGCGTGTGTTCACCCGTTGTCAGCACTTGTTGTGTGGTAAGCATGAGTAAAGAAACAGTACCAGGGGAACGCACCTCCCTATTACAAAAGAAAAAGCCCTGAGTCACACAACGGACATATGATGTAGTAATGTCTGGATTTTTTTTTTTTTTGCGTATTAGAAAGGCCAGACCTGGATTGTATGATTAGAATACACATACTTATCAGTAATCCATTGATTTCTAAATAATAAATGAAAAAATGCGAGCTCACGTATGTTTTTTTCCATCAATAGACTGTAACTGGGTCATAATGGTTAAATATTACCAGCATGTGCTTTCGAGATTCCTGTTGTATCTAGAGTTGCGAGATTATGCCTGTCAATCACAAACTGAAAAACAGCTCTGAAGGAGTGTGACAGCTGAAGCTTCACCAAACAGTGGAAACATACATTTATTTTTAGTGTTAAGAGAAAACAGTGTTATTTTTAGTTATCAAAAAAATGTGAGGTACGTCCAGTTAGTGCTATTTAATGTGCCTGCTAGTAAATTCCAAACAATGCTGTATCCATAAGGAATCTTTAAAATCATTTTTAATGTCTAGAAAAAAATTACATAAAAAAAATTTGTATAATGAATGCTAGTCACATTCGGCATTAAGGCTATTTAAGGTCATACATCATAGTAAATGTGAGGTCAGGCTGAGGGGCCGAAAATACATGTGTATCTGCTGCCCCCTGCTGGACAATCAATCATAGAAAAATAAATAAAACAACAAAACAATCTGCCATCATTTACTCACTCTCATGTCATTCCAAACCTGCATGACTTACTTTCTTTTGCAAAATGCAAAAGTTATTTGAAATACTTTTGCGAACCAAATCACTTTAGTGACCATTTTATGGACAAAAAAAAAAATCTCAAAATGTTATGTTCCAAAGAAGAAAGTCAGGTTTAATGGTGAGTAGATGAAAATATTTATATTTTTATCTTGTGTGAACTAAATTTTCAGTATTATTAAATATTCTAAGCCAAATTCTGTGACGTCAAAACCTGAATACTAATTGGGCCATGGGCTCCATCAAGATTTTCCTAAGGGTTTTTATAATGGGGTATTTCAATTTATGAGTAAACAAGGTCTGTGGTAAATAGAAATGAATGATACTTTGACATTTTGATCTATAAATGACACACTCCCATACTAGAACGCAAATTTTGAATCAGTTATGTTAATTTTGAAAAATGTATGCTTGTAATAGCAGGGTTTATGCAAGTTTATGAAGGTAAATTTAAGACTTTCAAATATCATTTACAGAAAATTTAAGGAATATATTAAAGAGGAACACAGCACATTAAATGTTCTCTAAACGTAAATGTTTAAGAGGAACACGAGTCACATTTTCAGCACGACTTCCAAAACAATCTCCATTACTTTTAATTAATTTTACAAAATAAACTGCTTGACTAGAATCAAATGTCTAAAAATTCTTAAATCAAAATCCAAAAATGATATAAGAAGCCCTGTTTTCTGGAAAATTCATCTAAATGAAGTGAATGTATAACATTTGTACATTAAAAAAGGCAAATATATGCCAATGGGCTCAGAGAAATCAACTTAATCCAAAGGGAAAACAAGTTTTCACACCCCCCTTTGATAGATGTGTGCTTGTTTTAACTCAATTTCTACAAAAAAAAATAAATAAATAATAATAATAATAATAATCATCATCTGTCTTATCTTAATTTATCTTAATTTAACATATCTTAAGTATTGCATCTCAAGTAAATTTATCTTCTATTAAGGATGTTTACATATTTGAATTGGAAAAATACTGACAAAGAGGTTTAATTTTTGCAGTTCAAGCAACATTTAATGCCATGACTTTATGAACTGAAGCCTTTCTGTGCCAATTTAAGACCTGCAAGGCCTTAAATTGTGGAAGGGAATAGTAAGACTTTTTAATACCAAGAGAAACCCTGCAGAGGTAACAACATCAGACAGAACATTTGAGGTGTGAGTGTGTGTAATTTATGTAGTAAAATGAGCAAAAGGTCCAAGTATACCAAATGATGTTTACCACAGACCTTATTTTACTCATGAACTGAAAACCCCATTTTAAAAATTCATAGCAAAATCATAAGGGAAGCCATGGCAAAATTCTGGGTTTTGATGTCACAGCTTACACTTTTTCATTAAATCAGTTAATATATTTTTGCATTCACTTTTTATTTATTTATTCTATTTATGAGGCTAAATACCACCGTTTCAATTTATTATATACAGGAATTATTCAGTGTTTATTAATTGAAAAACTTCATAAAAACTATACTGAACTGAAGCCTGAAAACTAGGGGTGCACGATAAATATTGGGTGATAATTAATGTGCATCTTGTCAGTAAAGCCGGTTCTCTAATCAGCAGTAAATTCCAACACGTGTGTGATTTCACATCGAGCAGCATTTACTACACAGAGCCGCTGTTCACTGACAAGCTGCGCAAATCCATGTTCATTATCAGTGTGGTTTTGCGCAGCTTGTCAGTGAACAGCGGCTCTGTGTAGTAAATGCTGCTCAATGTGAAATCACGCACGTGTTGGAATTTCACTGCTGATTAGAGAACCGGCTTTACTGACAAGATGCACATTAATTATCACCCGATATTTATCGTGCACCCTACTGAAAACCATTAAAAAAAAAAAAAAAACATTCTAAAAACAATTTTTAAAAAAAAAAAAAAGTAAAAAACAAAACCAGTTTATGTACATCCATTCCAGCGTCCATATTTTTCCTGCACAACTCAGACATAAGTGTCAGGATGAACAGGTGTTTTCAGAGGACCTCTGGGTTGTTCTCTGCATTCAGCTTCATAGCGGTCACGCTCCTTAAAGTAACGACTGACATCCTGGATTGTTTGTCCCGTTAAAAAGGTCCCAGCAGCATACAGAATTGCGGTTATAATTCCAAACAGTGCGACAGCTGCATCCCCCCCATTCACATTACAGTTCATCCAGGTATATCCATTACGAGCATACAGTCGTTCACGCCGAAAGCACACGTCGGTTGAGTTCACCGAGATCACGAAGTGCAGATACAAACCTACCGCAACCACGTAAGCCACTGCACCAATGATCTGGAAAGCAAACTGTCCAATCAGGAGCTTCCGTGGAAGCATGTGGGGGGGTTTGCTGCTGGACACTATGAATAGGAGTGAAAGTGCACCAAAGGTGAGGCTGAAGGCCACACCACCATAGACTCCTGGTGCTCTCAGCTGTCCGTACTGCATGTCAAGCTCACGCACCTGCTGCAGCTCCACCCCCTCAAAAGGAATGATGGCATCAATGAAGCTCGTTCCACCCATACCCATCGCAGACATGCCCAGCTGCGACACGTGAGCGGACACCACGCAGATGAGCACCAACGCATTGGTCAGGATGGCGCATATTAACACAATACCTGAAACAAACACAGAAACACATGCACCTAAGAAACTGCAAACTTGTTTAGAACAGGTTTCTTAACTTTTTAATGCCTATATCTTCCAAATATGATGATCAGTCATGTGAGGAATGGCCATCGTTAAATTTTATTAAAAAATATTATGTTTTCACAATAAATATTACTCAAAAACAGAAAATCATCCAACATTTTTAAGCAAGCTAAAGGTGAATTTGATGATGAAAAAGATGCGACAAAAGTAAAACTTTTCTATCATATAAAAGTTGCAAGGACTGAGAATTTTTGTTGTTGTTGCAAAATTACATATTTTACTCAAAAAGTTTAAAAATCTCTATTTGACTTAAAGGATTACTTAAAATGAATCATTTTTATGTATTTTTTTTTTTAAAATGTAAAATTAACATTTTTATTCCTCAATAAGTATTTCTCAAATAAAATACATACAGAATCAGAATCTTAAACCTCACAGAATCACATAATTAATATTGCTTAATTTGATATACAAACACCCCAGATTCTGTTAATAAAGCAGTTCGAAAACAAGAAGTAGAAATACAAGAGAAAATATTGGGGCCTTCAAATATTGTGTTGGAAAATGGTGGGATTTTTCAAGACAAAAGAGACGAGAACCACTATATAAAACCTCCTTACTTCTAAAAAGACAATCAATATATCTGTAAGTGCCCTTAAATTACAATTTTATTGTGTACAACTGAGCATGTTTTTAAGTGTGTGAAAGAAAAACAAACTGTCATGCATGTGCACCATTTTATGACCGTTTGTTTAAACAAGCATGCAAATACTGGTCACCTGCTAACATAACAGCAAGTGAAAAACATTAGAATAAAATTTGACTTGTAACATATAAGGTAATACACATAAACAGTAATACACTGCATATGCTATGCCTGATCCATGTGTTGCAACAATGAGAAAAAAAAGTTACATATTTCTCTTGGTTTGAAAATGAAAGATTGGTATCAACAAGCTTAAAAAAGCTAAACCGGTCAGACCAGTAGAAAGGAGGAAGGGGGATAAAATACATTGTGTCGTGTCAGAAGGTGTGACTTGAGCTAGACTGAAACCAGACCTGTGTGAGGGCATGTTTGAAAAAACACGATCCCAGTACTGACACCCAAATTCAGAGAATTACCTGAAACTGGTTTCAGACATTTTGACGTAGTTGTTTGGATACATAATCCCAACATACATACAGCAGCGTTTGTCTTTCAGTCTAACAGCATTCATCTCCCATCCATAGTTACGTCCGTCTGTGAATGCCTACCTCTCCTGGAACAGACGTAAGAGCACTTTGACTCCCGCTGCTCTCGAGGAGCGCTCCTCACATGTCTCTGAGATCCTCTGGGGTAGTACGGCGGCTGGTCAGACGACCTGGGTCACATACAATTATAAAAGATGAAAAACAAATTCTGGTTTAAGTGTATGTTGTTATTTATTTGAACAGGCAGAATGTCGTCTCACCTCTCACTGCCTGATGGTGGGTCACTAGGACTGTCCCGTCGGCTGCGGGGCTCTCTGTCTCGCCTCTCACTATAGTGTCCCCCATTTCTCTCTCTCTGCGGACGATGGTTTCTAGACGGCTGGCTCATTGCTTCATGAGGGAAATATGCTGTGTTTATATAATAAGTTTTAAAATTTTACAGAACCAGGGACCCTGACTTTGAAGCAACCCAGAGACCCCAATATAAAAAGGGATGTAATGCTTTTCATTAATGACATTTATGTGCATGCATTTTATGAATATATTAACTATATACATTGCTTATAAGTTTGATTTATCTGTGCACAATCTCACCGTAAGTTCCGTAGACTCTGTGTTTATAGAGTAAAATCTCTATAATTATCCATCATTACCAATACAGCAAACGTTTTTCAGTAAATAAGTTTGTATTTTAAAAAAACAAATCTGTCAATTATATCATAAACCTTCTTTTAACTAAAGTTTCCGCTTGCTGGCTCACATTAACGCAAAGCAGCCTGCGCCTTAGTATCGGTAAATAAGTTTCACTTGTCTCTAGTTTCAGTTGACTTCAGCCAAACATTAAGCTTTCGTTTTTTCTTAACACATATATCAAATAATGTTTCTAAACACACTGAACAAACACAGCGTACCTGTTTAATAGACGTCGATCACATTTGTTTTGTTTTTCCTAATCAAAACTCCACTTTTTTTCCCGCAGACATGAGATTTTGACCGAACCTCATCAGTGAAGTCTCGCGATCATTACCTGCAGAACAGGTGGAGTTGAGCACCTGTGATAAGCAGGTGACAGACACGGCAACCAAATGCAGTCAAACCGCGTTATTTGGTCGCTTATTCGCTGTACTAACTCATCCAAATCCGTGATAACGGGAGCAAGGGTCATGGCAGATTGCCGTCTGAGATCACAGACTTGTGTCCGCAACAAAAGTGGCTCTGTTTTGGCTCTAAACTTACGTCAGTGAGGAGCTCATAGTGTTTGATTCATTCCAGCGACTCGCTTCTTTTGAATCAGTTCACTAAAAAGATTCATTCACTGATTTGTTCTGTGAATATAGTACTTCATTGCGGCAGTAGATGGCGATGGGTGTCTTTTTTTATGAATGACTCGAGTCATTGTATCATTGACACAAACGATTTCTTATAAACACAGTCAAATGAAACAAGTTTAAAAAGTACTGAGAGAAGTGATGGGAGAATCGAACCTTTTCGAAACTCGGAATAAAATGAACCAACTGCTTGGCGAAACACCTTGCTGAAGGAACTGATCAAAAAATGCTTAAAGGGATACTCCACCCCAAAATGAAAATTTTGTCATTAATCACTTACCCCCATGTTGTTCCAAACCCGTAAAAGCTTCGTTCGTCTTCGGAACACAATTTAAGATATTTTGGATGAAAACCGGGAGGCTTGTGACTGTCCCATTGACTGCCAAGTAAATTACACTGTCAAGGCACAGAAAAGTATAAAAAAAAAAACATCGTCAAAATAGTCCATCTGCCGTTGCAGTTTGGTCTGGTTTCATTTTCGTAGTAGACAAACGTGATATTTACGTTTTTTTGACTACTTAAAGAAAACGTACCAGGTTGGTATTTTTACGTTTCTAAAACGTTTTATTTTGGTTACATTATTTTATATTTTAATAAACGTTTTTATAACGTTTTTAAAACGTTGTACTACAACATTACCTAATTGCAACCAAAATACAACGTTGTGAAAAGTTGTAAAAACGGTTTGTGTTTGCGCTGAGGGAGCTCCAAAGGTTTCTAAAGTACTTACGTGTTTTTGCAGGGTTGAGTAATGTATCACAGACGTATCCTCTCATTATAACAAACAACGTGTAGACAAAGAGTAAATAAGAGATTAACTGTGCAGTGTAGTGAGCTGAGTTGATTGTAATGGAGTTTTGTGAATTCGTGATGAAGGAGAGTGACAGCTTGCAAGTGTGATATTGATTTAATACAACAGTTCATTAAACAAGAAGTTAATATTAAGTGACTTATATTGTCTGACTACAACACTATTGCCTTATTTTGCTCTATTTCGTCAATGAAAATAGTTTCAGACAAAGTCACATCTGAGCCGCTGCGCATCTCCATTCAAACACAGCGGTGTTTCGTTTATGAATGAACTGCGTTTTTAAATGAATCTAGTGAGTCAATGATTCAATTACCGATTCATAAAGACAGTCAGATGCTTTGTTCATGAATGAATCGGCCGTTCGAACGAATCAATTAAATGAATGATTCAGTGATAAAATCAGTGACTTGTCGCCACCTGCTGGCAATTTTAATTAAATTTTTTATAGTATCTTTTCTGTTATTTAAATAATTTAATATTTCTATATTCAAAATTTAAAACATTAACCTCAACATGAATTTATGAATTGCACTCATGCAACCTCTGAGCCTCATTAAATGTCTGAAAATACACCTACAAGCCACTTTTGTGTTCTTCTGTGCCATCTCTGTAGTACAAATTTATTTCTTAAATACTGATTTAATTTTATTGGTAACTTATTCTTATTCTACTTCTTATTCTGTTGTTTTAATTAAAAATGTTAAAAAGCAAATTATTTTGAATTTGACAAAAGATGTTTTAATAAAGTTAGAAAAATGCCATTAAAAAGGTAAAAACAAAATTCCCTGTAAATCACTTTGAGTCAAATATCACCTCGTGATAGGAAGGTTAATTTTTTTATCAGAATTTTTGATTATTGATTAGAAGGTACTCCTAAATTTTTTAAATTAGGAGCACAAGCGCTCTTAAAGAAAAAAGTAAGCGTAGAGCCCTGGTTAAGCCATCATAAACGTTTCTCCACAATGCCATTGCCAACAATATATAAAATAAACAATGAACAGCATCCTAAGATATATTTACATGGACGAGACATGTTGCTTTGCTTCAAGAGTGCGTGTTCATAGCAGGTCCAACCAATAAAATGTGTCTTCAATGCTATTTGCTCTTGCTATAGTCAGTAACTGAACTGTGAACCAGAACGAAGGAAGATTCATTTGTTCAAAACACTGGCTTAATCGCTTACATACGAAACACTCGAAGTGGGCTGTCGCCCTAGGCCCCTTCCTCCTGGAATGTGCTAATAAAAGAAAATTAGGTAATTTATATGCGGATTATGCAACTATGTGACACTGTCAACTGTAAATATCCTGCAGCATGAAATAAACTCTATAGTTCACTGAATAAGTCATTGTCAGAGGAAGACACTGTAACATCTTTATTTATGGGTTCATATTATGATAGCATGTAAATGTCTCCGATGTCTCTTTTGTCAAATACAGTATAAAAGAATAAATTAATACTGTGGGGGTTGTTTCATTAGAAAAAGATACACTAGGCTACTGCATGCGACTTGACATTTTACAAGGGTCACATTCCTCTCTTTCATTGTCCTTTTTGTTCAAGAAAGCAGTTCACTTTAAGGAGATAAATAGCTTTTAGTTATTGTGTCCAGGAAGAGAAGACATTTATATTAAATTTGTCTTTATTTCATAGTTGGATGCAGGTCCCTGTGGCTGTATAACTGATAATCACAGGCTCCAGATAGCTTAATGAGTCTAATTAACATAATTGATTTGTAGGCATGAGTCCACCTGGTTTTCAAAGACAGACGTTTGGTTGTAATTCATGTCTGTGTCTTTGATTTGTAATGTTTAACTGCTAATGATTTGATATTATAGTTTATAGTAATTCACATGCTGACACTGGTTTTGTGGAAATGGATACTGGGTTAGAGGACCTTGAGCTGAGGGAGTCTCAGAGGGAGTACCTGGACTTTCTGGATGACGATGTGAATTCTTTTCTTTTTGTTTTTGATTTTATGTAGGTCAGTTGGTTTGTGTAAACCTTTGCAATCTCTGCATTGAATGTCATTTTTGTTTTTGACGTTTACAGCAAGACCAAGGCATTTATCATGAAAAGGTCAGGAGTATGGTGTCTGACGGCCAGTGTCGTCTTATTGTAAACATTAATGACCTGAGAAGAAAAAGTGAAAAAAGAGCTAAAGAGTAAGTATTTTATATTTTATTTTATTTTGAGCCTTCCCACAATTGTCTTGTATCATGAAGTACTTTGTCTATGAGTTTGTCCTAGACGTTCATCTGATTAATGGTCTCTTTTCAATAGATTACTGAATAATGCTTTTGCTGAGTTGGTGGCGTTCCAAAAAGCCCTAAAAGATCTTGTGGCTTCAATAGACACCACTTACGCTAAGCAGTTTGAAGAGTTCCATGTTGGTTTTGAGGGCAGCTTTGGGAACAAACATGTCTCCCCACGTACTCTAAGTGCACGCTTTCTGGGAAACCTTGTGTGTGTGGAAGGCATTGTGACCAAATGTGAGTAGGAATATTTTTTTTTTTTTTTTTTTTTTTTTGATAAGAAATTATCATTGCTCATAAGTTTTTAAGGCTTGTAATTTCACATAGTTAAAAATTAATACAATTTTGTTCAGAATTTCAGGCCCTGATTTTTAGATTAATATATTTAGGTCTGAGCTGTCGATACACACATTTATATTGTGATGTTTACTCCACCTTAATTATTATTATGCATTATGTGTTGTCATTTCTAACTTGTAATTTTGATGTGATTTGTAGGTTCCTTGGTCAGGCCAAAAATAATGCGTAGTGTCCACTATTGTCCAGCCACCAAGAAAACCCTAGAACGAAAATACACTGATCTTACCTCATTGGACGCTTTTCCTTCCAGTGCCATCTATCCAACTAAAGTGAGTTATATTTTGTATGGGTCATATATTTAATGTTGTGTGTGGTTTTAAACTTTCTTTATAAAATGTAAATGTAAAATATTATTTACCAATTTAATTAAATTTCATTTTAGTTGCATGTTTATTTAACATGTATTCATTAAACTGTTAATTTAACGATTTATTTAATTTAATTGTTTATAACTATTTATTTTTCTTTTATTCTAACAATTTAAATATGTAATTACATTTATGTATTTAATTTATTAAACTATTAATTGTATTTATCAAACAAAGTAAATAATTTAATTGAGTAAATATTTAATTACATTTCAATTTAATTTATTTGTGTGTGTGTGAAGAAAGACATTCCTATATCATCCTCTTTTGCTGGTCCTGTAACATTCCTGTCACGGAAATATGGATGTTGATCCAGGAGAATGTTGTACTTGGGAAAAATCCCAATAACCATACCTTGTTGACCACTGATTTAGTATTAAGAATGTTAAGAATCATGAAATAAATTTTGCATGTGTAGGATGAAGAAAACAATCCTCTGGAGACAGAGTTTGGGCTGTGCTGCTATAAGGACCACCAAACGCTGACCATTCAGGAGATGCCAGAGAAAGCCCCTGCTGGACAGCTGCCACGTTCTGTCGACATCATTGCGAACGATGACCTCGTTGACCGGGTGAAACCAGGTGACCGTGTGCAGATTGTAGGGGTCTACCGTTGTTTGCCTGCAAAACAGGGCGGCTTCACCTCTGGGACCTTCAGGTGTGTATATCTGAACTCTATCCTGAGATCAGAACTGGAATGTCATGTCCTCCGATGAATCTGTGATTCTCTGCAGAACAATCCTGTTGGCTAACAATGTGAAGCTTATGAGTAAGGAGATTGTGCCGACGTTCTCTGCAGATGATGTTGCCAAGATAAAGAAGTTTTGCAAAGCTCATGCTAAAGTAAGAAGAGGCGCGAACATCTTTGTTTAATGAGTGATTTATTCTAAACTTGGCTGCAATTCTTGATAAACTAATGATAAACTGGTCCCAATGGTTTCCACAAGGTATTAAGGTGTATGATGCTTTTGGGAAATGCAGCTCTGATCGGTTTCATCTTTGCTATGTAAGGTAAGTGTATTGGTATGTTTCAGGACATCTTTGACCAACTGAGTCGTTCTTTGGCTCCCAGTATTCATGGCCATGAGTACATAAAGAAGGCCATTCTGTGTCTGCTGTTGGGAGGCAATGAGACCAACCTGGAGAATGGAACACGCATCAGAGGAGACATAAATATTCTGCTCATAGGTAAGATTATAAACACATCATGGTTTTGTAAAAATTATAATATATCATTTATCTAAAGTCTGAACTTGTTCTCTGGTGCCATTTTAGGTAACTATTTATTTATTTATTTATTTATGGGTTATAATTTAAATGTACATGTTTCTTGTCTTATATCAGTATACATGTCTCAACATTTAAGATAGACTTGATGCATTTAATCCATTAAATTTAATCTCCATTTATAGAAATTTAATCCCATTTAAGGTTAATCTCTATAGTTATATTTGTGTGTGAGAATATATAAATCCTTGTATTATGGTTCATTTATACTTTATATACATTTAATCTAAATTTTTCAATTTTTTTTTTTTTTTTTATTCTTAATTTAATCTTTTTTACAAGTAATTTTTGGACCTATGGAAACAAACACTGCGCATTTGACTGATTTCAGGTGATCCTTCAGTAGCGAAGTCTCAGTTGCTGCGGTATGTTTTGTTCACTGCGCCGAGAGCAATTCCCACCACTGGACGAGGCTCATCTGGGGTTGGGCTGACAGCTGCGGTCACGACTGATCAGGAGACGGGTAATGCTTTTAACATGTGATGACAAGTGTACACCCTAAAATGTATACATTTATAGCAAAAAGTCTGTTTGACAAGTCATTTCACTCAGTTTCTATACTGGAAATGCCCCTGGACAGTTATTTTGTTCATACAAGTATTCAATTTATGCAACCTTTTTTTTGTAATGTCATATAATTTTTTAAAAATCTGACAACGTTATCTTAATTTAGCATAAGTTGTTAGTATATTTTATCCTCTGGCTAATCCAGGTGAGCGTCGTTTGGAGGCAGGAGCCATGGTGCTCGCTGACAGAGGTGTGGTGTGCATTGATGAATTTGATAAGATGTCTGACATGGACCGAACAGCCATCCATGAGGTGATGGAGCAGGGTAGAGTCACCATTTCCAAAGCTGGGATTCAGGCACGGCTTAATGCTCGCTGCAGTGTGTTAGCTGCTGCCAACCCGGTGTATGGAAGGGTAAATATTGATTATTGGCTTGACTGGTAAAATTCAGGGATAATTTGCTCTCTTTTTTTATTTATTTTTATTAATCCTAGTGTATTCTTCACCCAGTATGACCAGTATAAGACCCCAATGGAGAACATCGGGCTCCAGGATTCCTTGCTTTCCCGATTTGATCTGCTGTTCATAGTTCTAGATCAGATGGATGCAGACAGCGATCGGGAGATCTCGGAGCATGTGCTGCGTATGCATCGCTACAGAGCACCGGGAGAGCCGGAGGGAGCAGGTGAGGCTGACATTTGCTGGTCAAAGCACAAATTGTTTGCGCAGTAGATTAGTGGTTGCTGAACTTTGTTTTAGGTGGTGGACTGTTTTAAAAGTGAAACAGTAAGTTTTTATACTTCATGCATAGATAGATAGATAGATAGATGGCGAGGTTGGGGAGGGGGTGCCTTTAGTCATTTATTTTGTTGCTCGACATTTCTTGACTGTTAAACAGTTTTTACTGCTTAATATATTTTTGACACTACCATTCAAAAGTTTAAAATTAACACTTTTTATTCAACAAGGACACACTGAATTGATCAGTAAAACCATTTATATTGTTACAAAAGATTTAAAATTTAATGCTGGTCTTTTTTTTTTTTTTTTTTAACTTTTCTGTTTAAAGTATCCTGAAAGAAAATTCACGTGTTTCCACATTTAATATTTAAGAAGCAAAACTTTTTTTTTTTTTTTTTTCTTCAATTGTACATTTTATAATATATAAGAGATTTTATTAAATTTGCCAACCTGTGGACAACTTGGAATGCTTGAGAACACTGTTTGAGACCCACTGATGTAGACCATTTCCATGTTATTCAGTTTCAGGTTCAGAAGCTTTAGTCAGCTGTTGCTCTCATTCTGTCATGTCTGTATCAACAGCAATGCCACTGGGGAGTACAGTAGATGTGTTTGCCACTGAAGACCCGAACATCACAGAAGCAGCCGAGCAGGAGCTACAGATCTATGAGAAAAAAGACAACGTCCTGCATGGCCACAGGAAGAAAAGGTGTTTCTTCACTTTGATTTAAAATCTACTTCGTTTCTTAGAAAGCCAACCTACCATAATTCAGTGGGTTTCTATGATTACCCTTCTGTGAAACATTTTAAAGGGAGAAGGTTGTTACCATGGAGTTCATCAGGAAGTACATCCACGTCGCTAAGCTGGTGAAGCCAGTCCTGACACAGGAGGCATCAGACTACATAGCAGAGGAGTATTCCAGACTCCGGAGCCATGACCAAGTCAACAGTGACTCCGCCAGGGTCTGTAGAGCCCATTTAAAGTGTAAAATCTTGGGTGCTTTTCATGATATTGTTACTCTTGAATTGCTTGGTTTGATTTAGACTGACTGTAGCCATTCCCACAGACGATGCCTGTGACCGCTCGAGCTCTGGAGACCATGATTCGACTGTCTACAGCTCACGCCAAGGCCCGCATGAGTAAAACCATCGATCTGGGAGATGCAGAAGCTGCACTTGAACTCATGCAGTTTGCTTATTTCAAAAAGGCATGCAATCATTCACATCCAGAACTGAAACTCTTATTTATGTCTTTTTTGTGTCTAATGTAACTTGGCATGACTCGGTAGATTCTGGAGAAGGACAAGAAGAGGAAGGTGCCAGAGGACACTGAGATGGACGTCTCTCAGAGCCAGGATACAGAGAATCAAAGGAACCTAAGGTGAGTGTGAAAGAGAGGTTAACCCTACAGTTAAATCGAGTGTTTGAAGTGGCAGATGTGAGCTGACTTTGTCTACAGGAAGCGTTCTCGCATCTCTAAAGATGTTGATGATGATGTGGAAATGACCCAAGAAGTAGAGGACTCTGACCCTTACGATTTCACAGAAGATGAAAACAGTAGGTCAACTCATTCACTTTGATTTCTCAGTAAGCTATGCTTAATCAATGCAGGTTCTGTCCATTGCTTTACTAAAGTCAATTTAACAAATTTAGTAGGTTTTTTTTAAAACTCCACATTGAATTAATATTTTGAATATATTAAGTGCCATTGTAATATGTTGTCTTAAATGTGGTGGTGGTGGTGTTGTTGACAGCTCAGCCAAGTCAGAAGAGCAGGCCAGCATCTCAGAGAAGCACTCAAAGGAAGAAGGCTGGCATCAGTCAGGACAGGTACAACAGAGTCCGCTTCATTATCAGATAATATATTCTGGCCTGTGCCAATACTGTGAATTTTCCTGCATTATTCCTCCGCTACTTGTGCTGCAATGATGGACTGGTCTGGAATTTTTTTTCTGTCACGTTCCTTTTATTTATTTTTTTCTTTGAGTCAATTCCTTAATCTAACTGCACATTAGATATGGAGACTGATTTTTAACAGCGTGACCCTTTTGACTTGACATGTTTAGATTGAAAGTCTTCAAGGCAGCTCTGCTGAAGGCCTTTAAGGTGACCCGGTCTCAGTCTGTGGCGGTGCCTGATCTTCTTACTCGCATTAACAAAGGCCAGGACGAGGAGTTTGACCAGAACGAGATTAACCTTCTGCTGGAGCGCATGCAGGATGACAACCAGGTCATGGTCTCAGAAAATGTGGTGTTCCTCATCTAGAGCCGTGCCAATGGACAACTGTGTCCTTTGAAAATTCAGGAATGTAAATTACATTGCAGTTATTTATATCATGCCAGCACTTTGTTACAGACTACAACATATCACTAATAAACTGTGTGAGCAATAATGGTTGAGTACTTATTTTAATCAAGTACTTTTTTTTTTTTTTTTTTACATTTGATAATTTAGCCAAAGCTTCAATCCAAAGCAACTTACAAATGAGGAATACAAAATGCAATTCATCTTAAGTAATATTAGTTTCTTGAGAATTGTATAGCAGTTTCATCAGCTTTTTCTTTCTTTTTTTTTTTTTTTTTTTTTTTTTTTTTTTTCTCCCATTTAAGGGCTTCATTATGTTTCCTGCATGATGTCATGGGGATCTTCTAGTCCACTGTCCTTTTAAAAGGACATTTGGGGTTCAGAGAAAACTCAGTTTAATAGGAGTTACTGTACTGTTTAATAATGGTACAATTATCTAGTGTGGGAGGAGAAAAGTGGTATATGGAAACATACAACCATCTGTCCTCTCTGGCTCAACCTCTCCATCTCTTTCTAGCAGTCTCTTCCTCCACATGTAGAACATTGCGCCCACAGCAAGACATAGGAACATGGCAGCTGCCACAAAGACACTTATTGCCACTGTTGCTGTAGAGCTTCCAATGGCGTCATCAGTCTCTAATCGCAGGTCTCGGATTTCTAGTCTCCAGGTCTGTCTCAAAGTCCAGTCACATCTATCATTGAAGTTGAAAGTTAAAACTCTTGTCCTATTTCATAAGAATTTCACTGGTATGGAATAAAAACGGCAAACCTTCAAGGGAGAGGAGGAAGATGACATTATCTCCTTTAATGAAGCTGTAATTGTTGGTATTGTGACCCGGCCCCCGGTAGTATTTACTGCCATCTGGGTCAGTGACTAGACTGCCTACTTTTCGTGGGTTGCCCCATAAATACTTGGCTTTACCCATGGCTGCACAAAGAGAGAAGATACTATTTATAAAACACATTTGTGACCTAGGCTGTCAAAATCAGTCACAATGAGCAAGTTTTATTTTTCACATTCTCCATTAAAAGGCCTTCAAAATGATATATGAATTGTTGGAATCTGTCGAAAAATGACTGAGCTACACCCTTTTGAAATTGAAATAATCCGCAAACTCAATTCTGAGAAAAATCGAGTTCGTTTTCTGAAAGTTCCAAGGCAAAATCACCATTGCAACATTGAATTTTTTCCTCCACTTCTTTTCTTAATAATAATGACTATATAATCACAATATAGGTATTTTTATTTTATCTTGGGTATTATAAACAAGAACATAGCCTATGCAAAAAAAAAAAAAAAAAAAAAGCATTAGGCTAGAACAAATATAAAAAATAAACATACCTTTTGCATTTCACATCTAAACAAAAACCTTCAAGTAAGAAAAACAAATAATCAAATGTAAAAATCCCCTTAGTGTGCTCATTACAAATAAATTGATTAGGCCTATTAAAACTACAAAAGCAGTTAAATCAAGAGCAGCAAGTTATTCCCTCTTTTCTTTTATTGTTAGTTTAACAGACAGACGGCCTGTATATTAAGACCTACTGTAATGCACGGATCTAATATAATTTTACACATCAGATGTTTTACCCCAGCAGTTCCATAAATGTTTAGGAACTTAAGACATAACAGATTATGTTTGCATGAACACTTAAATACTGTAATTCTGTGCATCTGTGCAGGCCTATATTTATCGGGATCGTGCGCTGCCGGAAACTCTGGATGACAGTCGGCGCGATACAAATAAAGATCATTTTAGATGCTGAATTACTATTTGGAGCAGTGGAATCGCTAGACAAGGGCTTAATGAACTCATTTTTGTGAAAACTCCAAATCTGACTAAAATAGAAATTTTTCATATTTTTATTTTATTTTATTTTTTATTTTTTTGCCCATAGCTCAAAATTAGCCCATGTGCATTATGACTGATTTTGCCAGCACAGGTTGCATTTTATTGATTTTATTGACTGTAACTAAGTATCTGTAGGGCCTACTTAGCACATCAGCATTAATGGCTCATAAAAATGACTAATATCTTTGTGTCTTACAGTCTGTGAAGGTCTTGGTTGGATCTGTAGTGATCATCCTAATGTTGTTCATGCGATGTTGGATGTCTGGATTCTGGTCCATCAGCTCCATGGATGCCTGATGCCATGAACGTGGCCACTGGAGATTGTCTTTGGGTCCAGAGGTCAGGTGGCGGTAGATTGCCATTTTATTTGGACTATCCTTCAAGCCATTAAGGTGCAAACCAATCTGAAATGAGTAACCATCTGGGGATAGGAAGCAGGGGCTGTAGGTTTTGAAACCGGCAGGGGTTGTAGCCTGGTAAAATCACGAATGCGCCAAGTGTATTGAGGACACTTGGTGTCTGAGAGGTTGATGTCATCCAGAGACAGACCACCCTTTGATGGTTTTCTTCCTTTAACTCCTTCAAACACTACTCTGAATTTATCAGAGACATTTATGGTATAGTTTCCAGGAGTCTTGACGTCCACCTAGGTTGTACAAGTATAAGTTACCCATAGGCTAAAAGGATTTATCTATCAGTGTTTTAAACATAAAGGAATTATTACCACTGATCTTCTGAATGAGTCTCAGGGCTCCTTTGGGGTTTTTAGTGGTGTATTCACGCACTCAGATGTTTAGCTGTTCATCGACACCTCCGCTGTTGTAGTGATAGAACTGCAGGCATTGGGAGCATCTTTTGGGGTAAAAGAGGCGACTTTGCAGGTAAGCCTTGTCACCTTGGGTTCCTGTGGCTGTGCTGAAATGCATGAAGAACCCAACCCCTGTGGATGTATAAACTTTATTAGATAATAGACCATTAAGCCAGTCTTCTCACTTTTTCTTTGAACCTTATAATGGAGTTTAAAGATCATTTTACATGTCATATTGCAATCCTTGACAAGAAATGTCTGGAGAGGTCAAAGAATATTTCCTTATGGTATCAGTAAAATGTGTTTGTCATGAAGACCAAAGTGCCACCATCATAAAAGAGGCATCAGTGCAAGATTATGGACTATGAATTATTTAACTTTTTACAAAGTGATTAAATAAAAATTAAACAAATAGTCTTCCATGTGACACCATCCCATTTAAGACAGGCTTTGGCATAACTAGGTATGATGCGACAAGACCTGAAATAATCATATAATAATGTGTTCATAACACTATACTTTGTGTTAAATTACCTTGGCAAACAAATACAAATAATGGTCAATTCTGAAGGAGTTTCTAGGTGCTGAGAGAGTGACTGTAAGTTTGGCATTTCGCCTTTATAGTTCTCTCTCTATTTTTTGATTCTTCTTGTGAAGTAATGGAAATGCAATAGCAGATTTACTTTTTTTTTTTTTCCTTTTAAAGTTGGTGTAAACTTTGCAAAAATTATATTTGCTATGTGAAAAGGTCAAATTTCCACACAACACCTGCTTGATGTGACTCACAGTGACAAGAGTCTGGATTTTGAATGCATCACAACCAAAGAAATTTGCGTTTATATGGCTTTTGGACAAATGAGGTTTCACAATGGGCGGGGCTATTGAGCATTATGGTGCATAAATGGAAAAACAATTGCAAAATTCTCTTAACTCACTTGCATGAAGTTTTATTGATCGCGATCCTGTGGCTCAAAAATGGCCATTTTCATTGTAAATGAATGGAAAACTCAGTTGGGTTGTGTTGGGTTGAATCCTGCTTTTGTGGTTAGGGGTGTTTATACCTTGACATTGACCCAGGTTGGTGTAGTCCGTCTGTGGACCGCCCCTTTACTCTTTTTACACGAGCCCACTTGGCATTTCCACCATCACCCTGGATCATACCACAGATATTCAGCTCCTCAAACTGGCAAGAGTCCAGAAAAGTTGAGGCTATAGCTGGATGAATTATGAAAAAAGCAAAGTATTAGTTGAGCAAGCAGTCTTTATCTTATAAGTCAAACTAATGTCAATATATTTATAAAAAAAATAATGGAGGGTTATTCAGTTGAGTCTTCCACAGACAGTGCTTAATCATAAACTTACTACAGTTGTATAGCCGGTTCAGCTTGAGCAGGTCACTGTCTCTAAACTCCATGTGGTGACCAATTACATCCAAGAATTCTGGTATTTTAGTAATGATGGTTGGCTTACTGCCTTTGCTGAAGTATGTTTTACCGTAGTGTATGACTGAACTGTAATCATAGGGCACACCGAGAGAACTTGACACCTTTTCATCATGTAAATCAAAGTTGTGCTTATGACCTAAGAAAGAAACAAACCGCAAAACAGTTAATGAACAAATTAGTTTGCATTTAATATTGGTTTATTTATAGATTTTAGGAGTTTGGCAAAACAGAATGATGTTATTATTGATGCGTGTATTTGAGAATTCAATAGTTACACTCTTGAATCTGGTCCCACATGATGGTGACATAGTCGTCTCTGTCAGATCTGGACTGCTCATGCGAGAAACCCAGCGCATGCAGAAACTCGTGCTCTATTGTTGCTAATCGGTCACAGTTTGCACCAATTGACAATTCTTTTTTCCCCATGCGTCGATTCCCCACCTTTGAGAAACATCTGATGAAACAGAAAAACATCACATTTCCATTACCCTGAATTTCACTTTTTTGCAAAAATATACACCCCTTAGATACAGCCAGTGCAATACAAGTTCCAATGTTTTCATATGCCTGAAAAGGTCTAACATGCTTATTTGGCTAAAATGTTATTTAATAAATTTTAAATAAATACCCTGTATAGTGCACTACATGCCATCCACCATACAGAAAATAATATGTGAACAGGGCCGTGCGAAGATGCTGGGTTAAGCAGCTGCGTTTTTTCAAAGCTTGTGACAGTTGTTCCCAAAAGCTTGCTTGAAGTGAGTAATTCCCACTGTTGTACATCAAGATGTCTTCACAAAAACCGATTAAACCTGCCAAACTAAAACTAGACCCCAAAGGGAAAGATTCCTTGCCCATTGTTGAAAAGAAAGATGAGACAAAAGTAATGGAGCATACTATGCAATGGAGGTTATTGTGCAAAATACAACCCAAATTCCGGAAATGTTGGGACGTTTTTTTTAAATTTGAATAAAATGAAAACTAAAAGACTTTCAAATCACATGAGCCAATATTTTATTCACAATAGAACATAGAGAACATAACAAATGTTTAAACGGAGAAATTTTATACTTTTATCCACTAAATGAGCTCATTTCAAATTTGATGCCTGCTACAGGTCTCAAAAAAGTTGGCACGGGGGCAACAAAGGGCTGAAAAAGCAAGAAATTTTTAAAAGAATCAGCTGGCAGAACATATAGTAACTAAGTTAATTGACATCAGGTCTGTAACATGATTAGCTATAAAAGGGATGCCTTAGAGAGTCAGAGTCTCTCAGAAGTAAAGATGGGCAGAGGCTCTCCAATCTGTGAAAGAGTGCATAAAAAGATTGTGGAATACTTTAAAAACAATGTTCCTCAACATCAAATTGCAAAGGCTTTGCAAATCTCATCATCTACAGTGCATAACATCATCAAAAGATTCAGAGAAACTGGAGAAATCTCTGTGCGTAAGGGACGAGGACCAAAGACCTTTGTTGGTCTTCGGGCCATCAGACGACATTGCATCACTCATCGGCATGATTCTGTCATTGACATTACTAAATGGGCCCAGGAATACTTCCAGAAACCACTGTCGGTAAACACAATCCGCCGTGCCATCTGCAGATGCCAAATAAAGCTCTATCATCCAAAAAGGAAACCATATGTGAACATGGTCCAGAAGCGCCGTCGTGTCCTGTGGGCCAAGGCTCATTTAAAATGGACTGTTTCAAAGAGGAAAAGTGTTCTGTGGTCAGACGAGTCCAAATTTGACATTCTTGTTGGAAATCACAGATGCCGTGTCCTCCGGAATAAAGAGGAGGGAGACCTTCCATCATGTTATCAGCATTCAGTTCAAAAGCCAGCATCTCTGATGGTATGGGGGTGCATAAGTGAATACGGTATGGGCAGCTTGCATGTTTTGGAAGGCACTATGAATGCTGAAAGGTATATAAAGGTTTTAGAGCAACATGTGCTTCCCTCCAGACGACGTCTATTTCAGGGAAGGCCTTGTGTATTTCAGCAGGACAATTCAAAACCACATACTGCAGCTATTACAACAGCATGGCTTCGTAGTAGAAGAGCCTGGGTGCTGAATTGGCCTGCCTGCAGTCCAGATCTTTCACCTATAGAGAATATTTGGCACATCATTAAATGAAAAAATACGTCAAAGAACTCGAACCACGAACTGTTCAGCAGCTGGAAACCTAAATCAGGCAAGAATGGGACCAAATTCCAACACCAAAACTCCAGAAACTCATAACCTCGATGCCCAGACGTCTTCAAACCGTTTTGAAAAGAAGAGGAGATGCTACACCATGTCGTCCCAAGTATTTTGAGACCTGTAGCAGGCATCATATTTGAAATGAGCTCATTTTGAGCACAAAATTGTAAAATTTCTCAGTTTAAACATTTGTTATCTATCTTCTATTGTGAATAAAATATTGGCTCATGTGATTTGAAATTCTTTTAGTTTTCATTTTGTTCAAATTTAAAAAACGTCCCAACATTTCCGGAATTCGGGTTGTAAAAGAAAATGCTGAGATGGCTAATGAAACCATTTTGGAGGCGATATTAAATCTGGAAAGGAGGGTGTATGAGAAGCTGGTGGATTTAAGTGAAAAATCCAAACAAAGCAGCATCATGATGCTTCATTGAAGGACGACAGACTGGTGTTGACGGATGATGTGATACATTTTTAAGACAGTGGGAAATTTTTCAGTGGGTAACTGGAGTTCAATCTGTAAGTTATAGTTTATACAGAGACTGATTGTGAGTTTTTAAGTAGGTCTTTTATAGTTTAATTTTTTTTTTTTTTTAACTTGTTCTCCTTTTTGTTCTGGAGTTAATGGTTAAGACCAGAATAGTTTTTGGTTCTCTGAATGTTAGGAGCTTAAAAGACATTGTTAGAAGGAAAGCACTTTTTTATTTATTTATTTTTGTTGTTGTTGTTGTTTTTTTTTTTTTTTAAAGGGCAAAAAGCTCACGGTGTGTTTTTATACAAGATTCATTCTTCGGATTTAGATTCCTCTTTGTGGACTAATCAATGGGGTGATAAGATTTTTTTTCAGCCATGATTCTAACCTTTTTGGAGGTGTGGCAATATACTTCAGCAAATGTTGTGGGGAACTCATTACTTATAAAGCTGATGGTAGTGGTCATTGGTTAATGGTGGTACTGAAAATTGATTGTCTTTTTCTCATTTTAATGAATATTTGTGGCTTTAACAATGCAGCTCAAAAATCAGAAATTAGTAGAATATATTTCTAATGAGATTACAGAAACTAAAGTGTCCATCTGATAATGCTCTATCTAGTAGGAGGGGATTGGAATATGGTTCCAGATGGAAGGACTGATGGCCTCCCAGACTAAACAAACAGTGGTTTAACGAATTTTTGAAGACAGAAAATAATTTGAATGACATTTGGAGATATTTAAATCCTGAAGTTGAATGTTTTTCCTGGTTTAAACCTAATGGGGAGAGCAAATCCAGAATTAATTATTGGTTGGTTAGTGATAATATTTTAAAATAGGCTTTCAATCTACAATTTTTAAGGCTCCATTAACAGATCATTGCTTGATAGATTTTGTTTTAGAACCCACATTTAAGCAATTTAGAAACAAAAGTTATTGGAAGTTCAATGGCTGTCTTTTACAAAAGGAAGAATTTTGCAGTAAAATCAAGGAATTAATAAGGCGTATAGAGATAAATTAAAATTAATATTTAATTTTTAAAATTCAAAGAATTTTTCCATATATGTTTCCCTAAAGCCCTATTCGCACAGGATTAGTATTACCTGGTGACCTCTAGTCATTTATAATGACGTGCAGCATGTGGTAAGGAACATTTTTCTGTTTATGATAATGTTACGCAAAGGTTTGACATCATTTCCAGGAGATTAGTAAATTTGTGTAAAGTCACAGGCTTTTCTTATGACATTGCGAATGCGCCACAAGAAACGCTAATGGGGGGTGGGGGGATACTAATACTACAGATAATATTAATCCCATGCGAATAGGGCTTAAATAATTAAAGTTTGAAAGTAATTTTATTCGTAAGTCAGTGTTGTAATAAACCTGTTTTAAATAATGAGGGAAAACAGGGTGATAGAGCTTCAGAATAAATTAGATCATCTTTATCTTGAGAGGGCACAATGGGCGTTTGTAAAGTCACGTGCCAGGTGGATTGAGGAAGGCAAAAATGACTCTTCATATATCAGTAATTTAGAAAAAAAAAATAGGCAGCAAAAAAAAACTCCATTAAAAGTTTAATGGCGCAAGAAGAATGCAAAGATTTTAGAAGAATTGAAAAATAAGTGTTTCTGTTTTATTCTAAATTATATTCTTCAGATTTTTTCCGCATGGGTCATATATATATTTTACTAAAAGCTAAAACAATATTCCACATATTGATAACTGTTTTAAAGTTTTATGTGATTCAGATTGAAGAACTAGGCTCAGTTGTTATGAAGATACATTTAAACAAATCCCCAGGGACAGATGGGCTCACTAATAACATTTTACATTTTTTGGGGGGGATTTGTGAAATTTATTGTTTAAGGAATGTATTAAGAAGAGAGAGTTGATGGAAAGTATGAAGCAAGGCTTAATTACACTGATTCCTAAAGCTGGTGAAGATAAAAGTGTTTTGATGCTGATTATAATTTTTTTTCTGGGGCTATCGCTGCAAGACTGAAAAAGGTATTTCTACTAATTAGCAAGACACAATCAGGCTTTTTGGATGGAAGGTCAATCCATAACAATGTTAGATTAGATTTACTCGATTATGGTGAATTGGATTTCCTATTTTTTTTTTTTTAGATTTCTATAAAGTATTTGATGCTTCCATAGGTTAAGCAGCCATTTAAAGCAGTTTGGTTTTGGAATAAGATTTATAAATGATAGATTATTATAAATTATAAATTTTTCCCAGTTAAAAGGGGAATTCGTCAAGGTGGTAGTTCTCCATAACTGTTTATAATGGTTACAGAGCTATTATCTATGTTGATTAAAAATAATTATATTGTGTTGGATAGGCAAACAATAATATATCAGTTTGCATATAAATATAAATCAATATTAAATCAATGGCTGCAGAGGGATCTTACAATCTTTGGAAGAATTATTTTGTATAAAATGGATAGTTTGTCCATACTCATATACCCACCCTTCTCCTTACCCATATCAACATGAATTATTAAAGCAATATATGAGGAATTTTAAACTTATTTGGAGAAATAAATGTCAGTACATTAGAAAGGATGACATGATTAAAAAGTATGAAAATCATTCACTCATAATAACCACTCTTTTTTGTTTATTGTCCCCAGTGCAATCTTTAAAAAAGTGGATGGAATACATTTCTTTCTACATTGTGATTTTAAATGTTCAGTGAAACTTCTATCAGCAAGTGCTGCTTTATTGGAAACTATTGTTCAAGCATAACTTCACACCCCACAACAGTCCAGTTTGGAATAATAGATATAGAAAGTTTAGAAGAAAGTCTTTTTTTTCTTTCTTTTTTTTTTTTTTTTCTTTTCTAGAGCAATGGCAATCCAAAGGGATTTGAGCTATTGAAATTCCAACTGCAGTGTATTGTTAATATTTATAATAGAATGATTATAGCCATTCCAGTTGCTTTAAGATTAATTGTTAAGTAAGATACATTGAACTTCCAAGTTTCCCCAGAATTGAGGCAGCTTTCCTTAGAAGGTTATAATTTTTGTGAGAAAAAAAATGTACAAATAGTGTCACGATCTCTAGCTGGAGTGCCCACGAGCTCCGCTACAGGGCACCCATCCTGTCCATTTCCCCCAGACTCCATTTCCCATAATCCTTTGCCTGGAGACATCATCAACTGCAATCAACTGTCTCTCATCACCTCATCAGTCTCCCATTATAAGAATGGCACACACTATCATATCGCTGGTGACTGAATGTTCATATGTTTTCTGAGTTGCCTGTGTTTTTGACCCTGGATTGGTTCCTTTTTGATTGTTTGCTGCCTGCCCTGATCATTGCCTGTTTGTGGATTACTCTTCTGCCTCTGTCTGGGATATTACTGTTTGCTGTTTATGGACCCTGCCTGTTTTGACAATGCTCTCTTTTAATAAAGCCTGTATTTGGATCCCCGACTCTGTTGTCACCTCCCTCATCATAAAGAGAGTTATTCAAAATTTTATTTTGCAGGCTTACCCAAACCCAATTAGACTGGTATATATGCTTAAAGATTTCGATATGGTTGGGGAAAAAAATAAAAAATAAAGCTAAAGCTAAACCTCCTTAAGCTAAAGAGGTGAAATTCAAGATTCTAAATGAGATTTATCCTACCAGCTAATTTAAGACTGAAATTTAATTTTGATGTCAATAATTGCATTTATTTATTTATTTATTTATTATTATTATTATTATTATTATTTTTTTTTTTTTTTTTTTTGTGAAACAAGTATTGAAGCTTTAGACCATGTTTTTCTTTTTGTGTGATATGGTGCAACCTTTTTGGAGAGAGGTGCATAACTGTTATGTTTAAGGAATGTTAAATTTCCCCCCTTCAATGTGAAGTTCATGGTTTGGTATTTTTCTTGAAAACAAAGAGTTTGAATTTGTTATTAATTTCTTGTTGTGATTTAGGAAGTTTTTTATTTGCAAGTGCAGATGGTTTAAATCTAAACCCAACTTTATCCAATTGTGGAATGGGATAAAATTCATATACAAATCTTTAAAATTTGTTAAAAACAAGAAAGCCCTTAAGTTGACTTCTCTCTTGGATTTGTGTGAATTAATTTAAAAAGCCTTTTTTTGTTGTATTTAAATTTATTTTTAATACATTTTATTTATTTTTTCTGATTTGCTTATTTTATTTTGATGTTTTAATTTTATTTTTATTTTTGGTAATGCTCAACCGAGGCTGAACAAGGTTGGTTATATTTTGGAATGTGATTATGTACCTTGTTTGGTTGTCAAGTTGATGCAACACTCTGAACTCTGTGAACAAGTGATGGATTTCAGCATCTATTTATAGTGTAGGGTGCAGGGCGCTTCAGATTCTAGAGAGCATTTGATTGGACATAAATTTTGATGAGAAGCTGAAAAATCATTGATCCATACTGATGGAAGTTAGAGACTGTACGTTTTGAATGGTTGTATCTTCTAAATGTGAATTTTATCTTTGTTTTGGAGCACACTATAGCTTATAGATGACATATTCATACTAAAAAAAAAAAAAAAAAAGAGAAAAATAATTTGGTAGGTTTTTGTTTGAAAAAAAAGTGACATCCGTTTATATAAATGTGAATAGAATTTTGATTATTATACAATGTGTGAATATGAATCTCTGTATTGCCTAAAAAAGGTCGAATTCAAAAATCTGGAATCTGAGTGTGCAAAATAATCTAAATATTGAGAAAATCACCTTTAAAGTTGTTCAAATGAAGTCTTTAGCAATGCATATTACCAATCAAAAATTAAGTTTTGATATATTTACGGTAGGAAATTAATAAAATATCTTCATGGAACATGATCTTTACTTAATATCCTAATGATTTTTGGCATGAAAAAAAATCAATAATTTTGACCCATACAATGTATTTTTGGCTATTGCTACAAGTATACCCGTGCTACTTCAGACAAAATGAGCATCAGGATGCTTTTAGCTCAAGCATTATATTCTTTACCTTAAATGTTCAAACATACAGTTAATGCTTCAAGATGAGAACTAAAGAGCAAATAAAAGAAACATACACAAATTTCCATAACATACCGTCCTTTTGATTATTCTTTAATCATTCAGTATATACAACCATCAGGACATCTAGCATGTTAATTCACCAGGATTCAAAACATACCATCAACTAAAAGGGAAATGCATTTACGTTTTTCTCATATGCGAAACACAGACATCTCTACACTAGCAAACTGAGGGGAGCTTTTACACATATCATTCTTACACAATGATTTCTTTGTTATTATCGGATGAACTTGAACTAGAACTAAATCTCGGGGACTTAGTCACCCATGGTGGAATAGGGACTAAATCTGGGAAATCATCATCATTTTTGGGCACCTGTGTATACATCATCATTTGGTGATGTATACACATTATTTTCTCAATTTTTATCTCCATTCTCCATTGCAGCTTCTCCTCCATTGTTGCAAATGTCTGCACGTCTAAAATAGAATCAGTAAATTCAGTCATTAGGCAGTAATCTGCAAGCCTCTGTTAATGCCACTAGTTTAGCCACTTGGGCTGAATAGTGAGATTGCAATCAATGACCACGACAAAAGCACATCATGTTCCGTAGTCACAGCATAAATAATCTTGTTTTTGCCTGTCTCAGGGTCTCTGGAGGCTGACCCCTCAACAAAAAGCATCTTGTCAGCATTGTCAAAGGTGGTCTCTCTGAGGTCTGGCTGTGGTTTGCAAACATCTTCAAGCACAGTTACACAGCAAAGTTCTTCCTTCTCCCCCTCTGTTGCAAGGTTCAACACAGAGCAGCGTTTCACTGTCACATTTGGATTTTTAAGCAATACAGTGTGGTATCTTATCCAGCGAGCAATTTTGGAGAGCATCTGATGGACGCAAAGTGCGTACGCTATTCTCTGTCATCAGTAACGCATGGATACGTATTGTACGCTTATTTACGCTTTGATTTGAACGGAAACCTCGTATCCATGTGTTACTGATGACAGAGAATAGCGTACACACTTTGCGTCCATCGGATGCTCTCCAAAATGGCACTACGCTAACACAGAGAGACAGAGAGGAGACGAATTGTTGAATAAATGTCATTATTTTTATTTTCTTTGCGTAGAAAAAGTATTCTCGTCGCTTCATAAACTTGAACCACTGATGGCAGATGGACTATTTTGACAATGTTTTTTTATACTTTTCTGTGCCTTGACAGTGTAATTTACTTGGCAGTCAATGGGACAGTCACAAGCCTCCCGATTTTCATCTAAAATATCTTAAATTGTGTTCCGAAGACGAACTAAGCATTTACGGGTTTGGAACGACATGGGGGTAAGTGATTAATGACAAAATATTCATTTTGGGGTGGAGTATCCCTTTAAGCATTTTGGCAACCCGGCAGTCACAGGATTTAATTTGCTAGAAAAATAAGCTGCTGGTCTCAACCTGCACCCATGGTTCTGCAGCTGCACAGATGTCATACAGCCGTTTCTTTCATCCACAGTCTTCACAAATGGAGAGGGTGCGCTCTGTAATTGAATTTTCAAACTTACGAAGACATTTTCTGCCTCCATTTCACTTTGTCATGAGACTGCAAACCCTTCCCATGAGTCAATGCGCTCAGAGGGTCTTCTAGGATTGCATAATTTGGGAAGAATGTGCAACAATATGAACACATTCCCAAGAATGACAATAGTTGTTTCTTTGCAGATGGTTTTGGAATTTTTGAATGGCCTCAACCTGTTTTGCAGACAGTGACTTCCCATAATGACGTGCACCAAAATTGTAACTTGCTGTTGTGCAAACTGTAACTTTGACAAGCTTGATTTATGACCTGCAGAGCAGTTTAACAGTGTCTTTTTCACACTGCTCCTTTGTTGGGCTGCATACCATCAAGTCGTCAATGTACTGCAATAGGGTGGTGCCAGGTGTCAGGAGTAATGGTTCTAGACTCCTTCTCAGTGCCTCTTTATGTATTGTTGGTGATTCCCAGTAGCCTTGGCATAATCTTGTAAAAGTGTAACCTTTCCCATTAAAATTGAATGCAAACCAGAATTGCTATTGTGCTGTTATCACCACAAGTTCAGCTCCTTTTATTAAAACCATGTCATACTTATGTTATATCAATGTGATCTCATGAGAATTTGTATGTATTTCATGTAAAATGTGGTTCTACAAAACGTACATTTACTTACAGGCACTAAAACATTGTTACGATTACCAGCTGGAGTGCCCATGAACTCCACTAGAGGGCACTCCACCTTGGACTCTTGCCATTTTTTTTCTGAACTCCATTTCCCATGTGTTCCTTGCCCCTCATGTGATCTTGTCATGTGCTACCCTTGTCTGTTTGTTATGTTCTGATTGGTTCCTTGGTTGCATGTGTCTTGTTCTCATTGGTTGGTTTTGTCATGTTTTCTCCTTGTCTAGTATAAAAGATGCACACACACACTCTAGAGCGCTGATTATTTAATAGCCATTTCTTGTTCCTAGTTTCTATGTTTTCCCTTTTTGTTTAGTTTAACTGTGTTTTTGATCCTTGGACTGTTTCCTTGTTTTTTGTTTGTTTGCTGCCAGCCCTGACCATTGCCTGTTTGTGGATTACTCTTTTGCTTCTGCCTTGGATTATACTGTTTGCTGGTGTTCGGCTCTGCCTTTTTTGAAAACGTTTGTTAATAAAGCATTGCATTTGAATCCCCAACTCCATTGTCACAACTCCCACGTTACAACACTGATGTATTTATAGCATTTTAACGTACAATACTGCCATATTTTCAGAATTTTAACGTACAATACTGATGTATTGACGACACCTAAATGTAAATTATTTATGTATGGACAACTTTACACACTTACAAATGAATTCTTATGAATATTGAAATCGTGACATTAACTTTTTATATTCAGTTGTCATATCAATAGCATTATGTGTTCAATTGCATTATTAAATTAAGCTAACTCAATTACTTAATACAAAATGATTATGACTGCCAGCTCGTTTGGAAAAATACATAATGTAAAACAATAATACACTTTAAACCCTTAAAATGAATACCATTTCTGCGGTTGTTTACCCATTACTTATCATATAATATTTACTTTATTTGCTGTGTTTTCTCTGACATGCTGTGACTGACAATAGAACCATAAAATACACCAAAAAGGCAACATAATTACAAAAGGATCAGTTGTATTCCTGCGCTGTAATCCAAATCTTCAGAATCCATATGACTGTGAGGAACAGAACCACACTCAAGCCTTTATATAGCGATCTTCATCTCCAACCTGAACAGCGACAAGCAGCAATACCCATGCTGAGTCACTGCTGACTCGCTCGTTACAAATTCAAAAATATAAAAATCGAACGTTCATTGGCTCTCTCCTGCGTTGTCACAGATTGCGACATACAGTGTTTCTGGTTAAGTGTGTTTGAAAGAGAAATGTATTCCTATAGGTAGATGTGATCAGCTGAGAGTCAGCTAATGTAAGCTTGACTCACGTGACCTGCCAGAACTAATGCTATACGGTTCATGTATACTCTGCACCTCACACAAACCTACTATATTCCTCTGGAGAGGACTGTGGCTGCAACGCCTCATCATTTGGACTGCTTTTGATACGACTTTTGATATTTTGCAATAAATAAATTATTGTGATTGAACTTATCTTTCTGTCACCAATTTGGCACATATTTTTAAGAAATATATGGTTAGGAGTGGGATTAGCGACTATAAAAAATATATTTTTAATGCTATATTATTACTAAAATGGTAATTTTCCTGCATATTTCAGTTTATTACATTTTATATCTTTTTATAGTCAATGTAAATGGGTAGGTTTCAGTTTGGGGGTAGGTTAAGTGGTCTAAAAATCAAAATTGCTTATCAATACAATTTTAAAAATGCACTGATACAAATTGATATAAGATATGAGACTTTTTTTTAGCTAAAAATACATAGCAATTTTTACGTTTTAAACGTTGTAATACGTCCAAATTGTACATTTCAGCATCAATAAAAACTTAAAAAATTGTACGTTTTGTGATTGTATTTTGTAGGATGTTACGTACTAATACCTACATTATAAACAATGAGACCAGGCTGGTTTTGGCCACAAAATTTCTGGGACGTCCCTTGGAGCCTGTATGACTACTGTTCATTTCACATGACATGCACTGCACTCATATTGACCAAATATTACAATATTACACACATACATAACAATAGTTTCACTAATGTCAGTAGCAAACTGTATCCAGTATAGTCTGTATCCAGTTTGTGTGAGACGTGCAAGGTGCAATGTAAATCTGAAACTGCCATAACATCAGCTCATTGTGTCACTCTCATATGGAGCCACTTTTCTCAGGCTTCATGCTACTTGTACATTAATCAGCTTCCACTGATATGCGTAGTGAACATCTCCCACTCCGTTTTCATCATTTCTACTCTTATACCCTCTGGCATGGAAATGAGTGAGATTCCTAGTTTGCACATCAAATCTCTTCTTACTTAGTTTACTGGACACGTTTCAGACATTAAGAAAGTGTTTTTTATTACCCTACCAATTTGGTCTTTGAATCTTAAGGGTGTCGTAAAATATTATTTTTGCATTTGACTGGATAGTCCTATCGAACAGGCATAGTTGCCATTCTTTCTAGATGGTGTTGTGAATTCACATGTTCTAATCACTGAACTTGTAGTGCCAGAATCGACTATGAAAGATTGCCCTGATGTGCAGAAAGTTATTCTTGGTAATTGTTTGGTCTCAGTCCATTATTGAAACTGTTCTTCAGATGAGCTTGCCACAAACCCATATTCGACCCCAAGTCTTCTGGGGTATCAATTCCACTGTTGGTGCAAAACACTTTGTGCAGTCTTGAGCAATCCGTTTGCTTGCAGGCAGCTATTCGAGCTGTGTCGATTTTGTTTGGGAAGATTTCATTCAAGGCATCGTACTGTTCAGTAATGTCTAATCTGTAATCAGCATTGTTGGCGTTACTCCAGTCCCTGACTACTGCTGGGTCGTGGATGTCACCTGGTGGGAGGCTGCAGGCAGTTGTGATTCCCTCTGCTATGGTGCCAGTGGGGCCGATTCTTCCTTATTGTATGGTGGTGGTGGTTGTTCTGGTGACTGTGGTTTGAATGGGGCCAGGAGTCATAGTGTACCTTGAGACACTCCAGCTCAGCTACTGGATAAAGAGAAGGAGGCAAAGAAAATTTCTTAGGAGAGGGATCTGTTACATTTTCATCACTTTCCCTTCGGGCATGTGCTTCATTGTCTATTTCCTCTCCACGTTCAGCTTCCTCATACCACATATTAAGACATTTCTCTTGCATTTGAAGAAAATCCCTAAATCCATTATATTTACCTTCTTATTTGCTTCATTTCTGATTTCTCTTTTTCTAATTTTCTTTCATTTTGTTAAATTTTTCCAGACTAAATGTCTCTTGTTCTAGTAACCCATGGTATCCATTTAATATAGCACTGCTGTCAGCACGTACTACTCCATTCAACTTGAGCCTGCAAACTGTTTGATTTGCTCAATGTTAGATTGTCTTTGAGCTGTGGTGGGAAAATATTTCCACCTCTGAATGTGAGGCAATAACTCGGAGAGTATTGTAGAATAAGAAAATAGAAGGTTTATTCTTGCAAGAAGGTCAGACAATCATACAGAGCATCTGCGGAGTGTGTGACAAAGATGAACACTTCGACTCAGTATTTATATCCTAATCAGACCAGGATGTTTCTATCTCATCCAATCATAATGCATACTCAACATAATGTTTCCTTTTAGGCTATCTGTCTATTTCCCCTCAGATCAGAGTTATTTTGCTTTTCTAAGTATTTAGGGTGTAGGGCCACTTAGTAAAAGAAAAAATCATTTCTTGTCTCTTTTTGGCATGTGGTATCAACATGAGCATCAGGATGCTTTTAGCTCAAGCATTATGTTCTTATATGGTCTAACACACTGTTAATGCTTCAAGATGAGAACTAAGGAGTAAATAAAAGAAACATACAGAAACTAAAAATTTTCATAACACCCTCAAACCATCTAAAAAGAAAAAGATAATTTTCATCCCAGACTGCAGAAAATCTAATCAGACTCAGGTCAACCAAGATGTAGATAAGTTTTTTTCCTTCATTGCAACAGATTTGGAGAAATTTAGCATTGCATCATGCTCACCAATGAATCCTCTGCAGTGAATGGGTGCCAACAGCTGATAAACAGTCCAAACAGCTGATAAATATTTGATGAAACAATAATGAAACAATATTTGTTTAGAACTGTTTTGGACTGTATTTGCTTGTAAACGGTGCTTGATCTGTGGATATTTCTCTCCTGATTCAGTCAAGACCACTTTTTTACTGGAGAAAGGAATGATATTGATAGAGTACATGTATTTTAACCAAAGCAATGGTTTGAAGTTAAACATTTCTTGATGGGTTTGTATCTTACGAACACACAACTTTTCGCACAAGATGTTAAATGATGGACTGGAGTGGTGTGGATTACTTGTGGATTATTGTGATGTTTTTATCAGCTGTTTGGACTCTTATTCTGACAGCACCCATTCACTACAGAGGATCCATTGGTGAGCAAGTGATGTAATGCTAAATTTCTCCAAATCTGTTCAGATGAAGAAAAAAACTCATCTACATCTTGGATGGCCTGAGTGTGAGTCAATTTTCAGTAAATTTTCATTGTTTGGAGAACTATTTCTTTAATTACACACATTTTCTGCAGTCTGTGAAGAAAAAAGAATTTTTTTCACAGTATTGTATTAAAACTTTTATTGCACTTTTTTTTTTTTTTTTACATTGGGGAGCGGCATAAATAGATTCACAGAGCCTGATATCACTTGAACATTCATTCAAACATTTTCCCCACAAAGTAAATCCCAAAAACAATATCGCAAACATAACTGTACAGTACATGCAATAAATCTTTTATCTGAAAAGAAAGTACAAGAAGAGCTAAATTTTTCAAAAATTTTTTGGCAGATAAATCATTACTAGTAATTTTAAAGGCACGATCAATACCTGAGATGCACCAGATAGCATATGAAAATGTATTACCTCTTAAAATATCTCTTAAATCAAGCATTTTCTGTTGCATTAAAACCATTTCAATAAAAAAACTTCAACATATCCACATTATATTTTACATAACATTGGTAAAATAGGCCTACTTCAATATCACATCCTCGATATACCATTTCTTTGACTGATTTCTCAATTGTTATTGTCTTTGTGGTTCAGAATCTTCTTCCCAAGCATTTTTTAAGATGTTGTCCAGAAAAACACCTGAGGACTGTGTTGTCATCTTTCTGAAAACGAGGTCTAAAAATTCACCCTATATGATGCTAGAATTGCACACTGAATGTTCATCTCATCAGTCTGGTTGAGATTCTGTGGTTCATAGAAATAAAGGATTACAGTTAAACATTGAAATGTGTGTGAATACATTTATTGGGAAAAAAAAAGTTCTTTGATTTGTATATATGTACATGACTTACAGTTATATCTTCCATGTAGTAGCAGTGGCGCAGGTTGAGGTGGCCAATGAAGTTGCGGCTGTAGTACTGTGGATCACCGTGGGGCGTCTGCACACACACTGGACACACCTAGAGAGCGCCAGAGAGCACACACAAAAAATCTTGATGCTTTTTCCGTTTCTGAAACTATAGCAGTCAGCAATACTGAGTCATTCAACTCTTAAGTGTGTAATTTGGGGATGTTAAAATATAAGTAAGCCATTTATAGGTTGATCCCCTCTGAAAAGTGTAGCACTGTGACATTTAGAGCTATCAAACATTGCTGTGTATGTATGAGCATCACAACCAGCCCAACTTTGCAACACTGGTTCAATCAATAGTGTGAATTTGTGGTGGGACAATCTGTTTGTTCAGACCAATAATAGATAGGGGGAGTGTTCTGTAATCAAGTTTCAAAATTGCCAAAACTGTTTGAAAATTCAGTTTGGCGATGCTAAAGGTAAGAATTACTCACTTCAGATTTAAATATAACTGAAGGAACTACTTAATGTTTCAAATGAATGTTCTATAAGTTTAACTCAACACGTGATTGGATATTAGAATCACTCCACATGATGTATACACATGAATGGTGACTGACCACATGTTTGCTGTCATTGACATGATGTTCATTGCAGTGATCACGTAGATCGAGTTCATCCAGTCCATTCTCCTGGCAGTACGGACACACAAAAGTCCTCACAGTTAAACTGAAAAGAAAAAAATCAGGAAAATTAGTACGTCAAAGACTGTATTTTTTAGTGTTTTTAGCAAAATGCTTAAGTCTGCTAAAAATAAAGTTTCTAAAATGGGAAATTATTTTTAGAATCATTTTGGGTTCCCCAAATAATCTGAAGAACCCTTTTTTCACCATAAAGAACCTTTTGTGCAATGGAATTTTAAAGGTTCTGCATGTAGCATAGATGCTGATAAAGTACCTTTATTTTCAATAATGATCTTATTGATTATCTTTCTAAAAAGATATGCCAAAATAAATAAATACTATTTTGAAATAGCCCAATTTTTGGATTGTGTAAATGGTGCATTATATCATGGGAATGTACACTATATTTTGGACAATAGTTTGTGGACAAGAAAAATCAGATGAAAGTGTTTTTCTGATGTGAAATTTAGAAAGAGATGTAATAAAATAATGTCATTTTCATTTTCACTTTGTGCGCAGTAAGGGGTTTTCCAAGCTGTTGTCCAGGTACAGTCTAGAACAGGGGATTTCAGGGGAATGCAATGGGGGTAATAAGGGATCCGTGTAAATTTTAGAGAAAAACAAACAAATAAATAATAATATTAAAAGACTTAAATAAATAACTGAATACTGAAATAAATAAATAACAATACAAGATTAAAATAAATAATTACATTAAAAAAATAAATACAAATATATTAAAATAAATAATAAAATTGATTATAAAATAAATAAATACTAAAAATGATTAAAGTAAACAAGTATGAAAGTATTTGGATTGGAT
The DNA here is from genome assembly GCA_039654775.1 of Spinibarbus caldwelli. Classification (NCBI taxonomy): domain Eukaryota; kingdom Metazoa; phylum Chordata; class Actinopteri; order Cypriniformes; family Cyprinidae; genus Spinibarbus; species Spinibarbus caldwelli. The sequence continues at coordinate 13,585,142 of CM077240.1, forward strand.
ATATTATATATGATTGCTATATACATTATATGTGACCCTGGACCACAAAACCAGTCATAAGGGTTAATTGAGATTTATACATAATCTAAAAGCTGAATAAATAAGCTTTCCATTGATGTATGGTCTGTTAGGATAGGACAATATTTGGCAGAGATACAACTATTTGAATATCTGGAATCTGAGGGTGCAAAAACAAAAATCTAAATATTGAATAAATTGCCTTTAAAGCTTTCCAAATGAAGTACTTAGCAATGCATATTACTAATCAAATATTAAATTTAAATATATATTTATGGAAGAAAATTTACAAAATATCTTCATGGAACATGATCTTTACTTATCCTAATGATTTTGGGCATAAAAGAAAAATTTATAATTTTGACCCATACAATGTATTTTTGGCCATTGCTACAAATATACCTGTGCTACTTAAGACTGGTTTTGTGGTCCAGGGTCACATATATGAAAATATATAGCTGCTATTTTAGCTGCCTTTTAAATTTTAGGATGAGAGCCCTAAGGATGATCCTATTTGGGGGTTTATGGCAACTAAAAGATTGAAAACCCCTGTCATTGTGTGCCTTATGATTAGGATTTGTTGAATTACTGGAATAACCAAACATGTTAATTAGAAGGGGTTTTCCGCATGCTTTTCGCAATGTAGTGTGTTTGTGAACAGAAGTGAATAAACAGATGTCCTCACCCCTGAGATTGTGGATTCATCTCCATTTGACTGATCTCCGTTTGCCATGGCCTGTGAATGAAACAAAAATGAGTTATCCAAACCATAGTGTCAATCAAATAATTATCCTCTAGATGGTACTTACCATTCATCCATTGTAGCCTGCACATCATCCTGGGACGGGGCAGGGTTTAGTGGGAGTGCGGCAGGGGCAGGTGGTGGGAGGACTTGGATAAGACCACTCGGGGCAGCAGTTAAGGGTGCCGGATATGGGGCAGGAATTAAATTCGCAAGTGGAGCTCTGATCCGAGGCATAGGAACAGGCCGTGCAGAGGAAATTAAAGGGGAAGGGGCTTGATTCTGTGGGGCGGGTGGCACTGCAGCCTGATTGGGCAGACTGGCTTGAGCGGCAGTGTCTGCCTGTTGTCCCACTGAACCTCGAAGTCGGCCGAGGAGACTGTTGGTTTAAAAGAAATTATGAATTCTTTAGCATTTGACAGAAAATATGCTAAATAATGAAACTGGCCTGAGACTTACGTATGTATGTTTGCACCAACAGGACTTCTTGAATTAAATGTTTGAAAATCCCCTGGCAGGATTGGGTGCAGATGCCTCCTCCTACTAGGAGGCTGAAACAAAAAATATTCAAATCATGCAATCCTTGATGGCCTCCACTCACAGAGACTGATATTTATTACTCACTTTAGCAGGGCTTTTACTTACTAGGAATGGATTATTTGCATAATCACGGTTGTCTACTGAGCTTCTGCAGTGTGGACAATGAGACCTGTATCGAAAAGACTGACTGAGGCATCGCTGGCAAATTCTGAAAGTACAAAGAGAGTCAAAGCGTACTTGTGAAAGAGCATAAAATAATCAACATGAAGATAAATGGTCGGCTGGCAAGGCTGGCAATCTTGGCCAACCAATCATGTGATGGAATTTCCCTTTAGAAATACTTTCACTTTTTGCTGCCAGTAAATGCTCAGGTTATTTTCTAGAAATGATATGTACTTATGAATAAGGAGAGACTGCAAATGTATAGCACATGAAAAAAAAAAAAAGCAAATAAAATAAATGTCCAGCATAAAAGCTATTTCCAACTACAAAAGCACATTTTGAAGAAAATCTGATTTACTGAATTAATTTGATTTATAATCACTCATCAAATATATTTTACAATTACACATTTTTATACAAGGCATTACTGTAAACTATATATTAGCATAATATTAAATTATATTACACAAACCTACAAGTTTGATCCACAAGTTTGCCTGTTTGTAAAGTCTCCACATGAAGTCACCAAAATCCCCATCTATGCCAAATATAAGCCACACTTACACTTTTCCACAGCATGGAGACGGATGAGAAGGATTCTGTATGTTTTCCCTGCATACAGGACACTCTTCTTCTGAAGCGGACATGTCCAAATCGTCTGCTGTTTAGTCTGTTTAGTCTGTCTGTCTGTCTACAGGCAGTCACGTCTCTTCTGATACCTTCACTTTCAGGTTGTACAGCTTAAATGCAGTTCAACTTCCTTATGGTCATAAAGAGGGAGTGTATTACTTCAGCTGCTTTCTTTTCATGATGATAAATATAGAACCGGTTTAACCTGAAAAGTACTAATTTTGTAAACAAATCTTTAGTGATGACACTCGGGACTGTGACAGAAATAATACTTAAAGTTTCAGAATCTGTCTATAGTTTATGAGCATTTTTGTATGAAAGCAACAGACTGATAAACTGATTAGAAGTTAACTTTGTTGGCATATTAATATACTTTCTGTACATACAACTTTAATCGTGCCATTTAACAGTTTTATTTAATGTCACATCAATCAATCCGTCTTTAATGTTGACAGAGCTGTAACTTTTGGTTTCACCTACGTATCTATCTATCTATCTATCTATCTATCTATCTATCTATCTATCTATCTATCTAAACTGCAAAATCGTCAGTGTTAATATCCATTATATAAAATGTAACATCATCGTTTCATGTTCATTTATATGTGTTCACACTACCCATGTTACACTTTTTAAACTTTCTGATACCAGTTTTGTGTTGATTCAACACTCTATATTAATCTGTTTGTCAGTGTGTCTTTGTCTAGCTTTAGTACCGAGAGTAAAAGGGCTATTTAGGGACAGCAGGACTTTTATTATGGCAGACGCAGAGCTTTTATGTCATTGCGGAAGTAAAGTCACCTGACCGCCGCTAAGCTTCTTGGGCAAAATCGATCAGCAGGCAGCAGTGGATTTCAACATGTCTGCCTTCGGCTGTCAGTGAAGGAGGTGTTTGTTTTCAGCTCAACAGCAGATCCGTGAGCTCGGTGAAGAACAGACGAGGTGCGCTCATGGCTCAGTGCGTGCAGTCCGTGCAGGAGTTCATCCAGGACTCGTTCGTGCCGATGGTGGCCGTCCTGTGCAGCGAGGACGCGGAGAGAGTGACCCGCAAAAACAGCCTGAGCTTCCCGGAGCTGCTGCGGCCTTTCTGCCGCCTGACGTCCGAGGGTAAGAGGCCAGCTGATCAGACAACCGCGGATCACCCACCACAACTGATGATCACTAGATAAGACGGTTGTTAGACAGCTCCCTTACACACACACACACACACACACACACACACACACACACACAAAAACCTAGTGAGCTGTCTGCCAAGACATTGATTAAAACAGTCCAGGTGCCATTACAACGTTCAGACGGGAAAAAATACAGTCTAGCCAGGCAGTTCAGTATAGGTTTTGAGAGAAATGCCCAAAAATGCTCTCTAGCAAGGCAGCTTGCTAGAATTTGAGACACACTGAAAATGATGCCTAAGTAGGCAGCTCACTAAATTTTTTTTGTTACACGCCCAAAAGTGCTGTCTAAATAGGCAGCTCACTAAATTTTGAGAGACGTGCCCAAAACATCTGTTTAGGTTGACAGCTAACTAGGTTTTGAGAAACACATCCAAAAAATGTTTCCATAAACAGCTAACTGGATTTTTAGTCATGCACCTTAAATTGCTAGTCTAGGTCGGCAGCTCATTAGATTTTTAGGCCCTATTCTTTGTCCAGTGAGACCTCTGGGCAGACGTCTTTGTAGACTGTAATGTGGACTACTTTTTTTTTTTTTTTTTTAGTGGCAGTCGTCTATGGTTGCTAATATATTTCTGTATGCTTTTTTGCACTGCATCCTGAGGGGCCCGGGGGCCTTAGAGGTCAGCCCAGGGCTGTAATGGTCAGTAAATTCTCTGTGTGTTAAGGAACTGTGTGTTAGGGTCTTCTGCACAGAGGGGCCTGGTGCTCTATCTGTTTCTATGGGTACTTCCTCAGTAAGTTTTGGTGCCACAAATCTTTGGAGACCTTTGATAGTGTAAGGCCTTCTGGCCCATTCCATAATCCAGCTCTGATCCTCAGTCAAATGATAGGAAAGGTTTCAAACCAGATTCATCTGAATTTGATCTCTCTGTTTGTGAAATCTGATCTGATTTCCGCTCACCTGACCATTTAGACAGACACAGCACAGATCAGATGCCTCTGTTGATGAGGGTTAGATTACCTCTGGTCTGGCTGGAGGGGTCTGTGTTTGGCCTGTGCTGTTAATCACCAGCCTTTATCTAGTAAAGGATATGGGATAATTCTAAAGAGGCAGTCAATCAGATCAACTGGCTCAACTTATGATACTACCATTGTTTACAGTGACACAGTAGTCAGTGAACGACCAAGATACACTACTGATCAAAAGTTTGGGGTTTTATTATATATATATATATATATACACACACACATACAATGGTGTGAAAAATTTTGCCCCCTTCTTGATTTTTTACTTTTTTGCATGTTTGTCACACTTTAATGTTTCAGATCATCAAACAAATTTAAATATTAATCAAATATAACACAAGTAAACACAACATGCAGTTTTTAAATGAAGGTTTTTTTTATGAAGGGAAAACAAAATCCAAACCCACATGGCCCTGTGTGAAAAAGGGCCATGAAAAAGGGTTAAAACATAACTGTGGTTTATCACACATGAGTTCAGTTTCTCTAGCCACACCCAGGCCTGATTACTGCCACACCTGTTCTCAATCAAGAAATCACTTAAATAGGACCTGCCTGACAAAGTGAAGTAGACCAAAAGATCATCAAAAGCTACACATCATGTTGAGATCCAAAGAAATTCAGGAGCAAAGAAAGTAATTGAGATCTATCAGTCTGGAAAAAGGTTATAAAGCCATTTTTAAAGCTTTGGGGCTCCAGCGAACCACAGTGAGAGCTATTATCCACAAATGGCAAAAACATGGAACAGTGGTGAACCTTCCCAGGAGTGGCCGGCCGACCAAAATTACCCCAAGAGCGCAGCGACGACTCATCAAAGAGGTCACAAAAGACCCCAGAACAACATCCAAAGAACTGCAGGCCTCACTTGCCTCAGTTAAGGTCAGTGTTCATGACTCCACCATAAGAAAGAGACTGGGCAAAAATGGCCTGCATGGCAGAGTTCCAAGACGAAAACTGCTGCTGAGCAAAAAGAACATAAAGGCTTGTCTCAGTTTTGCCAGAAAACATCTTGATGATCCCCAAGACTTTTGGGAAAATACTCTGTGGACTGACAAGACAAAAGTTGAACATTTTGGAAGGTATGTGTCCCATTACATCTGGCGTAAAAGTAACACAGCATTTCAGAAAAAGAACATCATACCAACAGTAAAATATGGTGGTGGTAGTGTGATGGTCTGGGGCTGTTTTGCTGCTTCAGGACCTGGAAGACTTGCTGTGATAAATGGAACCATGAATTCTGCTGTCTACCAAAAAATCCTGAAGGACAATGTCCGGCCATCTGTTCGTGACCTCAAGCTGAAGCGAACTTGAACTGAAGCGAAGCAGGACAATGATCCAAAACACAACAGCAAGTCCCCCTCTGAATGGCTGCAGAAAAACAAAATGAAGACTTTGGAGTGGCCTAGTCAAATTCCTGACCTGAATCCTATTGAGATGCTGTGGCATGACCTTAAAAAGGCGGTTCATGCTCAAACCCTCCAGTGTGGCTGAATTACAACAATTCTGCAAAGATGAGTGGGCCAAAATTCCTCCACAGCGCTGTAACAGACTCATTGCAAGTTATCGCAAACGCTTGATTGCAGTTGTTGCTGTAAGGGTGGCCCACCCAGTTATTAGGTTTAGGGGGCAAGCACTTTTTCACACAGGGCCATGTGGGTTTGGATTTTGTTTTCCCTTCATAATAAAAAACTTCATTTAAAAACTGCATGTTGTGTTTACTTGTGTTATCTTTGATTAATATTTAAATATGTTTGATGATCTGAAACATTAAAGTGTGACAAACATGCAAAAAAATAAAAAATCAGGAAGGGGGCAAACAATTTTTCACACCACTGTATATATATATACCCGGGATACCAGAAGCGCATATGTTAACACACTGCCCATGAGGCTTTTGGCGCTGACTATTAATAGTTTTCTTTATTTTATTTTATTTTATTTTATTAATTAATATTTTACAAGCCTCTAATGCTAATCAAGGCTGCATTTGTTTGATCAAAAAATGCAGTAAAAACAGTAATATTGTGAATTTAAAGTAACTTCTTTCTATTTTAATATATTTTGAAGTGTAATTTATTCCTGTGATGCAAAGCTGAATTTTCAGCATCATTACTCTAGTCTTCAGTGTCACATGATCCTTCAGAAATAATTCTAATATGCTGATTTGGCACCTAACATTTCTTATTATCAATGTTGAAAACAGTTGCTTAATATATTTGTGGAAACTCTTCCACTTTTTTTCACTTTTGAAAAAAAAACTTTTGATTAGTTTAATGCATCTTTGCTGAATGAAAGTATAATTTTATAAACTTTTAAAAACAATGTTGAACAGTAGTGTACATTTGACAACAGATGCCATTTTAATTGGTTCATTAAAAATGTCAGTCACTCTTACGACAAGAAATTTTCCTATTAGCCCAGGGCTTGCAATGTCATTTTGGATAAATGTAAATGTAACGAACTCTTTTATTCATAAGAACATGTGCTATAAAAGGATTTGCAAATATGCAAATAATTCTGAAAGTTTGTGGAAATTTTTTTTTTGGTTTTACAAAAAAATATTTGAACAAAATAACATTATTAACCAAAAACCAATTATTAACATTTAAAAAGCTGATCATGTTCCATTTTACTCTGGAGCAACTGAAATGGGTTTTGTGCACTGTTTCCTATTTCATTTGTTTTCAGTTTTTGTTCCTTGAACTGCTTTTATTGACTGAAATCTTACAATCGCTCCATTTATCAACAATATTGGTCATTCAGGAATCATGCAATTCTGAGAAAACGTGGCACACATTTTGTATAGTACAACAGATGCAGACTTCTCATATCAGTCATAGATGACACTAATACACTTCTCGTCAGAGAACTCTTTCAGATGCTAAGTAAAACCCATTTCTCACATTGCATTTGTTGCAGTGTGTTATGGATTCGTAGAAAAGCTGGTAACACAGTTAGGTTGACCCACATGAACACAGTGCTCTCTTTATGCGTGTGTGTCCCTCAGTGATGTGATTGGATTTTTTCAGGAATGGCTTGGCAGCAGAGGAGCAAAGTCTGATCTTTATTCTATATGTCGTGCTTATCATGTGAACTGTGGAATGAAAACACACAGGTTCATTATGGGAGAATGTTCGGTAGAGGGGTGGCAACATATTTGAGCTGGGTGTTATTGTCATGCATGTTGCAAGGGAAGGGTGGATGGATGAAGAGGGATCAGGTGGGGTCCAGAGGTGGTCCTCTGTCATAAGACTAGTGGAAACCCAGCTGTGTTTGGCTATTCCTCAACCCTGACAGATTTTCAAGATGGCAGTCATAATAGATTGTAAATAATTTATTAAAAGTGTTTGCATTGTGCTGATCTCATTAAATATAATTTAAAAAAAAATATTCTAAAGAAAAGAATAGTACCATTTCAGAATTATATTATATTATATTATATCCCAGTTATAAAATCCCAAAGATTAAGAATTTTAATAATGATATTTAATTCATTCATTCATTCTTTTTTTTTTTTGGAAAGAATTTAATTCTTTTGTTCAGCAAGGATGCATTAAATTAATAAAAAGTGACTAAAGATATTTGTTACATAAAATTTATATTTCAAATCACTGCTGTTCTTTTGAACTTTATTTTCATATAAGAAAATGCAGAATGGTTTCCACAAAAATATTAAGAAGCACAGCTGTTTTTTGATAGTAGTAATAAAAAAAAGTTATAAAAACTGGTATTCTTGAGCATCAAATCAGCAGATTAGAATGATTTCTGAAGGATCGTGTGACACTGAAGACTGGAGTAATGATGCTGAAAATTCAGCTTTGCATCCCAATAATAAATTACATTTTAAAATATATTAATAGAAAACTTTAATAAGAAAACAGGTACTTGAAATTAACAATATTTCAAAATATTACTGTTTTTACAGTATTTTTTTTTTTATCAAATAAATGCAGCCTTGATAAGCATAAGAGACCATCCAAAAACATTTTTAAAAATCTTGCAGACCTCAAATTTTGCTCAGTTACTTTGTGTAAAGAAATTATATTAATATACATTTATGATAAAGGACTTGTGGTCCAGGTTGAACCAGCCTTGGGTTCTAGACTGTGTAAATCCCCATTTACACCAAGAACGATAACTAAGATATAGTTCTAAAAATCGTTCTCAATATTAAAGAATAGCTGAGTCCACACCACAGCTATAACGATAAAGGCACAGAGAAACGATATCGCTGGAATCACTTTCAGAACATTTTTTTTTCCAGCTGATGAACGATACAAACATTGACACCCAATCAGAATCCATCCTGCTATAACGAGCTTGAAATTTAAAGCGGCAGTCGTGTGTGCGCTTAGAATAAACTGTAGATATCGTCTGCTGGTGTGGACGCTAATATAGTTATCTTTATAGTTATTGTTCTTGGTGTGAAGTTGTGAATGGGCCTTAAGTCTAGAATATAGAATTAGCAGCACCATTATTAATTTGACACCAGCCAGTTCATCTTCTTTTTTTTGCTCTTGTTACCATACTGTAGGTCACCTGCGTGACCCCAATAACCAGGTGGTTGTGGTGAAGGGCCTCCGGATCAGCGTGACTGGGATCAACACACGGCCTCCACAGACCCCAGAGATGCACAGACTCCTCAGCCAGGCGGTCTCTGTCTGCCAGCCTCCTGAAGGGTCGCCCGCCAACGTCATCACGGCTGGAGACTACGACCTCAACATCAGCGGTAAGTGCTTGCAAAGACTTTTCTGTTCACTTTAACTTCACCAGGGGAAATCCTGATTATGTTATTGCCACATTTTAAAGTAGGAAAGTGGAAACGGCCTGAAGTGAACAAAAACGGGGAACTGAGAGATTGTTGCCTTATGCAGCATACGTTTTAGAGAATCTCCAAATTTTTTATAATTTTTATGAAGTATGTGACTCTTAGTTAGCAGTATTCAGTCGCCTGCATGACATCAGCTGTTTTGTCTATGAATTTACATGTATGCTACCAGTGAGTGGGCAATATGAGAAATCACAGTATTATGATAGCAATATATATCACAATATACAGTGATATGATGCACAGAAAAATAATAGTTCTGATTTCCAAAGTAATGGCAGACCTTTAGAAAATGGGATAAATTTGGATTTTACAAATTTTATAGTATTTAAGGTCTGCAGTTAAACAGCTTTAAAAAATAAAATAAATAAATACTTTGGTGTTTTATACTTTTTAATGCAAAACACTGTTTTATCTGTATGTGTGTGTGTGTATATATATATATATATATATATATATATATATATATATATATATATATATATATATATATATACACATATACACATACATACATACATGCATACATGCATACATACATACATATACATATGTATAAATATATAAATAATAATTATAGTTTCTGCTGGGGGTATACAAACATTTTAGAAAAGCAACAAGAAAATTACAAAAAAAATTAAAAAAAATAAATTGAGTAGCTTCTTCTGGACAGAAAAAGGGTTTGATCTCTCCAAAAAAAGACTAATAATTATAGATTCTGCAGGGGGTGTGTAAACATTTTGGAAAAGGAATATGAAAATAAAAAAAATGTTTAGCTTTTTCTGGACAGGAAAATATTATGATCTCACTTTAAGAAAAAAAGATAATTATAGATTCTGCAGGGGGCTTGTAAACATTTTATGAAAGTTATTAATATCAACATTTATTTATTTTATTTTATTTTTTATTTTTTGAATGAGACTAATTGCATAGTAATCTCTCATGTCAGCACCTGATGAGGGCAGCAGAGCCATTGAGGGGAAAAGTGAGAATTAAATGTTGTAATTGTCCATGAAATTAAAGAGTTTGGTTTGCACATTTATGTTTTATCATTTCTGATCTTTTTTTTTTTTTTCATTTCTCAATTTTTCTGCCCCCCCCCCATTCTCCAACTTCTCCTGTGGATGAATTCTTGGTAAGAGCTCTGAGCCTCATACACATGTTTTCCTCTGGTGTGTGTATGCCAGGTCACACACGTGTGCTATGCTGTGCTGTTAACCCTTTGAATAATGGACGTGAAGTGTTTGGTCCCTTCTCAGAACATAGGCTCCCAGTAGAGCCCGTCCCCCACGTGGTCCCTTTGCTGCACCCTTCACTTGGGTGGGCTTAACAACAAACCCCCGAGATTTAGACACTAACACACCACTCTACACCAGCAGCATCCTCCTTTTAACTGAATGAACATATTGCACCTGAATATGAGAACAGTGTCAAGATGCAGCAAACAGCAGCGTTAGCATACTTGAATATGTGAATTTCACGGTTGGTTGGTTTGACTACAAAGCTAAGGTCTCAAAACTCTATGCTCTAAATTCAACATGAAATCAAAACGTTTCCTACGTACTTAAATACATAATACATATTCCTGTTCTTATTGTGTCAGTTATTTTAGTATTATATGTACTGTTATAATATGTCATTTATATTATGAATGAATAAATTAATTATAATAATATTAATTATAATTATAATTATAATATTTAATTTAATATTTTGAGTAAGTTTTATTATTATCATTTTCATTTTAGTTTGTTTTAGTAACTTTTCAAATTCAGTTTTAGTAATGTTACTTCAATTTAAATTTATTTCAGTTAGTAGCCAAGACAAAATTTTGTATTTTCAATTTTTCAAGGTTAAGATTATATTTTTTCATGTAATTGTTTTATTTTACATCACCTTTGTTTCAAGTAATAAAAATGCTATTTTAATAAGCTTTTAATTCGTTTTTACATTTACATTTACATTCAATGTAACCAATAGCCAAGTAGCTGTTAGGCATTGCTTTAGGCTTGGTAAAGCATCCTCTCTAAAATTTTACAGATTTTCATGCAGAATAAAGCAATGTAACAAAAATAATGATAGATTTGGGGGGAAAAAGTTACCTTTTCAATGTGTAAAGATGCTTTTAAAAGTGAACTTGACCTTTAGCCTACATATCTAAGCTATTATTCCAGTTCCCAGCAGGTAGAGACTTAAATAAAACCTGTTTCCTTAAACAAAATTATCATCCCATCCACAATCTGCAAACTCACTTTCAGGGCTCTGATTGTTTTTCACAATCCAATACATTCAGAACGAAACAAAAAGGACAATGCACTCTAAATTTATCATACAGCGTTCTGTTTCCCTCAGAAGTGTGTCACTTTATGGAAGGAGGAGGGGTTGCGAATGGTCTTTTATGTTGATTTTAAAGCATTGGTTTGCTGTGTGTCTGCCGTACTCACCCTGACCAATAGACTTCTCCAGAAACATCCAACTCCATTATTTTTTCTTCTGCTTCTGCTAGAACTGGTACCAGTAGTTTGTGTTTTATGTATGTCTCAAGGGCGAAGTACAATTTGTTCATTATATGTAATTTTTGAGTCTACTTCATTATCCTACATTTAGTAGATTGCCTTTCACTTCTGTTAAAGGGATATTTCACAGAAAATAAAAGGCAAAGAAATAGTTCACCCAAAGATGAAAATCTGCTGAAAATCTACTCTCACTCTGGCCGACCAAGATGCAGATGAGCTTGTTTCTTAATCAGAACAGATTTGGATAAATTTAGCATTACATCACTTGCTCACCAATGGATCCTCTGCAGTGAATGGGTGCCGTCAGAAAGAGAATCCAAACAGCTGATAAAAACATCACAATAATCCACAAGTAATCCACATGACTCTGGTCCATCACTTAACATCTTGTGAATTGATGTTTGTAATAAACAAATCCATCATTAAGATTTTTTTAAACTTCAAACCGTGGCTTACGTTTTGTCTGAATCAGGAGAGAAATATGCATGGATTAAGGAGTATTTACAACCAAGAACCATCCAGAACAGTTTTAAACAAATATGTATGTGGGTTTTGATGTGAGAGAACAACAAAGGATGGATTTTTCACTGGAGGAAGTGTTATAATGGATTACAGACTTATATTTTGGCCAGAATTTAAAATTAAAACGCATTAATGATGGATTTGTTTATTACAAACACACAGCTTTTCACTTCACAATACATTAATTGATGGACTGGAGTGTTAATTTGGTGGGTTGTGATGTTTTTATCAGCTGTTTGGACTCTCATTCTGACGGCACCCATTCACTGCAGAGGATTCATTGGTGAGCAAGTGATGTAATTCTAAATTTCTCCAAATTTGTTCTGATGAGGGAACAAACTCATCTACATCTTGGATGGCCTGAGTGTGAGTACAATTTCAGCAAGTTTTCATTTTTGAGTGAACTCACTGAAAAAAAAACAAAAAAAAGATTCATTGAACTTACTAAAAAAAAATTTAAGGTAAGAGGTTGCAATCAATTTATTTTAGCTGCATTTAAATAAACACATTTAGTTGACTAACTTTCAGCTAAATTTGTTTATTTAAATTTAGCTAAAATAAATTGTTTGCAACCTCTTACCTTAAAAATAAAATGTAGCATCATTGTTTTCAGTGTTGGACTTAATTTACTCTCTTATAAAATTGATCTTATGATATATTTTAGCTCCTGGTATGATTGTAGAAAAGCATTGCTACTATCACTATCTAAAATAAACGGACCATTTTTACAAACACAAAAAGCAATTGGTCTTGATTTTTTGTCTGTGCAGATCACAGGTGCATCTGCAGGGTTTGGGGTGGGTCGTGTTTTGATTTTGGATGCGTTACGCTTCTGTGATTCCTGTCAGTAAGCTTTAACCAGACTACCTGTCTCTTCTCCTCTCAGACCGCACGGTCAAAGCGAGCGTCCCCTGGTACTCTGACTGGAAAGAAACACTCACCCAGCTGAGCTCGTCCAAGTACTACACAGGTATTCCCTTCCTTCCCCTGCTGGGAGTGCGTGAGAGGGCTTTCCTCAGTCGCCTTCTCCACGTCATTTCCCGGCTCGGCTCGCTCCGTAGCAGAACTGTCACTAAATCTCCTTTCCTCTTTCCAGTCCAGCTTCCTCCGCTCTCTCAGGATGTTGGTGGTGGTTCTTTAGCTTTGTGTGTGTTTGTGTGTTTGAGACTCATTGTGCTGAAACTCTCAGTAGACGTGTTCATAGCTTTGTCAAATAATGGATTGGCGATCTCTTCAGTTACTGTACATCCAGATAGTTAGTGTTCCAATTGACAATCAGTTTAGACTGAAATTTAAGTGTAATTTTTTGTTTCAGAAATGTTTGGGTTCAGTTTATTTGTGAGATTTTAGTCCAATGAGTCATTTTACCCATTCAGTCAGAGTGTGTCTCACTTTATAGTCTAGTTTCTTTTCCTCTGTAGATCCATCATTCCTTTTGCTGTGAAGTAGAGATTGACTTTACATGCACTTTTTCTGAATTCAAGCAGAATAAATTTTAACGCAGTTCATCAGTTTGATTTAATGTGAAATATTGGTTTCTTTCTGTTAAATTTACAGTTGAAAACAACTGTGGTAGCCAGAAATTCTGAAAAATACTGTAACAATGTTTCCAGTATTATTTGGCGCATTTGTGCCTGTACGAGGCCAATACTCATATATAGACGTGCACAGGGTCATAAAAACATTAAATAATAAAAGTTATGAATGTTACTAGAATGTTGCTATGTGATCATCAGAGCCACTGCAAGCAAGTGGTGCGCTTCATTGATTTTAATGAAAGTGATATGGTTTTGTTGTTTTGTAGTGTAGATATGGTGTACAAGCTCTACCCTCTCTGTAAAGATTCAGATAAAGAATTGAACGTGAGGCTGCCAGAGTGAAGTGCATCATACCGTGTGCTTATTGTCATGAATGATTCTGAGGGGCCATCGATTGAGACGAAGTGTCAAGGAACTCAGCTAATGAAGCTGGAGCATAAAAATCAGTGCATCCTCATCTTCCTCTCATCACTCGATAGAATTAAAAGGGGAAAATTGATCACAAATACTAATGTTTCAACCTGTTTTGAACATCCTGTTTCTCTTTAAAAAAAAAAAAAAAGGGGGTTGAATGCTAATTAGGTCATTGAGTAATCAAAGTGATTTAGGTGCGAATTTTTGTGGGACAAATCTAGTAATTTCAATAAGAATCCACAAAGGAATTTCTCCAAAAGATTTTGCAACCGGTTCAAGTTGCTTCGTAAACCAACAGGAAGCTGCTTGATTTGACTTCAGTGTGAGCGGTGCTTCATACATCACTACACTGTAAACAATAGACAACAGTCATGTGACCTTGATCTTTATGCTTTATATTTGCAGGATAAGGGAGCTTTTATGTGCCACTTTTTTTTTTTTTTTTGGAAGAACTGTATTTACATTTAAATAAATGATTGGGAAAGTATTAGATTGTTGGATATAAACATTCTTTAATTTTATGTCTGTTATATTGCTGTAAAATAGTCTTGCTGTAAAAATGTGATCTGTTATTTCTTCCAGTGAATATTGCGTTTCTTGGGGGTTTTTTCTATTCGTCTTGGCTTTCATAATGTGCTTCTCTCCTCTTCCGCCTGGAGGGCTGGTCACGCAGCCTGTAATAATCTTGTTTCTGAACAAGACAGTATTTCTTTGTGTTTATCTTACAGCAACAACACCATGGTTTGAGACTTATCGGGAGAACTTCCTGCAGTCCATGCCAGCATCAGAGCACGAGTTTCTCAACCACTACCTGGCCTGTATCCTTCCAGATTCTTTGCTAATAACTCTACCTCATTTCTTTTATGCTTGTATTTTTCCTCTTTCTTTACCATGAGGGATGCATTGAAGTTTGAACCATATATAACGTTCAGCTAAGACTGCTATAAAATGTCATGAAGTATAGTTTAATAGTAAATGATTTAATAAAATGGCAATTATAAATTATAATCTGCACTGTCTATTGATGACAAACTCTGCATTTATTTGATCAAAACTACAATAAAAATAATACTGTGAAGCATTATGATGTTTCACATCATTCTAATATGATTACTTACCCCAAACTTATGAAGGGTAGTTTATCATGTTTTGTAACAATAAGAAAATTCCAAACTTTTTTCCCAGTCTGGCTAGATTTTTGATTTAATTGGTTTAAAAAAATAAGTAAATAAAGATGTACAGCACAGTTTAGCACCCTTTTCTGCCAGAGTTTTGTTCATCTGTATTCTGTGAGATCTCCTGAACTCGGCTGCAGGTATGTTGGTGGTGTCGTCCCATGAGGCGGTGCCGACAGAGCAGTTTCTCAAGCTGTCACAGGAACAGCACCGAATCCAGCACAGTGGGGAATACACTCATCCCAAATGGTTCATCCCCAACACGCTCAAGTATTATGTCCTGCTCCATGATATCAGTGAAGGAGACGAGCAGAGGTGTGTGTGTGTGTCTTAAGTGTTCTCTTATACCTGTGTTGTTTGTTTCCTTGGTTATGTTTTCGTCTTTTTTTTTTTTTTTGTCTTTTTCAAACTTTTACACAGTTATAGAGTCACACATGCCACACATAATGGTAAAAGGGATAGTTCACCCAAAAATGTGAATGCTGTCATTATTTAATCAACCTCATGTCATTCCAAACCTGCAACATCAGTTTATAGTTAGAAAGGTTGTCTCCAAAAAAGAATTTAAAAGTACCATAAAAATAGCCCATAGAACTGTATTCTAAGTCTTAATTTCAAGTCATTATTCACTCAAAATCTTCTCCTCCAATCAGTTCATTTGAAAAACAAATTAGGGGGATGAGTCACTAAAAACTTAAACACTAAAAAGGAGATCAATTTTAATAAGTATGTAAGAAGTGCAATGCTTTGAAAATTATTGACTTTTTTATTTCTTAAAAAAATTCTGGAAATGTAGCATTACATCACTTGCTCACCAATATGGATGCTCTGCTGTGAATGGGTGCCGTCAGAATGAGAGTCCAAACAGTTGATAAAAACATCATCATAATCCACAATTCACACAACTCTAGTCTATTGATAACATCTTGTGAAGTAAAAAGCTGTGTGTTTGAAACAAATCCATAATTAAGACATTTTTAATTTTAAACCATTGCTTCTGGCTTTGAGTCCTTTATCCATAAAATGTTTATGTGAGAGGACAACAGGGGATGGACTTTAACTTTTTATAACTTGATAACTTTTTTTCTTTAATTACTTTTATTAGTTGTTTTTTTTTGTGTTCATTTGCATAGAGCTACTACGTGTACGTGAGCATGCATTCTCT
The DNA here is from genome assembly GCA_039654775.1 of Spinibarbus caldwelli. Lineage (NCBI taxonomy): Eukaryota > Metazoa > Chordata > Actinopteri > Cypriniformes > Cyprinidae > Spinibarbus > Spinibarbus caldwelli. The sequence goes on from CM077240.1 coordinate 13,601,533, forward strand.
CACGATTCATCATCCTTACTTTCACTGGAAAATAATTATTAATTAAACCGCTTTTAGAATGTAGCTGATGTCTGGAATAAATGTCCAGCACCTCGAGAATCATAAATGCTTTGAAAGCAGTTCAAAGCTTTTGATATTCCAACTGCTTGTTCTGATTCTGCAATTAAAGGAACAGAGTTGATTAACACCGGAAACATGTATCCAACACTGCCTCAGGGATTAAAACATAAGTGATGCCAGGAGAAAACATTTCTGCTTCTCCTTTGTAATTGCGCACATTTAATTAGAGAAAGTATTACGAGTAGAATAAAAATGGATCTTAAAAGCAACATGAACTGCATTTGCAAAGCGTTTTTCTATGAATGGTTGCTTTCCTTTCCACTTCCTCTTCAGAGAGTTCTCTGCATGTAGATAAGTTGCCAATCATGGTAATCGTGTGCTGCCTGCAGCCTCAAGGTCTGATGAATAAGCTGACTGTGGGGAGAAAGATTAGGCTGTCATATATATATATTTATGATAGTATAGAACAAGTATTGATGTCTGTCTCCGTCTCTCTCAGAGCGGACTCTGTGTATGAGGATATGAAACAGCGGTATGGTACTCAGGGCTGCTATCTGCTGAAGATAAACTCCAGGAGTGATAGCACTGGTGCGGACGAACAGATGCCAGACCCCTGGAGTCAGTACTTACACAAGACCAGCATACACAACCCTGTGAGTGCCACAACTTCACTTCAGGCTCTGAACATATAACTCTAAACTTCTGATTATCTTCATAAGGTCTGGTCCGCATAGCAGCTTATTGTGGCCAAAAAAATGAGTTTTGATAACGTAAAGCTTGCAAATGCAAGTGTAATGCAATATTTTATTTTTAATAAATGAAATTTATAGACCATGGTGGAAGAAATCACAACTATTTTATTATGATTTTAAAATAATATTACACATTATAATATACATTTTTATAGTGTTCATCCACTGTGGTCAATAAAATTAGTTAATTCACCAAATATTATGAAATATTATTCTCAAACTTTTGTCAGCTGAACCCATTTAATCTAAAATATTTCCTTGAAGTTCCCCCTGAGATTTTAATATTTAAATGTTGTTAATATGCTTGTGTTTCAATAATATAACAATTTAATTATATGATTGTTCACGGCTCTCTGACAGTGCTTAATGGTTATATGATAATTAGCTTTTTGTCAACTCACAAATGTTATAATGTAAAACCGCTGTAATACCTTTTTTGCAAAAATTTCCTTTCATGTTTTTTCAGTCTTTATTTTCACTGTTATCGCAAAACAACACTGAAAACTGTTAACGGAAAAATAGTAACATCTAAGCTGGTTTTACTCAAGTAAAAAAGATTTAATATCACTGAATCAACATAAATATATGAATGTATACCAACAGAACTAAATTCTATTAAGTTCTATTAATTCTAAGTGAAGTCAGGTATAAAATAACTTTTTAAGGTAATAAATGCAGGTTATCATTTTTTGCAGTGAATTATTTTGTAAAACTAAAATAGGTTTTGATTGCTGTTAATTTTTTTACATTATTGAAGTTAGAGACTTATCTGATGACATGAAAAATTGTAATTACTGAAATTATTTGTTTCGTCCAATATGTACTGACCTTATGGAATTACTCTATTGTATCACTGTTAGACTTCTCTGAATTTGGAAAATTGAATTGGATCGGCTAAATGAAATGTTCCTCATCCCTGGTGTTGTTTTATAGGAGCTATTTGAAGAATCTGCAGTGAGTAATGCGGTTGAAAACAACATTGGCGCAGAGGAAGATGTTTTTGATCCATCCAGTAGAGGTTAGTCCAGCACAGTTGAACCCCATTGTCAGGGATTTGGGTTATAAGCCTCTTATTGATGAGACTGATTGAATGATTGTCTAATGTTAATTAGATGTTCCTCTCATGTTTGCAGACGGCGTCTCAGAGACTCATCCTCTGCAGCTGGACCAGCCCACTGATGCCGGTTACCCTAGCAACAACGCCAGTCAGTCTGTAAACAATGTGGACGTGACGAGGCCTCAAAAACAGGCCAGCGTGACCTCTCACACCACCCCGACCCCTCGAGGAACCTGCCTGACCCTGAACGACCACGACCACATCCGGCAGTTTATCCAGGAGTTCACCTTCAGAGGATTACTGCCGCACATCGAGAAGAACATACGGCAGCTAAACGACCAGGTACATAAACGCAAACCAACCGTGTATTACATCGAATTCACTTCAAGTCTCTGTATTGATTGACTCTTTCTTCGCTTTTCCTAGTAGCTGTTTTATTTTATTTGTTGTGGATTTTGAGATAATGCCAAGTTTGGGGGCTGTAAGATTTTTTGTTAAATTTTTGAAAGAAGTTTTGTATTCTCAAACAGGCTGCATTTATTTATTAAAAACAAAAATGCTTAAACAGTAATATTTTAAAATATTATTACAACTTAAAAAAAAACTTTTTTCTATTTTAATATGTTTTTGTAAATGTAATTTTATTTATTCATGTGATGCAAAGCTGAATTTTCAGCATCATTACTCCAGTCTTTAGTGTCACCTTTCTTATTATTAATGTTAAAAACATATGCTTAATATTTTTTGTGGAAACGTTTTTTACAGGATTCTTTGATAAATGGAAAGAACAGAACATAGAACAAATAGAAGTTTTTTTTTTTTTTTTTTACATTATCCATAGTCACTTTTTTTTCAGTTTAATGCACACTTGCTGAATAAAAGTATCAGTTTCTCAAGAATATTAAGTACTCTATATATAGTGCTTTTAAAAAAAAAAAAAAAAAAAAAAAAAAAAAAATATATATATATATATATATATATATATATATAAATATATATATATATATATATATATATATATATATATATATATATATATATATATATATATATATATATATATATATATATATATAAATATATATATATATATATATATATATATATATATATATATATATATATATATATATATATATATAAAAATATAAATATAAAATAAGGAAATAAAATTAAGTATATTATGTATACGTTATATTTAAAAAAATATATATATATTTGTTTTCCAGGTACTGATATGTACTGATCTTTTCCATCTGTGTTGATAAAATAAACAGAACAAAGAAATTAAAAATAAAAAGCAGCAACAGAGAATCTAAACAACATTGGTCTTGTTTAAACTGTACAGCACATGATATTAATTCAGTAACATCTTATGCATTAAAATCACTCAGACAGTCATGTTTTCCTTAATATTGGCACCGATATCTTATTATTTTTTTGTTTACCTGACATGCATAACTTTATAATTCACTCTTATTGGCTGTATAGTATTAGTTCATTGTTCATTCCTCCATTGTTTTGTTGTAGATTTATTTGCTGTTTTCCTATTTTTAATACGCATGTCTTCACTGCGTTCATACATAATAAAGCAGTTTTCATATTTTCAAAATAAACCTCACTTAATATGCCTTAAATTACCCAAGAGTCGAGGGTCCATTAATATGAATTTCCTAGCTTTTGACAGTAATGCTTATATATTTCTAAAACTTGTTCTGCACAGCTTTTGAACTTCTCTTTTCTGTCATTTTCTTCATCTTTATTTATCTCTCATTCTAGCTTGCCTCAAGAAAAGGTCTGAGTCGATCTCTTTTCTCCGCCACTAAGAAGTTGTTTGGTGGAGGGAAAGTCCCAGAGAAGAGTATTGCTGAACTAAAGAACACTGCAGGGCTGCTGTAAGTGACTTGAAGTACAAATACAATTGTTTTTGTTGTTCTTATCTGACTCTTGACCCCTGTGATATCAGCTATCCCTCAGAGGCTCCAGAGCTTCAGATCAGAAAGATGGCTGACCTCTGCTTCCTCGTTCAGCACTATGAGCTGGCCTACAATTGCTACCATACTGCCAAGAAGGACTTCCTCTCTGACCAGGCCATGCTGTATGCTGCTGGAGCGCTGGTGAGATGCACACCACAGTCATAGCGCAACTGCTGCTTGAAATTAGCTCGACAGATAGGGACTCTAGCTTTGTTTCTGTGGGTTATCAGAGTAATACTGTCTGAACTCTCCTCAGACTGACTGCTTGCTGTCTCTGTCTCTACAGGAGATGGCTGCTGTCGCTGCTTTTCTGCAGAGCGGGGCACCCAGGCCATACCCAGCACACTACATGGACACGGCCATTCAGACCTACAGAGACGTGTGCAAGTAAGAACATACATTCAATTGCATTTAGTTTTGTAGCGTGTTACTGCTTCGTTGATTCATATGAAATTATTTTCCTCCCACCCCCACTTATATACTTTTTGGTAACATATTATAATGTTTTATGTAAAATGTTTAAAAACAAAATTAAGTAAATCTAATGCTTTTAAAATTAAGATGTAATTTTAGTTCTTGCTTTATTTCAAGAATTTTAATTTATTAAGTAACTAACTATTTGAATTTTTGCTTCAGTGTTTCATACTGAATTTCAAAAATAAGTTTAGTGCTTTGCTGTTTTAATTAGTATTTTAAATCAATGAATGAATAAATTAATAAAAAAAATTAGTTTTAGTTTTTTTCTTAGTTTTAGTGTCATCAGTTTTTGTTTTAACTTTTTTTTTAAATAAATAAATTAAATAACATTTATTTTATTTCTTGGATATCATTTTATGTGGCTTTTAAAAATTTGTTTAGTTTTATTAAATAAATAGGCCAGGCGCTTTTAGGCCGGACATTGCTTCGTGCTTTTAGAAAAAAAAAATTTTGTTTTATTTTTTATTGTATTATTATTATTATTATTATTATTATTATTATTTATTTATTTATTTATTTATTTTATTTTATTTTTTTTTGATAAAATAAATGAATAGAATAAAAAAATAAATAAAAAAATTTTTCATTCTTGCTTTCTTTCTTTAGACCGGACATCACTTTATGTGGCTTTTAGAAATTTGTTCAGTTTTAACATTTTATTATTTAAATCAATCAGTAAATCAATCAGTTGTCATTTTTGCATCCTCTTTTAGGTCAGACATCAGTTTGTTGCTTATAGAAATTAGTTTTTAATGTTTTGTTTGTTTGTTTTTTTACTAATAATTTAACATAAATCAATAACATAACATTTTCATTCTTGCTTCATTCTTTAGGCCTTGCTTAATTTTTTTGTGACTTTAATTAGACTTTAAATTAGATTCTTTTTTTTATTGATTTTATTAGTACTTTAAATAAATAAAATGAATTTTAGTCGTTGCTTCTGCTTTTGGGTCAGACATCAGTTTGTGTTGCTTAAGTACTTAGTAAGTGGAAGGATCATTCAGATTTTGTTGGAAACCTGCATGGATATAATGTAAGACATTGTTTTTTTATGTTTGTGTCACAGAAACATGCTATTGGCTGAGCGGTGTTGTCTTTTAAGTGCTGAGATTTTGAAGAGTCAGACCAAATACTCAGATGCTGCCACACTTCTGATCAAGATGACCAGTGAGGTGAGCTCAAGTCCCAGCTGACAGCATTTCTGAATCACATCTAAATTACTGAAACTAAACCAAATGTTTTAGAAGCGTGTAATTTCAAACAGGTGTTCCCGCTTCAAACTCATGTTTTTGGCTAGGCCAATTGCCAATTTACATCACTTCCTCTTTCCCTCTCTGATAGGACTCTGACCTGCGGAGCGCACTCCTATTGGAGCAGGCGGCTCACTGCTTCATCAATATGCGCAGCCCCATGGTGAGGAAGTTTGCCTTCCACATGATACTTGCTGGTCATCGTTTCAGCAAAGCTGGACAGGTATGACAGCAAACACAAGAAACACTTTCCTAAAATGTACACGTCTGTCATTGTCACCATTAGTAATAAGTAATAAACCATGTATTCAGGGGTTTTCAGATTTCATCTTTGACAGTGCAGGGCCTTGCATATGCAATACATTAAACGTCATGCAAACGTATTGTTTGCACACATTTTTAAGGATTGCTGTTTAAAAATGAATTATTTTAAGCCATTAAAACGCAATCAGCAGTGAAAGAGAACTCAATTGGCTATATGCGCGTGCTGTCTGATAGACTGTTTCTGAGCATTGTCAGAGAGGCGAGCGCACGTGAAGACGACACTCATTGAATGTGGGAGTTATTTTTGCCGCTTTATAGGCCTTGAACGGTTAAATACACACACTTTTATGTGTCAAAATGCCTGTCTTTGTAAGTAGTAAACACAGTTTAGTGTTAAGTCTTAAGTGAAAGCAAACAGCTGAGAAAGAAAACGTATAACAGTATATTGAATCCAGGCAGCTCTTAAAGTGACTGCAGTCTAAAATTCCTGCTGTCTGTCATTCATGGGGATGTAACGATTAACTGCGAGCCGGCTGAAAATATATTCAAATATGTGACGATTCAAATCAGTTGAGATGCTAAACAAATCGCGATTCAGATAGGGGTAGGAGTTTATATGAATGTATGTCTTTAGAAAAGTTTAGATGGTATTTTTTCTTTTCATCTTGCCTCTGTATAATGTATATTAAAGTTCATAAGTTCAGCGCTGCTTTGTTTACAGCAGTAACCAAAGAAACGCTTTAAGCGCCACCTGCTGGCAGAGAGTGAATCTGCATCTCATTCAGCTCCTCTGCTGTTTCTGTTTCATGCAGTTTTTTTTTTTATGTATAGTTTCACAAAACTGAAGTCAAACCATTCTGTTTTTGCTTTAAATTTCGAAATTATACAATCTAATTTAGATTAAAAACTGCTTATGTTGCATGTAAGCAGCATCTTTGTTTGGATCATTATTAAAATGCAGTGGTTGCCTCTAATTTTAAATGGAAATAGCACAGACAAAGCCTTATTTTGTTTATATGAAGAGATTTCTTTTATTTGTGTTACTTACTTATTTGATTTGGGGCTTGTTTTAAAGTTTCAATTTAGTTTTGTTATTTACATTTACATTATATTTAAATTTTGTTATTTAGCAGATGCTTTTATCCAAAGCGACTTACAAATGAGGACAATAGAAGCAATCAAAACCAACAAAAGAGCAATAATATGCAAGTGCTATATTAGTATATTATTATAGTGTTATATTTCAATTTCACAAAGAAACGTGCGGCATTTTGTCCAAGCAATAATAAAAGGACACATTTAATTTATAATTTGTTTTAAATGTCATTTTGTTTAAAAAAAAAAACGTGAATCGAATCGTGAAATCAAAATCGTGAATCGAATCGTGAGTTGAGTGAATCGTTACATCCCTAGTCATTCATGTTAATCAAACAAAAGAGAGAATATCTCTCACTGCTCTTGACTAAACCACGTTTGTAACTTTAATAAGAAGAAATATATATTTTAATTTACACCGTGAAGAATGTAACATTGCTTATTTATTTGTTCTACTATAGTTTTTTGTCCTATTGCTTGTAATTAGTTTCTTATTCTTTTTTAATCACTGACAGTTTACTTGTCCTCAGTGAGCTTGTGTTTGTTTGTTTTTTTTAATTTAGGCTAGTATTAGTTTTTTTAAGATATTGACACTGGTGACAAGAATTCTGATATTTATATGCTATTATGATATTTGTATCAAAATTTTGATATCATAAAGACTTCATTTTAAAGTAAAAACAATTATATTGTGATATATGTATAGTTACCGTGAAATAAAATTACTCGTATCAGGATATGAGATTCAGATATGATCATATCACCCACATACATACTCTTACTCTATCATGTGACCATTATGGCAGGCCTTGAGTGTATCTTGAGTGTCAAATGCTGATATCTTGCTGTAACAGATAAAGCTTGATTGACTCATCTAAGTTTGCTGCTTACTGCCCTGAATAAATCAAAAGCTTACAAGAAATCTGAAAATGCATTAGCTCTTAAGAAAAAGCTGTATTTACAGAGTCAGATGAGGTCAGGCTGTCAATTTTCACCTGGAAGCTGACGCTGCTTTAACAGCTGTGAAAGCTATTGACGTTGCAGTAACATGAAGTGCACTCACGGACGCAGACGCATTCTTTTAATGTGTCAGTCAGTTCTCACTGTCTCTATTTCTGTTACAGAAGAGACATGCATTGAGGTGCTACTGCCAGGCTTTGCAGGTGTATAAAGGTAAAGGTTGGACACTGGCTGAAGATCACATCAACTTCACCATCGGTCGGCAGTCCTTCACTCTTCGGCAGCCAGAGAACGCAGTGGCCGCCTTCCGGCACATTCTCATCAACGACAGCAAACAGTCGGCTGTACAGCAGGCTGCTTTCCTCAGGGAATACCTCTATGTGTACAAGGTTAGAAACACACACGGGCATCACATTACGTACAACTTAAGGCTCATTCACACCAAGAACGATAACTATATTAGTGTCCACACTAACAGACGATAACGTAACGTTTATTAAGAGAGTGCTGCAGTTACGTCGTCTGCCACTTTAAATGATTGAGCTCCGTCCAGTGTTTTTATTGTTCATCAGCTGGATATCAACTGGATAATATTATTGTTCTTTTGTGTCGTTATCGTTATGGCTGTGGTGTGAACTTGCCTATTTTCACAGAATTATAGTGATTATTAAAACATTATAATTATCTATTTTGTGTGAAGACGAACATGAAATCAAAATTGACTTTTATCTGATAAACATGTCTGCTTTTTAAAATGTTTTAAATGTTTATTATTTAATATTATTGTAATATTTTTTTTTAAATATTTTGTCTAGCAAATCAAAGTCACCTAGTGCAACCATTGATATTTCTGAATTATTAATTCATGATATTTGTATGATATTGAACTTTCTATTCATTAAGGATTCCTGGGGGGTGATGGTTTCTTCATTTTAAAATTTTAGTCAAGTAAAAACAACAACAACAACAACAACAAAACAGTTATTTTAAATTGTAATAATAATATTTAACAATATTACAGTTTTACTCTATTTTTGATTAAATAAATGCAGCCTTGGTGTGAATAGAAAACTTCTTTCAAAAACACATTAAAAATCTTACCTACCCCAAAATTTTGAATGGCAGTGGATATTAAAAAAAAAAAGTTTTTGAAAATAGTGATTAATTTGTACACTCTCATGTTTCAAATATGTGACCATGGACCATAAAACCAGTCACAAGGGTCAATATACATCATCTGAAAGCTGAACAAATAAGCGTTCCATTGATGTGTGGTTTGTTAGAATAGGACAATATTTGGCTGAGATACAGAAAATCTGGAATCTGAGGGTGCAAAAAAATCTAAATATTGAGAAAATTGCCTTTAAAGTTGTTCAAATGAAGTCCTTAGCAATGCATATTACTAATCAAAAATTAAGTTTTGATATATTTATGGTAGGAAATGTACAAAATATCTTCATGGAACATGAGATACAATGTATTTTTGGCTATTGCTACAAATATACCCCAGCGACTTGAGACTGGTTTTGTGGTCCAGGGTCACGTATTACTTTTTATATTATCACTGTTTTTACATTTCACTTGATGGTTACACCACATGACATTTTTACTATTCAACCAAATAGAGACATACGGTAAGAGCAGTCTTCACAGTTAACCTGCATTTCCTCTTATATTACTCTCAGAAAGCAGCTAGACTCTGGTTGTGTCACATTCAGGCCACTGACCCAGTTTCTTTCCCCCACCAGAGTCAGACTTTAGCCCTGAGTTTAACTGTCTGTATCTCTGCGTGAGACTGCTCTTTCGTCATCGTTTGGTTGAGTCTTTTTCATCAGCGCTCTGGCCTTGGGTTGTTCTGGTCCATAGAACTCCATCACCTTCAAGCACCCGGCCTGAATACATAATAAGAGGAAATGACAACTTTCTTCTTTGTTTTGTTTCTTAATGGGAGCTTTATGGTGCCATTCTAGCACTCCAGGAACAGTGTAAAATATCAGTGTCGCATATCATAGACAGCAAAGCTCTTTGTGAAGTTTATTTATACAGTATATGATCATTCTCAGCTATCTTTAGATTCTTTCTGTAAAACACATTTTCATGATTCAAATGTGGTTATTTACAGTGTAATTGTAGTGTTATTTTAGTATTATTTATTAGTGCTGTCAAACGATTAATCACGATTAATCGCATCCAAAATAAGTTTTTGTTTACATTAAAATGTGTGTACTGTGTATATTTATATATAAATGCACAAATATGCATTATATATATATATATATATATATATATATATATATATATATATATATATATATATATATATATATATATATATATATTAAATATATTTTTTAATTATATGAATAGAAATATATTCATGTAAATATATTAAAAATATATGCAGTATGTGTGTATTTATATATACATAAATATACACAGTACACACAAATTTATTATGTAAACAAACTTATTTTGGATGTGATTAATCGTGATTAATTGTTTGACAGCACTATTATTTATATACTGTTGTAGTATTTATTTACATTTTGAACTTTTTTTTTTTCATTTTCATTTGAGCTTTTTTGTGCTTTTACCAAAATTTTTCCTATTTTTAATTGTGTTTAATCTAATATTTATTTTAGTTTATTTTATTTCAATGTAGTTAAAAAATCGCTATAGTTATCTTTATACTCATAGTTCTTGGTGTCAGCAAGAATGCTAATCATTTAGGGTCATATTTTTCCTGTGAAGTAGCACTGCATGATCACATGGGTTTGTTGGCTTAGTGGATGCCTGAGTACAACTTGTAGGTGAAAAGAAGTGCCATTTCTTCAAGTGATGTTTATGACACTTTGACCTTTTGCCCTCAGAGCATGAGTCAGTTGACCGGTGACAGCTCCCTCCCGCAGCTGCCTCTGCCCTGCCTTCACAGCTCACAAACACGCGTGTTCTTCGGCCATGAGCGCAGACTCGCCGAAGGTAAGCACCCTCTGTCTGTCTCACTCATTCATGTACACAAGAAAGTGACTGTTCACACGAACATGATGAAAAAAAGTCTGTCGTTTAGTCACTCATTTTGTTTCAAACTGTTATGCGTTTCTTTTTTATGTGGAACACAAAAGGAGATATTTAGCAAAATGTTCATGCTGCTCTCATGCATACAATGAAAGTGAACAGAGGTTAGGGTTTGTAAAATCCCCCCAAAATATGACAAAACGCCATAAAAGTAGTCCATACATTTTTAAAGTATTAATATTTTTTTCCAGCAATGATGCATTAAACCAATTAAAAGTGGCAGTAAAGACATTTTATTTTCATTTATTTCAAATAAATGCTGTTATTTTGAACTTTCTGTTCACCAAAGAATCCTGAAAAAAAAAAAGTGTAACAGTTTACACGTAAATATTAAGCAGCACAAATGGTTTTCAACACTGGTAATAATACAAAGCTTCATGCACTGCAAATCAGCATATTAGAATGATTTCTGAAGGCTCATGTGACACTGAAGACTGGAGTAATGATGCTGAAAATTCAGCTTTGCATCACAGGAATAAATTACAGTTTACAATATATGAAATGAAAAAAAACTTTTATTTTAATTTATAATAATATTTCACTATTACTATTTTTACTGAATTTTTGGTCTAATTAATGCAGCCTTGGTGAGCATAAGAGATCACTTTAAAAACATTAAAAAATCTTACCAACCCTAAACCTTTCAAAATAATATTTCGAGCATTTTTGTGAGAAACAGACTGTAATTGTAGTCATTATTCATACAAAAAGCAAGCATATTTCCTCAGAAAGTTACCTGAACAATGATATAATTGACTGTTTCTGCACACAAATAAACAAAGCACAGCGCTAGGGTTATGAATGACATATTTTAACATCCACATTAAGTTGCGATGGCCTTTTCCCCATCATGCCCACTATGAAATGAAGATGAACACAGCACCATTTATATACTCAGATAAAAAAGTAATTTCCAGCGAGAATTTCAAATGAGACTTAAAAAAAGAGTAGTAGTAGTGCTGAGGGGCTGCTCCTTACATCATAGAATTAATTACATTTAAAATAAGAGAAGGAGCATGGACTACCACATTTGATATCTGCAACGAGTTTCACTTCAATTAAAAGAGACGCAAACAAAAAAAACTAATTTCAGGAATATCACGGAACTCAGATGTGTTAAAAAAATGGTGAGTAAACGATGGAATGGAGAGAGCAGGCCTGAGGAGGTGTGAAAACCTTTTTAATTAAAGTCTTTGGCCGGATCTCACACTGAAAGGGAGGGAGGCTTTAGTGGTGTGTGTTGAATGATGAATGTATGTACCTGTTGCCTCTTCCAATGCGCCACTTGCCTGAGGCTCTGAATCCCAAATATCTTCTGAGACACCGGCTGTTTGGACATAAGCCAACTCTCTTGAGTTTATATATTCTTCATTTCCATAATATTCCCTTTCTGCTGCCTTGATTTGACGGTCATATTTGTAAAGAGAGAAGAAATGTGTGAAGGGAAACCTAATGATCATGTTCTTGATTGGAAATGATCCAGAGAGAGTCTTGAGCTTCAGTGGTAGCAGTACATATGACTGTTTGTACAAAATGTCACAAATACTTTTTGTTTGCCAACGTATCAAATGAATAAGAAACATTTAAGTTTCTGTACTATTGCTTTGTTTTCAGTCCTAAATGATTCTGCTTATTTCCAAGTTTTGAATCCCAGATTTGTGTGTAATCTCAGACTTTTGGACTCCACAGTGTGTCTGAAAAATATAGTAAAAAATGTCATATTGTGAAATATTATTACAATATAAAATAACTATTTTCTATTTAATACATTTTAAAATATAATTTATTCCTTTGATGGCAAAGCTGAATTTTCAGCATCGTTACTCCAGTCTTCAATGTCACATGATCCTTCAGAAACCATTCTAATATGCTGATTTGCTGCTCAAGAAACATTTCTTATTAGTAGTGTTGAAATCAGTTATGCTGATTAAAATTTTGTGGATACAGTGATACATTTTTAAAGGATTATTTGATGAATAGAACGTTAAAAGGAGCAGTATTTATTCAAAAAAGAAGCCTTTTCTAACTATGTAAGTCTTTACTGGCGTTATTAGTCAATTTAATTGGTCCTTGCTGAATAAATGCATTGATTTCTCTAAAAAAAAAAAAAAAAAAAAAAAACTCTTACTGACCCCGAACTTTCAATATATTATGTTACATTATATTATATTGTATTATATTGTATTATACGTACTTTTACTGTATGTTAAGGACTTTTTTTTTTTTTTTTTTTTTTTTCCTCTCGGTGAAGGATACTTTTCCTGCATTGTACTACATTTCATCAAACATTTTTCTTGTATAATTATGCATGCAGTTTTGGTAACACTTTATTTTAAGGTGTCCTTGTTACACGTTACATGTACTTACTATTATAATAACAGTAAATTATGCATAATTACATGCAAGTAACCTTAAGCCAAACCCTAATCCTAAACCTAACCATATAGTAAGTACATGAAGTTAATTAATATTGCTCAGTACTTAAATGTATAATTACAGTGTAACAAGGACTCCTTAAAATAAATTGTTACTGCAGTTTTTATTGTCATTAATTGAGCACACAACATGGAATACTATTTATAAATGCTTTATTACAATTTAAACAAGTTATTGAGGGCAAAATAGTATTTAATGAGTGACCGCTATTAAAATGTAAACTTTTATTTACACATCTATACTAATTTGAACTTAAATTTTTTATATTAATACCCATGTTATTTTGTCTCATTTGTATGAGATTACTGATCTGACTGACTACCAGTTGCATTTTCTAATCTCTTACTTGATCTTCCACAGGTGAGAAACAAGCCGCAACGCATGTCTCTTTGGACCAGGAGTTTGACCGGGATCTTTCCCAGCTGTGGAGGGAGTTGGAGGAACGGGTCGTCGCTGTGGCGAGTAGAGGGACGGTGCCCAACACCTTCCAACCCTCCCAATGCTGTCTGAACAGTCAGACGGACAACCTCAGATACCCCCTCGCCGTAGTGGAGGGTACGTTTTCCCTCTTACAACACCTACTTTTTAAGCAGTTTTGTTTGTGCTTTATATCTGGTCTTCTAATGTTTGATTTGAACACATCTATATTGCCTCGACTGGTCCACTGACACAAAATCTTGGTTTCTGTGGAGGTTTTGATACACTTTAGGGTCTTCGCTACTGCGTTTGATGTCTCGCGGAGCTGCGTTTTTGGTTTGTTAATGTATTTTTAATTGGACTGAGATGAATTATTCACCATTTGCTTTCCTCTTTATTTAATGAAATCTAAGAGAGAACTAGTGAAGCATAACGACCTTACCTGTATTTCACCTGGTTGAATTATCTCGCTGCCTCATCAGTGATAGATATATATATATATATATGTGTATGTGTGTGTGTGTGTGTGTGTGTGTGTCTATATATATATATATATATATATATATATATATATATATATATATATATATATATATATATATATATATATATATATACACACATACATACATACATACATATATATATATATATATATATATATATATATATATATATATATATATATATATATATATATATATATACACATACATACATACATACATATATATATGTGTGTATATATATATATATATATGTATGTATGTGTATATATATATATATATATATATATATATATATATATATATATATATATATATATATATATACACATACATATATATATGTGTGTATATATATATATATGTATGTATGTGTGTATATATATATATATATATATATATATATATATATATATGTATATGTATGTATATGTATGTATATGTATATGTGTATATGTATATGTGTATATGTATGTATATGTATATGTGTATATATATATATATATATATATATATATATATATATATGTATATATGTATGTATATGTATATGTGTATATGTATATGTGTATATGTATGTATATGTATATGTGTATATATATATATATATATATATATATATATATATGTATGTATGTATATATGTATGTATATGTATATGTGTATATGTATATGTGTATATGTATGTATATGTGTATATATATATATATATATATATATATATATATATATATATATATATATATATATATATATATATATATATATATATATAATATAGTGGTGCAAGTAAGACAAGTATTGATCATAGAAATGAATTGGTTATCATAATGGCCGAACATTCACCTGTTAACACCCCACAGCGAAGGGGAAGAGTAAAGAGGAACAGGAAAAACACCCTTTAGTGATGCTGCCGTGTTTCTACTTATAATTATTCCTCATTAGCAAATGTTTCAGCAGCATAGCACATCAAATAAAATGTACTGTTGCTTGATAAAATGATTCAAGAGTTTTTGTGTGGGATCAAGGACCTTTCTAATGATGCATAGGCTGCCTGCATGCTGACTGGTAACCTTGTAGTTTTTACTGTAAAATTGTTGTTTTTCTGTATCGATATGTCAGGATTTATTGAGCCTTTTGTAGTTTTACTGTAGCTGCTCAACTGGTACATCCTCAGATTGTTCCTGTATTGTTCCTGTTTCTCATCGTTTGCTGTTAATACATTGGCTTCTTTCTTGTTTTTGTGTCACAGAGCCCATCATTGTGGAGGTGGTTTTCCGTAACCCCCTGAAGGTTCCTTTGGCTCTGTCAGCTCTGTCTCTGCTGTGGAAGTTTACTCCGAAAGACTTCTCAGGCTCTCAGGGCAGCACAGCCGGAGAAACCTTCACCAATGAGAAAGAGGCAGCATTTTTGAAAGAAGTGAGGCAGTTAATCATCTCTCGGTTCATCGTGAGGCGTCCAGCTTTGAGTTTCTCATCAGTTTGATTAACTTCTGCGTTTGAATCTATTCCAGACCACGGCCCTCAATGGCATCATTGATACGCAAGTCATTCCAGAGTTCACCATAAGTCCCGAGGAGACCAAAGTGGTTCGTGCACCATTTTCCTCTTATCTCTCCTCTTATAATTTCTCTTTCTCACCACTGCTTTACCTGAACTGGCTTTGTGTTCTTGTGTTTGTTCTGGTCTCGCTTTCTCAGGCCCGTTTGAAGTTGCTTCCTCATAAGACTGGAGAGTTGCATGTTCTCGGTGTGGTGTACAATCTGGGCACTGGAGAAGTGGACGAAAGTGAAGGTACATCACAAACACTCATGTTTCGTAAACACTGAAACCAACAGGTAGAGTTATTTATCTGATGAAAGACTAACTGTAGATGTGACTGTTCTTTGTGCTGCAGGCTCGCTGGCCGGGGATCTGATGTGTGTTCGTGGACAGCAGAGTCTGGAGATCCAGGGACCCCGACTCAATATGACCAAAGAAGAAAAGACTTCCGTCAGATATGGACCAGACCACCGCCTGGACCCCATTATTACTCCACCTATGCCCTTACTGGAGGTGTGTTTGAGTAAATCAAACTTTGATTTTAAGCTTTAATAAGCTACAAGACCTAAACTAGTCCTGAGAGCAGATCTACTGTAAAAACACTTGTCACAGTTAAATCGAAACTATTTAATGATTTACGGTGTTCATATTGCACTGCAAGGCCTGAGCGATGTATTGAATATTCACAATATATTCAGATTGATTTTGGTTGGGATATATAAAATGATGCTATATTGTGAATATTGCAGTGATTTAAATAATTTATATTTAAGTAATTTATTAGCAAAAAGAGCAAGTTCAGTTTATTTATTTTTTTGAATCTGTTAAAAATTTCTATATCATTTGAAGAAATAGTATATCCAAAAATGAAAATTTACTGAAAATGTATCACACTCAGGCCATCCAAGATGTAGATAAGTTTGTTTCTTCATCGCAATACATTTGGAGAAATTTAGCATTACTTCACTTGCTCACCAATGGATCCTCTGCAGTGAATGGGTGCCGTCAGTATGAGAGTCCAAACAGCTGATAAAAACATCACAGTAATCCACAAGTAATCCACACCACTCCAGTACATAAGTTAACGTCTTGTAAAATGAAAATCAAATCCGTCATTTTTTTTCAAACCATTGCTTCTGAATAAAATACGTTTATGATTCATTTGAATCAGGAGAGAAATATGCACAGATCAAGCACTGTTTACAAGCAAAAACAGCTCTAAACTAATATGTCGTGGATTTTGATGTGCGAGAACAACAGAGGATGGATTTTTTCACTGGAGGAAGTGTTAATATAGATTATGGGCTCACATTTTGGCCAGAAGCAACAGTTTAAAGTAGGGATGTCAATTTTCGATCATTTTCATAATCGATCGTCGTTTAAATTAACGATCAATTAATCGATTAATCGTTAACCTTAATGCTGCAAAATGCATCTATTGCAGTGGCATATAGTCACCGGCATGACAGGATGTGCAAATGCCACTCAAAATGCCAGCTTCCTCACCCGATTGAAAAGTGTTTTTAGTCTAAATAAAAGGCTAGTAGCAGGATCGTAAAATGAATGGATATGGTTATTATCATTTGATAAAATGAAGAGAGTGCGCCGTAGTTACGCACGGGATTGTTATACTTTGTGTGCTGTTTCATATCCTGTCATGGAGACCGCTGAATGCGCCTTTTTAAATGGTTTCATGGTGCTCGTTGTTTTATTTTAAAACATCATCGCAATGTTTGCAATTGAAATTATCGGGATTTAAAATAAAATGATCCCAAACGTAAGTACGGTGCGTGGGGCTGTGACGTGCGGTCAGTGATCCGCTTCCAAAACTACTGGCGTTGCTACAGCAAAACACACTGTTACCCATTTGAAACATTTTAATGTGAGTATTATGACAAGTGAGGTACAAAGCTTTGTTAATAATTGGTTAGCAGGCAAATGTTACATCGCGACCATGCTTTTGGATTCATGCCGCATACATTTAAATCAAGCTGTATGCGGCTTTATGTTCTGTTTTGCCGGATGGTCACGAATTTAATATTATTTATTGTTTCTTTTCCCAAATCCTCACTGTCTCACCCTCTAGATTCGCAGGTTTATTTTATTGTTGTTCACTTTTAATCACTGTTTTCGCATCTCTTACTGTGGTAAACATGGGGGGAAATGCAATGTTTTGTGGCCATGAATTAAGAAGTTGTTCCTATGACTTAAATTGTTCCCACATTTAAGTTAAATCATGGGTTTCCTAGGGAACAAATTAATGAAATATGGACAGTGGCCACAAATTAATGTCATAGGAACGAATGAACAAGTTGTAGGAATGAATAGCCTATCTGTCCTGCTCGCGTCCGCAGTCCTGTCAAAGCGAAGTGCCTGATATGCAACAGTTATCTAGGAAAATTATAATTGAACATGACTTATTGCTACATTTCAATACAAAAGAACTTTGTATTGCACCTGTTTTAATGTACTTTTAAAGTTTGGATCACATTAAAAGCGTAGTTTGAACATTAGTATATTATTTTCGTGTAAGATCTATCCCCTTCACCGTCACTCATAGCCGTTTGCACGTGTTTTGCGCATGAGCCACACGCACCCCAAAATGAAACTGCTTAATCGACCATCGATAGCTTTTATCGATTACATCTCTTATTGACAATTAATCGATAGTCGATTAATCGTTGACATCCCTAGTTTAAAGTTAAGTACTTAAGTTGGTAATTGATGGACTGGATTATTTTGTGTATAATTGTGATGTTTTTATCAGCTATTTGGACTCTCATTGTGACGGCACTCATTCTCTGCAGAGGATCCATTTGTGAGCAAGTGACGTAATTCTAAATTACTTTAAATATGTTCCAATGAAGAGACAAACCCATCTACATCTAAATCAACCATTCAGTGGTTTATTTGACACAAAAATGTTGGCATTATAGTGAAGATTTGTGCACTAGTTGAAGTCCCAAAAGTAAATCTGTTTATAGAAAGATCACAAAAGAGCTGTCAAGCTGGCAAAAAATTTTGTTCTGATGCTTCTGGGATTCATTGTTTTAAATTACCAGTCTACATTGATGGCTTCTGAGGAAGTACTAGTTGGTGGATTTAAGTTTTTATTTCAAGGCATTTACATCTATTTTAAAAAAGATGGTGAACAAAGTCTTCAAGGACATTCAGCTTTGTGCTTTAGTTATGTCTGTGAAATCATCAGTAATTATTATGGAACCCATTTCTGCCACTGAATAAAAAATAAAACAAGGTAATTGCGACTTTTTATCTCACAATTCTGACTTTTTTTCTCGCAATTACGAGATATAAACTCGTAATTCTGAAATTCTGACTTTTTTTCTCAGAATTGTGAGCTATAAAGTCACAATTGTGAGAGAAAAAGTCAGAATTGCAATATAAACTCGCAATTTTGAGATATAAACTCGCAATTCTGAGATATAAACTCGCAATTGCGACTTTTTATATCGCAATTCTGACTTTTTTCTCGCAATTGCGAGTTTACATTTGAACTCTTCATATATAATTGACTAAATAATTTTTTTTTAAATACTTAAAATAATAACTAATACTAACTAATAAATAATGAATCCTTAATTTAATTACAATTTTCATCGGGGATGTCTTGCTTGGTCAATATCTTACAACATTAAATACAGGAGATAAGATAATTCTAGACCAAGAACATAGAGATGAAAGAGCGCTTTATGCGAGAGTGAAGGAAATCCACCTGCGTGCATTGATATATCCACTCTCGTGTTAAAATAATAGGCTCTTTACTTGACAGCTGTTATTAAAATAACGCGAAAGAAGCTGCCTCAAACTCAGAACTATAAAGAAAAGAAGAATGTTGTGTCTGAAAGCTGTGCGCACCCTGCCCGGTGGTAATGGTACTGTCCAACCGCGAGCGCAAAACACAGTAATGGAGAATAATGAGTTTTTATGTTTGTTCAAAAATCATATTCGGACGCAATAATTCATCTAGTTCATTTTGATAGTGCAAATTGAACAAAGCACTGCAAAGCCTTACACGGAGAGTTGTTTCCTATGGTGTGAGAAAGTCAAGAGTTGTGAGATATAAACTCGCAATTGCGAGGAAAAAAAATCAGAATTGCGAGATAAAAAGTCAGAATTGTGAGAAAAAAGTCAGAATTGCGAGATAAAAAGTCAGAATTGTGAGAAAAAAGTCAGAATCGCGAGATAAAAAGTCGCAATTGCGAGTTTATATCTCAGAATTGCGACTTTATATCTCGCAATTGCAAGAAAAAAAGTCAGAATTGTGAGATAAAAAGTCGCAATTACCTTGTTTTATTTTTTATTCAGTGGCGGAAACGGGCTTCCATAAATTATTGATTTTGGCTGACTGAAAGACTTTTATTGAGTGCTCTCATGTGAATACGTTTGCACTTTGCACTCAATTCTTGTGATATTGTCAGTTTCATATCGACCTTTCTCTACTTGTAACAAAAATGATTAATTATGGTTTTTACTGATTAACTGTGGCTTTGCTCTCAGTTTAACCCTTTCAGGTCCAGACACAATTCTTTTCAAACATTTGATTTTCTTGGCTTGAATAAGTCAAAAACCTAAAATCAATGCTGTGCTGTTGAAAATGGTTTTGTATGCATCATCTCATGTATCATCTTGTGAAAGATTCAGTTAGAATGATATTCCAGTCATCTGAGAATTTTTTTTATTTATTTTTTTATTCTGCTAACATCTTTGAAAAGTTTTTAACAATGTCAATCCAGAATCATTGTAAGATCCATTTTTAATAAAAACTCTAAAACATTTTATTTTATTTTATTTTATTTTATTTTATTTATTTATTTATTTTTATTTTTTTTATTTTTTTTATTTTAGCCCTAAATAATTTTTTCTTCCTGTACCTGGCAGGGTTAAGTGGCGATTCTTTGCAAGAATAAGCTACATGTGCATCAGACTTTATATCAATAGTCAAACCTCTATTAGATAAACCATGTAATTACTGCTTGTCTTTCCTTTTCTGCCCAGGTGTTTTTCATTAACTTCCCCACTGGTTTATTGTGTGGTGAGATCCGAAAAGCGTGGGTGGAGTTTGTGAATGTTAGTGCAGTCCCTCTCACTGGTCTTCGGGTGGCATCCACACACCCAGAGTTCTTCACGTTCGGGAGTGCCGCCTCTGACCTCACCCCAGTGACCCCCACAGCAGCAGAGCACTGCTCTGCATACAAGACTATGGCCATGCCCCCATCAGTGGCGACCGTGTCACTCGTGTCTCCAGCAGCGTTCGGGGTCACCAGCGGTGACCGGCCGGTGGTGGCAGAGATTCCTTTATCACTAGGTGTGTTGGGACCTGGGGAGGCGTTACAGATCCCATTATGGCTCAGGGGGCCTGACCGAGAGGGGGTCCATGAAATCAACTTCCTCTTTTACTATGAGAGTACAGAGAAGACCGCCAAACTCAGGTACATGGCCGTGTATGCTTTATTTCAACTAATAATGGACAATACTAAGAACTGAGCAGGGTTTGTTTAAGCTGTTTTTTCTCAGGCCAGTGTAGTTTCTTTGGGTGTATATATTGTGAACATATTGCTGGGCTGTTATTATTTCACTAATGGTGCTTTTCCACTGCATGGTACGGCATGGTACGGTTCGGTACGGTTCACTTTTGGGGGGTTTTCCACTTGGTACAGTACCTGGTACTTTTTTCAGTACCACCTCTGTTGAGGTTCCGAGCGAGCCGTACCGTTACCAAAACGTGATGTGTAAACTCTGCTGATCACTGATTGGCCGGAGAAAATCATCACTGCCTGTGTCATTGAACTTGTGACGCGAGACACAACAGACCCGTTAGATTTAAATCAGCACAGCCAGTGAAGGATCGAACACAGATGTTTTGAATGAGCACACCTTTTTTTTTTTCGTTGTCTGTTGAGGAAGACGTTGCTCTTGTTGATAGCTGAGGAGCTATTTTGCATTCTAGGAAAATAAACGCAACTAAGACTTCACATGGTAGTAGTAGCAGCCTATTGTTTAAAGATATACACTGCTTCATGTTTAGTACTGGAAATGCATTTTTATTATTATCTTTTAAAATTATTTTTTTTCCACTAAAACTTATAAAAAAAAATTTAAGTACACTTAAGTACACTTTTAAATAGAAGTATATTGAATATGCTATATTTGTACACCAAAGAAGTATAGATTTTTTGTTTTTGGCAATATTAATAAAGGTTATATTTAAGTGTCCGATAACAAATTTTTAACTGAATAAATATATATATTTTTTAAATCATTAGACTACAACAATATAAACATGTATTATGAATATTTTAAGTACCAAGTTTTTTTTTTTACATTTTTAATGTCGTTGTTAAACAATACAAAAGGTATTACTAAATAATGTTATAAATAATAATTAACAACTATAATAATAGTATAACAACAGCATTAATAATAATATATATTAATATTATTAACAACTTTTACGTACTTATACTTTTAAGTATAGTGTATGTATAATAGTAATAATACTGTTATAAATATGGTAAAAATAGTTAATAAATTAATGTCACTGTCAATACAAGCGTTGATGTTGTTATTAGTAACAATAATAATGTAGTTATAATATTAATACTAATAATAGTAGTATCAATGACAATATTGATTTTATATATTTACATATATAGTGTTTATATAATTCAGTGATAATACTTTTATAAATAATAATACAGTAATGTAATAATAACAATATTATAAATAATTTTTATAATGTAATTACATTTATGTAATAGTTACAAATTTATCTGAAGCAGTTTTTGGTCACTTAACAGTAAAAGGTGGCTGTAATGTAAAAAAATACATTAGTGCTTTACTGTTATATTATTATCGATACAAACAATATCTTCAATAAATAAGCTACTTTACCTGTGAATACCATTGTTTCCTGTTTAAAGCAATGTGGTGTAGTGGTATTGGCTGCTGTTTTTAGAGACCCACCAAATGGCACAACTGATTAAATAGAAATTTGAAAATATTAGTACAAAATATTGGATCCTGTGTCTCCTCGACTGTACTATCTAATAAAGGCAAAATCTCCAAAATATAACTTATTCTTTATATAGAGTATTAAAGATATTTTAATTTCCTTTCATTAGCTACTACTGATGCTGAGCAGTTGTGGTTTTGCGCTGTTAATTGTCTGATAATTAAACATAAGCGTATGCATTTTCATATGGAAATCTGCTGTCTGCCATTTAAAGAGGACTAATTGGCCTTTAACATCATTTAGAGTTTGAAAATTACCACACGACTTCCAGTGACTCATCTTGGCTTTCTCTGAAACTTTCAGTCACAGGGTCCTTCGACACACGGCTTTCATCTGCGCAAGCCGCTCTCTCAGCATCAGAGCCACAGCCAGCCGCAGCAACACACTCCACGGCAGAGAGAGAGAGACCGAAGAACGGCAGGAGGGAGAGGAGAAGACCGGCAGCATGTTGGTCTTTGTAGATGTGGAGAACATTAACACAGTGAGCTCTTTCCCACACATGGACTGCTCATGTGTCTTATTTCACGTTAATACTTTCTCTTCTTGCACTTCATGAAACGTGTGAACACTGTGGCACTAGGGATGCACAGATGAGAAATTCTCTACTAATTTATGTAAATAAATTAAAAATAAAAAGCTAAATTTAATAATTTTGCTTGCTAAAAGTGAATTAAGGCAACATTTTAACATACAGTATGAAAAATGAATATTCATCTTGAGTTTTACTGAACATTACATTTAGCAGTGTTATAAAATTATTATTAGTGTTTTTTTTAAAGTTGAACTTCAAGTGAGCATTAGATTACAACAAAGTTAATCTGCATTTTAAAACAGGGTATATAAGCATGCACAATTAAATATTTAATACCTGCTTATCGATTAAACAAAGAGTCTAATATTGACCAATATCCAATATTTAACATGCACATCTTAACTATTAATTGCCGTTATTATCGCAGACGGGTGAAGCATTGAATATATGTATTTTATTTTAAAAAATAATAAATGAATAAAATAATAAATTTCTATCTCTTCCCTCTTTCTCTCTCTATCAGAGTGAAGCAGGTGTTCGTGAGTTCCACATAGTTCAGGTGTCCAGCAGCAGTCGGCAGTGGAGGCTGCACAAGTGCATCAACCCTGTGGGAGATAAAGGTATGAATCTTCCAGCACGCTCTGGTTACAAGCACTTAGTCTCTTAGCAGACACTTTCATTCCTCTTGCAGCCACCTGAGGTTAAGCGTTTTGCTCCACGTTGCTTGGTAGTCTGTGAATCGCTCCTTTATTTGGTTCCAAGCCAGTGTGCTAGAGCTTTTTCTTCCATCCAACGCAAAGCGAGGTGTATAGCAAAATATCCAAAATTCATAATGGTGGTCCTTCATAAATGATTTCCATTCTTTCCTCTTGGCTCAGACTAAAATCAATATCTTGATTCTTCTCCTTTGCTCTTATCAAGTGTTTCTTATCAAACAGTCTTCTTAGGTAGAGAACCACATTTTTTAAATATAAAGGCAGCTATATATTTGCATGTTTTAAAATAAAAGCATTTAAACTGTGTAAAAAATGCTTAGTGTAGTGTAATATACTGTAAAGACAACAAAATTATATTTTTTCCCAAAATTAAATTATTAGCATTTATATTGACAACATGGAATGTTTTTAAATGTTATCAGAAAAATATTTTGGATTTGTTTAAAATACGTTTTTGTAAGGTTGACAGTAGTGTTAATTTTGTCAGCTATTTCAATTTTAGTCTTAGTCCCCTGTTAAAATGCCCTTGTTCGTTTTTATCATAGTCAACCTTATCCTATTTAGTTTGTCAAGTTTTAGTCGACTAAAAGTCTCAACATTCTAGTCTAGTTTTAGTCCATGTATTTTAGTCTAGATTTAGTCAATGAAAACTTGACATTTTAGCAATAAGATTATTATTAATTAACCGTACAGTATTAATTTAGTCTTAGTCTTACTCAAATGTACATTTTAGTTATCATATTTAGACAACCTTGTCCTGTTTTTGTTTAGTCAAGTTTAAGTAAATGAAATGTTTGAGCATTTTAGTCAGGTTTTAGTCAATGAAATCTTAGTCACATTTTGGTCATTCTGTATAATGGTTAAACTGATAAAAAATTATTTTTGCTCAAAATTATAATCGTAATGACTGTTGTAATTTGAGAAATTTACTTTTGCATTTCAGGTATTGCACTTTCACCAGTAAGCACAAATCAATAGAATGTGGACACATAGGCTACATAGTGTATTTTACCTCATCTAGTGTACTGATTTATTATAGGCTTTTTATTTGATAAATTAATACCAAAGACTTATGCAATCTCTCAGTCTACATTATGAAAACAGCTAAAACAAATGAAAAATATTATAACAGTGAAATTCCTAGTAATACCACTCATTCCTAATTGCAATAGCCTATTTCTCTATTACCCTATTTCTCTAAACAACAGTGGTTGAGTAAGTGCATTTATTCAGCAGAAAATTAGTGCTGGCCACAAAATAATTGCCATTAATCTCATGATTTCCAACCCATCTTTAGAGAATAAACTGAATAAAATAGAAAAAAAATAAGTAAATACTTGGTAACGTTTTACTTAAAGCCTTTATGTATGATTATAAAGGAATTAATGATGTACGTTGTGATGCATTATGTTAAAGTTTGTTTGTCATGTCTTTTAATGCATTATACCTTATAGGTAAGTATTATAATGTGTTGTAACTGTGGTTACAATTATTCATGAGACCACACAATGCATTATAAAGTACATAATGCATTACAACTACTTTTATAATGCATCACATATAAAGGCTTTAAGTGAAGCATTACAAAATATTTCTATAATATTTTAGATGCACATGTTTACCTATTACAGCCCTAATTTATCTAGTAATTTTTTACAGACAATGACAATCTATAGCAATAATTTAATTTTGTAGTTCTTATAATATCATGTTTAGTATTTTTCTTATACATTATAAATGGCTTTCTGTATAAACTGCCTTTGTATTTTAGGAAGGGGGTCTCTAGCAAGGGAGTCATCATGTTTGGGGGTTCTTGGCCTAAATAAGTTTGAAAGTCCCAGCTGCAGACAAACCACAGATTAGTCGGTTTTTTTAAATATTTAGTTTTGCACATCTGTAGTTCCTTTGAAACATCACACAGATCTGTGTAAAGCGCAGTCTGCCTACATAAGTCCATATGCACCTCCAGCACTGTGAATATTGATGCAGAGGAAATTGATTGCATGTCAGAAGGCCAAGCAGAGTATCAAAAGAAGCTGGGAGCGGGTGCAGACACACGATGATATGTTCCATGACCTGCAGCTTTTAAATGGGCTATTGAAAGTGGGTCACAATGCATTTGTGTTGAGTCATCTGTCCGGCTGATATCTTATAGCGAGAAATGCACGCTCATACACACCCTGCAGAGAGTGATGCAGCTGCTCTGAAATGCTGAGATGAAATTAGGTCACTTTGAAATTGTGCTGAGTTTGTGAAACATGCAGGCACACGCATTTTAGTGGCGTACTAAATTGAAAATTGAATCTCATGTATGCGTTCATTCTGTACCGCCAGCTTTGATGAGGCGAATACATTTAATGATGTGAAAATATGTGAACAAGAACTTGTGGATTCAAAACAATGCATATTTAATTGAACACAGCTAGGGTTGCAAAGGGGTGGAAAATTTCCGGTAAATTTCTGGAAACTTTCCAAAAATCCCTGGAAGATTCTAAAAAATCCTGAAAAGTTTCCAAAATTTCAGGAATGTTTTCGAAATTTACTGGAAATTTTCCACCTTTTTTCTACCCTAAGCACAACACTTCCAAAGCTAAATTGGTGTTTGCTTGTTAAGTGTGTGAACTTCAGTGTGTAAAATCAATCTTCTGTTTCACACAGCGGCCCGGTGGCTGGTGTTGTTTAGTAGCATTTACTGTATGCCTGCATCATTCTACAAAGTTAATAACGATGTAAATAGTTAAAATAATATGCCTGCAGAGTTCTTTAATTCCATTCTTTTAATTAATTTATTGGTCTGAAGGAACAGAGTGACTTTAATCTGAGGAGATGATGGAGCATGGACCTACAGCTACAAATAAATGAAGAATACTGCCTTGTTGTTAGTCTTTGAATACTTTTCATTTTGAAAGAAAATGTTTCTACTAAACTTTTGGCTCTAGCCAACTGCTATGTTAGTATCCTAGACTTGAGACATGACAAGGACACAAGGTTTCAATGGGATTGAAAGATCTTTAGGTCTGAGGATGTAATCTTAAAGTTTGATCTGTTGATCTCAATGGCTTCATACTTTTGTTTGTTTCTCACACTTAAAAGGATAGTTCACCTAAAAATGAAAATTCTGTCATCATTGATGAACCACACTTTCCACACTTTCCCGTGGTTCCAAAACCATAAGACTTTTGTTCATCTTGGAAACACAAATGAAATGATTTCCATGACACTTGAAAGATTTCTGTCTCTCCACTGAAAGTCCATTCCACCAAAACTTTGATGCTTCAAAAAGTTTATAAAGACTGTGAAAGTAATCCGTATGAATAGAGCGGTTTAAATCCAAATCTTCTGAAGAGACATAATCTCTTTATGGGATGAACAGGTTCAGTTTAGACTTTTATTCACATGATCAATGGCCATAAATAAAGAACATCAAATATCATAAATAGAGGCTCAAACATGCTTGTTTGATACTAGAGAACCAATGATTTTGAGATAATATTAAAAATATCTTCATTTGGGTTCTGAATATGAACAAAAGTCATATGGGTTTGGAACGACATGACAGTGAGTAAATATTAAATATTTTTTGTATTTTATATATTTTAGAATATTTTGTATTTTTTGTGTGAACGTCTTTCATTCTCTTCTACAGCCCTCAAAGTTCATTCACACTTCAGTATATTCACAATTAGTGCATCACGGTTACAACAGAAGTCAGTAGCTATGTTTCCATTACCCTTCAAATTGCGCAAATTGAAAATACGGCCAATGGAAACACGTCAATTTCGTAAATACTCCCATATATCGCAAAAAAGTTTTTACGCTCACATGAGGTAGTTTTTCAGGCAATTCAAAAAAGGAATGTATCACAAAACTGCAATGTAAACTGTTTTTTTTTTTTTGCATTAGCAGGTCACCTGGCATACGTAAAAGTCACATGATCATTCTTTAATGTACAATAACCACCAAGAAACACCTCATACGTGGCCGCTCTCAAGTATAATGCTTGGAGAACCCCCTATTTACACTGCACACATCTATGGTGCATCGGCCACTCTAGTCAGTGCTTGTGTTTATACCAGCCGCGGCATGTTTCAGAAGCGGCTCTCTATAAAATAGTGGCTCTTCACTAAAGATACACACAATGCCTCCTTCGAATTAAAATAATGGCTAGTGCGGTGGCTGCAATATATGGAAACCTACCAACATCCATTGCCATGACTTATCGCAATAGGAAAAAAAAAAAATTATTATTTTAGTCGCATAACATCGGTTAATGTAAACTGTGTCAATTTGCTACAGGTTTTGTTATCGACATTGATAAAATATCACAAAAGTTTTGCACAAATCTGTAATGGAAACCCAGCTAGTGACATCAAACTTGGTGTGACAAATCTTGTAATTTTGAATATGCATAAGCGCAAATGAGATTTGACAGCTGTGAAAAATAACTTCTATAAATAATTACTTTTTGGTCTGTTACGTACACAGTAAGTGCAATTATGACACAGTTCGCATAAAGGTACGTTCAAAAATGCTGAAGCTAATTAAAACTAAACCTTTGAAGCCATGCATGATGATTGAAATTGCTCAAATGGCCAAATAAACTGCGAATAGAATGTTCTCTAAAGCATCGTGGACGGATTGGTCCTGACAGCGCTGCACGAGCTCGCGGCGCCATCTGCAGGACAGTTCAAACCATTCAAATGATTCAAAGAGCCAAACGCAGGTAGAATCAGCGCTGAAACGTGTTAGCCTATTTTTATAGTCGAATCGGAAATTTCGAATCTTGCCGATAGTCGACTGATAGTCGAATCATATGTTTGGGGGGCGGGGAAAAAATACATTACATTCCACAGTCATAAATACTGATGTTAACACACAGGGAAAAGGTGTAACGGACGCCTCGCAAATAATGTTTTTTGTTTTGATGAAAAGATAACATTAAAGTTAACATTAAACGTAAGCGAAACCCTAAGAATTCACATCATTTTTTGCAATAATGCTCTCATTATAACGTTATGTACATGACAGTAGTTATTAATCTTCTGCATTTCTGTTTTGAGCCGCGCACGCTGAAGATGACCAGTAGAATGAAGCATTTGATAGCAGGTTTATAATCAATGGGATTTAACTTATCATTTATCTCATATAGCATACGCTTCGTTATTTATACAACATAATGTTAATATTACAACTTGTATGCTATCTACACAGAATCCCCCGAATGCAGAAGTGAACGTATGTCTGCGTGACTCTGAATGAACTCATTTTGTGGACGTGTTCTTCTCACAACAACGTGCAGAAACAGGCAACTAAACTCTAAAAATTCAGTGTTTTATTATAATAGTGTCCTCATTATAATGTTATGTATATGACAGTCCTAGTCATAGTTATTAATATTATGCATTGTTGTTTGTAGTGCTCGCGCTGCACGCTGAAGAGATAATCACCGTATAGTAGACTACAATGAAGCGCTTACTGCAGCGCAACTCAGCCAAATGCAAAACCAGCTGAAATGTTTCTGATGTGTCTGAAATCACTTGTACCCTACCCTGATCGAAAAAATTCCTGCCGCCAGGATGCCCCTGTCGGTCATGGGTTATGGAAAGTGAAACTTAAATCTAGGGGTGGTTGGATTTATTCACGCACGTTAAAATATTTATTTAAAGCTTCCTTCTTTTCAGATTCTTATTTACAGCATTATCTTAATAGGCTGTATATAAACTTATTGGGAGAAAACCAGTAGTTCTATGTGAAATCAGACATTTGATCATGGCATGATCATAACACCCCGCGAATATTCGACTGTGAGATTGGGAGTCGAATCAGGCTCCTCCTATCGAAGCAGCGAATCATTGACTATCCGAGGTCACCCTTACAGGAATAACATTACATTTTATAATATATTAAAATTGAAAACGTTTTTAAAAATTTGTAATAAAATTTCACAATATTGCGGGGGGTTTTTTTTGTTTTTTTTGTTTTTTTTAACTTTATTTTGATCAAATAAATTCAGTCTTGATGAGCCTTATTTCTTTATTTCCAGCCTTATTTCAAAATCATTAATAATTGTAATGTATTTGCAGGTACTTGAATAATAATAACAATTCTATATACTTTACTATAATATATTATAGTACTTTATTATAATATATTATATTAAATTGTTATCATGATTATTAAATGCTGCTTTTTATTTTTTACAGGACAATAGTATGTATTATTGCAATATAAGATATATCTTTTAATATCTTTTAATCTTAAAATATATATTTTTAATAAAAGTGCTGGGGGGGTGACTTGAGCGTGGTCAGATTTTCCTTCTTTTTTTTGTCTCTAGCTGATCACATGCCTGAGAAACACAGAGTAAAATATGGAGCAAGGATAGCAAAACACACTTTAAAATTCTGATTTAGCTTTGAAGAGTTAATTAACTGGCCTTGACATCTGAACTGTTTTTGTGTATTTGAGTCTCTGATGTGGGAGCACCAAAAATAAAGATTTTCTGAGAAAAGTGGACGAACTCTCATCATCTTTCTTGTTTTATTTCCCTTTATTTCATGTTGTGTTTGCAGACTCTAAGCTGGCCAGCAGGGAGAGGGGGAAGCTGTGCTTCAAAGCCATCAGATGCAGAACAGAGGAAGGTGGGGCGTCCAGTCCACACACACGTACACAAACCATCATGTATTCCATGTATTTTTATGCAACATTTGCACCATTGCATAAATGCTGTCTGGAAAGACCAAGATGTGAATCAAATTTCCAAAAATGCATGTTGAGGTGTACAATTTTCTAAGCAAATCGAATAGATTCCCAGATGTGACTTTGCCTCCGCAGTCACAGCTGCTCACGGCCAATGAAAACGCAGCAAACTGTGCTTAATATACTGATGTTTGAACATACTGACATTTTTTTCCCTTATTGCCTCAGCTACCTCAGATGCATCAGAAAAATACACCTTTGCCGACCTTAACCTTGGCAACGAGCAAGTAAGAATGCCCTTTTGTTGTCATTACTAGTTCAGATCGATGCTGAGAATTAAGCGTCAGTGACTATCGCCTTCATTCAGCTTCTCAACAGTCCTCATTGTGGCTCACTTTCTTTGTCTTTTTCTCTTTCATTAGATTGTCAGCTCTACTACTCCATGTGCTGATTTTTTCTTCCGGAGGGGTCTGCCCTCTGAACCCAGGAGAGGGGGCATTTCCACAGGCGGTGCTAGTCAGATGCGGAGACAGAGCCTCACGCCACAGAGCGGGACTGATGAGGGTGTGACAAATATTGTCAAAAAATGCAGTGAAATAGAGCTTGACATCATTATCCTCTGGAAGGTACCCTGATGAAATGTTTAAACATTTATTTTGACTTAAGGAGAGTGAATCTTTTTGATTCATGGAGATGATTATTTATATATGTATGTATTTATATATATGTATATATGTGTATATATGTGCATCTCAATAAATTAGAATGTCGTGGAAAAGTTCATTTATTTCAGTAATTCAACTCAAATTGTGAAACTCGTGTATTAAATAAATTCAGTGCACACAGACTGAAGTAGTTTAAGTCTTTGGTTCTTTTAATTGTGATGATTTTGGCTCACATTTAACAAAAACCCACCAATTCACTATCTCAACAAATTAGAATACTTCATAAGACCAATAATAATAATAAAAAAAAAAAAAAAAAAAAAAAACATTTTTAGTGAATTGTTGGCCTTCTGGAAAGTATGTTCATTTACTGTATATGTACTCAATACTTGGTAGGGGCTCCTTTTGCTTTAATTACTGCCTCAATTCGGCGTGGCATGGAGGTGATCAGTTTGTGGCACTGCTGAGGTGGTATGGAAGCCCAGGTTTCTTTGACAGGGGCCTTCAGCTCATCTGCATTTTTTGGTCTCTTGTTTCTCATTTTCCTCTTGACAATACCCCATAGATTCTCTATGGGGTTCAGGTCTGGTGAGTTTGTCATGGTCATTTAGCCAACTTTTGGTGCTTTTGGCAGTGTGGGCAGGTGCTAAATCCTGCTGGAAAATGAAATCAGCATCTTTAAAAAGCTGGTCAGCAGAAGCAAGTATGAAGTGCTCCAAAATTTCTTGGTAAACGGGTGCAGTGACTTTGGTTTTCAAAAAACACAATGGACCAACACCAGCAGATGTCATTACACCCCAAATCATCATAGACGGTGGAAACTTAACACTGGACTTCAAGCAACTTGGGCAATGAGCTTCTCCACCCTTCCTCCAGACTCTAGGACCTTGGTTTCCAAATGAAATACAAAACTTGCTCTCATCTGAAAAGAGGACAATTCTCTAAAAATGTTGGTTTTTTTTTTTGTTTTTTTTAATTGGTCTTATGAAGTATTCTAATTTGTTGAGATAGTGAATTGGTGGGTTTTTGTTAAATGTGAGTCAAAATCATCACAATTAAAAGAAACAAAGACTTAAACTACTTCAGTCTGTGTGCACTGAATTTATTTAATACACAAGTTTCACAATTTGAGTTGAATTACTGAAATAAATGAACTTTTCCACGACATTCTAATTTATTGAGATGCACCTGTATTTTTTTAAATGTTAGATATTTTATATAATTTTTTAGGGGGGATGTGTTGAGTCCAGTAACTGTATTTCTTTATGTTTGACAATTAATTTTCAGGACTGTCAGAGTTAACAGGGTTAGTTTTTTACGGGGAGATGTAAGTCTTATATATGCCAAAGTTAACCTAAGATATTAAATGAATGTTTAAAGTTAAGTGTTTTAGTTTCTTTCTGTTTTGTAAGGACTGTTCAGAAATCATGAGTAGTGATTGTTTTAATCTGTTTAGAGAACTATTTTAAAAAAGAGTAAGAAATACAGTCAAAATGTGCATATAGTTCTTTATTCCTCCAGAAGTGGATAGAAAAAAACAATTGTCAGCATTCATTAGTAACTGCATCACTAGTGTACTTAAAATTAGTGGTTATAAAACACTTTAACTGTTCAACTGGCTCCCAGGTAATTTATGTTTAAGATCCCTGATTTAAACCTTAAAATAGAAGGTGATGTCTAAAAGCATTACCAGGCAACTGGCCACTAACTTATATTTGTTCACCAAACTAACTGGCTTAAGCATTTGGCACTTAACAACTGTTAATTTTGGGTGAGTACACCACAAATCATCATCATGGAAATTTTGTATTTTTTAATGAATGCTGGCATTACTGATGCTTTAAGATTTAAGGACAAATGTCATTGTCATATAATGTGTCGTTTCAGGCATATGTAGTGGAGGACAACAAACAGCTGATTTTAGAGGGGCAGCTTCACGTTGCACTGCAAACCATTGGCAAAGAGGCCTGCTCGCTCTCACAGAAAGAGGTACTACACACACACACTATCTCACAATGACTCTCTCTTGCTATTCAGCTCTTTTCATGTGGGTGCTTTACAAACGTGCATAACTGCAGAGTCATTCTATAAAGAATATAGAGTCACTTCCTTCAGTGCAAGAGACCACTGTATCTTTTCAGTGAGACTTAGTAAGTGTATACTTGAGCAAATAATATTTTATTTTAATAACTGACGTGTCAGTTATTGATAGACCATGATGTCTTCATCTTAATACACTCAGGTTAAGCACTCAGTTGGCTGAACACAAAATAAGTGGTAGTCTCTTTTTCTTTATGTTGCTTTCTTTTGCCTGTATCATTCAGTGTCAGTAAAAGACCCCTCATGTGGAAAAGCCTGAACTCAAATAACAATCCTCTGAACAGAAGCTTTAACCTTAATATACAAATGTTGGTCAAAAATTCAATTCAATTCAAGTTTATTTGTATAGTGCTTTTCACAATACAAATCGTTGCAAAGCAGTTTTACAGGAAATTAAGTTTCTACAATATATTTATATATTGTAGAAACTTAAATATATTTAACTTATGGCGAAATTTGTTAGTTCTGTATGTTGTCTGAGGGTAGGCATCATCTGAGGTCCACTGAGGGGTTGGCATCATCTCTTCTCATGTGTTCTGGATCCAGACTGAAGCTTGTGTAAATCCTAGTTACCACGGGATGTTAATCCCGTTTCAGAAACAGAGAAACAAATAGAGACATAATTAGCGTAGCTACTGTTCCAACCAAGCAAAAATTATTTGTTCAATCCAAGCTAAAGAACAATAATGTGTGTTTGATCAGATATAACTGCAGTACAAGATTATGAGATGCATCCAAGGTGAATGCTTGGCTAAAGAGATGTGTCTTTAATCTAGATTTAAACAGAGAGAGTGTGTCTGAACCCCGAATGTTATCAGGAAGGCTATTCCAGAGTTTGGGAGCCAAATGTGAAAAGGCTCTACCTCCTTTAGTTGACTTTGTTATCCTAGGTACTACCAAAAGTCCAGAGTTTTGCGACCTTAGGGAGCGTGATGGATTGAAGCGTGGTAGAAGACTAGTTAGGTACGCAGGAGCTAAACCATTAAGGGCCTTATAGGTAAGTAATAATATTTTGTAACTGATGTGGAACTTAATAGGTAGCCAGTGCAGAGACTGTAAAATTGGGGTAATATGATCATATTTTCTTGACCTAGTAAGGACTCTAGCCGCTGCATTTTGGACTACCTGTAGATTGTTTATTGAAGATGCAGGACAACCAGCTAGCAGTGCATTACAATAGTCCAGTCTAGAGGTCATGAATGCATGAACTAGCTTTTCTGCATCAGAAACGGGTAACATGTTTCGTAGCTTGGCAATGTTTCTAAGATGGAAGAATGCTGTTTTTGTAACATGGGAAATATGATTTTCAAAAGACAAGTTGCTGTGTAATATAACACCCAAATTTTTGACTGTAGAGGAAGTAACATTACATCCGTCTAGTTGCAAATTATAATCCAAGAGATTCTGTGTACTGTTTTTTGGTCCAATAAGTAATGTCTCTGTCTTATCTGAATTTAATAGGAGAAAATTATTGGTCATCCAATCTTTTACAATTTTAACACACTCTGTTAGCTTAGTTAATTTAGAAGTTTCATCTGGTCTTGTTGAGATATATAGTTGTGTATCATCAGCATAACAATGGAAACTAATCCCGTATTTTCTGATAATATTACCAAGGGGCAACATGTATATTGAAAATAGCAGAGGACCTAGGACAGATCCTTGTGGTACTCCATACTTTACTGGTGATAATTGAGATGACTCTCTGTTTAAATAAACAAAGTGGTAGCGATCAGACAGGTAGGATCTAAACCATCTTAAAGGCTGCCCTTGAATACCCGTATAGTTTTGTAATCGATCTATGAGTATGTCATGATCTATATTGTCGAACGCAGCACTAAGATCAAGTAAAACTAGCAATGAGATGCAGCCTTGGTCTGACGCAAGAAGCAAGTCATTTGTAATTTTAACAAGAGCGGTTTCTGTGCTATGGTGGGGCCTGAAACCTGACTGAAATTCTTCATAGAGATAATTTTTTTTGCAAAAAGGAGCACAACTGAGCAGACACAACTTTTTCTAAAATTTTAGACATAAAAGGAAGATTTGAAATGGGTCTGTAATTTGCTAGTTCATTAGGATCTAGTTGTTTTTTTTTTTAATAAGAGGCTTAATAACCGCCAGCTTGAATGATTTTGGGACGTGACCTAAAGATATCGATGAGTTAATAATATTGAGAAGCGGTTCTTCTGCTACAGGTAACAACTCTTTCAGTAATTTAGTGGGTACAGGATCTAATAGGCATGTTGTTGGTTTAGATGCAGTGATAAGTTTATTTAGCTCTTCCAGTCCTATAGTTGTAAAGCACTGCAGTTTTTCTTTGGGTGCGATGAATAGAGCTGAAGTACTAGACACTGCAGAATCTACATTTGTTATTGTGTTTCTGATGTTATCTATCCTATCAGTGAAGAAATTCATAAAGTCATTACTATTAAATTGTGAGGGAATATTTAGATCGGGTGCCGTCTGTTTATTTGTTAATCTAGCTACTGTGCTAAATAAAAACTTTGGATTGTTTTGGTTATTTTCTATGAGTTTACAGATATGCTCTGCCCTGGCAGCTTTTAAAGCCTGTCTATGGTTGGACATACTGTTTTTCCATGCAATTCTAAAAACTTCCAAGTTAGTTTTTCTCCATTTGTGCTCAAGTTTACGAGTTTCTTTCTTGAGAGAATGGGTATTACAGTTGTACCATGGCCCAGTACGTTTTTCTCTAACCTTTTTTCAGTTTGATGGGCGCAACAACTTCTAATGTATTAGAGAAGATAGTGCCCATGTTGCTAGTCATTTCATCTAGTTCATGTGTATTTATGGGTACACAGAGCAGTTGAGATAAATCAGGCGGGTTATTTCTGAATCTGTCTTTAGTGGTTGGAACCTGAATGACCTGGCCATCTAATTTTTGGCCTGTAATTTTAATGTGTCTTTGTCATCTGACATGACGAGAAAAATACCTTACTTAACATGCAGCAGTCAAACACGCTTGATAGCGTGGAAATGAATTTTAGTGAATTAATTCATCACCAACTGGCTGTGGCAGACGGTTAACTTAAGCATTGATAACACACTTGAGCATTGAACTAAAACACTGAAGTGCCCACTAAAGGCACACTTTTTCAAGCATTCTTTTCTGATTAAGTAAATCAGAGATCAGACCAGCACATGGAAAAGAGGTCAAAATGATTTCTCATTTCTTTCCAAACCTGTATGACTTTCATTCATCCTTGAAACACAAATGAAGCTATTTTAATTCAAAAAGTTCATAAAGACATCGTAAAACTAATCTATATGAATCAAGCGGTTTAATCCATATCTTCTGAAGAGACGCAGACATTATTACTTGATGCACGAGAACCAAACAGCTTTGTTCGTTCGTTTCTGCTTACCATATTTGATGAGCTGTACAGTATGTATGCATGTTTATCAATGTTTATATGCAAGTAAATGTCTAAACTAAATTGCTTCATACAAAGTGATCAGGTCTCTTCAGAAGGCTTGGATTAATTTGGATTACTTTTACGATCTCTTGAACTGTATGAAGCGTCATTTTTGGTGGAAAGAACCTTAAATGGAAGGACAGAGATCTATCAGGTTTCATCAAAAATATCTTCATTTGTGTTTTGGGTCTTAAGGGTTTGGAACGACTTGAGGGTGAGTAATTAATGACTTCATTTTCTTTTTTGGATGAACTATCCCTTTAATATGCTTATGTTCCTTGCAGAAACTCTGTGACATTGAATAAATTGAACATTTGGTGGGTTTTAACACTTTCTCAGGGGTCTCAGAGTGGCTCACTGGAATATGTGAGTCCTACAGACAAACCCAGACCCCTCTAAGGCCAACTGAACTCGAGAGAGCCCATCACAGATGGACTTTTTTGGCCGTTGCATCGTGTCTTTTTTAGCATCTGCCACCTTGTTTATCCCTTTCTGTTTCTTACTTTAGGATAGTCAGTTTGCTTTGTGAGGTGTCTGGCCTTGAATACAAGCTAAATACACACAGTCCTCTGCGCTGGCTCTCGCTCAAGTCTTCATCTCATATTTCGACTTTCTATTTTCTCCATCTGAGATGGAGTGCAAGAGCAATGTGACTTTGAGAGCATTATAAGTGAGTCCTGTTCTTTATGAAGATGGATGCATCCTAAGGTGCTTTAAACGGTCGGAGAGCCAGACAGCAGAGACTTTGACCTTCATGAGTGGCTGCATTTGGATCTGCGTGCTGCCTTTCCAAACTAGAGGTTCCTCTGTTTGAATATGGAGATTAATATTCAGATGTTTAATGTGTTTACTTGTGATGTGTTTACTGCGCGGAAAAATCTTGCCTGTTGTAAATCTATAATGGTGCAAATAAGCAGCAGAAAAAGCAGGACTGTGTGGGAGTGTGTATGTGTGTGTTTCACAAGTATTTAATATGTGGTATTAGCAAGGTGAAGGAATCAGAGCATTCTGTGTGGGTGTTTTGTACAAAGTGACAGCTCTCTGCTGATTTGAGGACTATACGTCGAAAAGCATGTGTGCGCATGGATGTTAGTGTAGTAGATGCCAAGTATGACATTGTGTCATCATTTGCTCACATTCATGTCATTCCAAACCCACACTGCTGTTTAAAAGTTTGGGATCACTAAGATTCTTTTTGAAGAAATTAAAACTTTTATTCAACAAGGATGCATTTAACTGATCAGAAGTGACATTTATAATCATTACAGTCATTTATAATCTTACAGAAGTTTTTGATTTCAAGTAAATGTTGTTCCTTTGAACTTCACTTTCACTTTCTATTCATCAGAGAATCATCTAGGGAAGAAAAAAAAACATGTACCATGCTTTCCAACCAACAAAAATAATAATAACCAAAAATGTTTCTTGAGCAGCAAATCAGCATATTAGAATGATTTTTGAAGAATCGTGTGACACTGAAGACTGCAGTAATAGCTGATTCAGCTTTACCGTCACAGGAAATTAAAATTATTATTTTTTTAATGTTAAAATAGAAAACAGTTAAAATTATAATAATATATCACAATATTGCTGTTTTGTTGTACTTTTGATCGAATAAATGTAGCCTTGGGGAGACGTCCTTCAAAACATCAAAAATTCTCAACTCAACTTCAATCTTTTGAACAGATATGACTTTACTTATGCTAAACGTTATTCAAATAAGTGACACTAAACATTGGTTCGCATGTGCCTTTTTACCTAATGTAACATGCTGAATTACAGTGCCTTGTGTAAGTATTCATACCCCTTCATGTTATTCTTTTTTTTTATGTTGCTGACTTATGTTAAACTGCTTTAAATGACTTTTTTTTCCACATGAATCTACACTGAATACACTATATTGACAAAGCAAAAACAGAATTGTCACAACTTTGTAAATTTATTAAAAAAAAAAAAATTGAAATAAGTACATTGCATACGTATTCATACCTTTAGCTAAATATTTAGCTGAAGCACCTTTACAGCCTCAAGTCTTTTTTTGTTTGATGTGACAAGCTTTGCTCATCAGCATCAGCAATTATCTGCCATTCTTCACCTCTCAAGCTCTGTCAGGTTGGATGGGGGCAGACGCACATTTTTGGGTTTCTCCAGAAATATTTGATTGGGTTCAAGCCCAGGCTGTGGCTGGGCCACTCAAGGAGATTCACAGAGTTGTCTATAAGTGAAAGTGAAAGTCGTGACGTATTGTCAAGTATGGTGACCCATACTCGAAATTGGTGCTCTGCATTTAACCCATCCAAGTGCACACACACAGCAGTGAATAGTGAACAAACGCACACACACAACGTGAACACACACCCGGAGCAGTGGGCAGCCATTGCTCCAGCGCCTGGGGACACTCTTGCTGTGTGCTTGGAGTCATTGTCCTGTTGGAAGGTGAACCTTCTGCCCAGTCTGAGGTTCTGAATGCACTGGACTGGGTTTTCATTAAAACTATCTCAATATTTTGGTGCATTGAGCTTTTCTTCTACTCTGATGAGTCCCTCAGTCCCTGCCGCTGAAAAACAGCCCCACAGCATGAGGCTGCTACCAGCACACTTTACTTTTGGGATGGTACTCTGCAGGTGATGAGCAGTGCCTGGTTTCCTTCAAACATGATGCTTAAAATTGAGGTTCATCAGACCAGAGAATCTTTTTTCTCAGAGTCTGAGCGTCCTTTAGGTGCTTTTTTGCAAATTCCAAGTGTGTTTTCATGTGTCTTCACTGAAGAGAGGATTGAGTCTTGCCACACCGCCATGAAGCCCAGATCGGTGGAGTGTTGCAGTGATATTTGTCCTTCTTTAGGTTTCTCCTATCTCCACATATGATCATGGAACTCAACTAGAGTGACCATCAGGTTCTTGGTCACCACACTAACCAAAGCCCTTCTCCATCAATTGCTCAGTTTGGCCAGGAGGCCAGCTCTAGGGAGAGTCCTGGTTGTTTCAAACTTCTTCCAGTAATGGTAACAGAGACTACATGCTTCTGTGACCCTTCAATGCAGCAGAAGTTTTTTTCTGAACTCTTCCCCAGATGTGTGGCTTGACACAGACCTGTTTCTGAGCTCTACAGGCAGTTCTTTTGACCTCAGGGCTTGGTTTTTGCTCCGATATGCATTATCAGCTGTTACACCTTTTATTAAGACATGTGCCTTTCCAAATCATACCCATTCAATTGAATTTGCCACAGGTTAACTTCACTCGAAGTGTGGTAACACCTACATGCAATATGAATGCTCCTGAGCTAAATTTCAACTGTCCCAGATAAGAGTATGAATACTTATGCAATGGAATCAATAATCAATATATATATATATATATATATATATATATATATATATATATATATATATATATATATATATATATATATATATATATATATATAATATTTTATAAATTTGCAAAGATGTTAAAAACCTGTTTTTTGCTTTACCATTATGGTGTATGGAGTGTAGATTGATGTGGAAAAAAAGTAATTTAAAGCAGTTTAACATAAGGCCACAAAAAATGAAGGGGTATGAATACTTTCGCAAGGCACTGTATATATGAATGTATGGAAGTGCAGATGTACTTTGAGTGTTATGGCACAGCACAAGATTATGAAAGATTTTAGTATGTTAGGGTTACCAAATCTAAATAGTTGTTTTCTATTAATAAATGTTATTTATTTTTGTGATGACAGTGCTGAATGCATTATTATATGAATCATAAGAAGAACAAACAGTTTAAAATATATTACAATTAAAACAGTTAAATAGTTATTTGAAATTGTTGATTTACTGTATTTTTGATCAGATATATGCAGCTTGAATGTATAATGTCATAAACTAAATTAATTTAAAAATGTTATCTTATTGTAGTTAGTTTTCAAACTCATTTTAGTTTAGTTTTCACTAGTTATAGTAGTTTTTATTTTTATTTCTCTTAATAAAAATGTTTAGTTTTAGCTTGGACATACTTAAAGGGTTAGTTCACCCCAAAATTAAAATTATGTCATTAATTACTCACCCTCATGTCGTTCCAAACCCGTAAGACCTTCGTTCATCTTCAGAACACAAATTAAGATATTTTTGATGAAATGTGAGAGCTCTCTGGCCCTCCCATAGACCGCAACTGTAATGTTCCCAGGTTCAGAAACAAAGGACATCGGTAAAACAGTCCATGTGACATCAGTGGCTCAACTTCAGTTTTGTGAAGCTACGAGAATACTTTTTGAGTGCAAAAATAAAATATTTTTGAAAACAAAAATAACATAATTTATCCCCCGAGTTACGTCTTCCACCGTTTTGGAGAGTATCACAACGCATACGCACGCTTTCCCTAAGTGTAAACAACGCTGATTACGTCGATTACGCTCCTGGGTACTGGGTTCATTTTGGGGTGAACTAACCCTTTAAAAAAATGTCATATAGGGGTTTGAAACAACATGAGTGAGTAAAACTGATTTTTAAAGGAAATGTTTAAAATTCTGTCAATGTCCAAATTGTCTCTCATTTGGCTTCCAAATGTTCCTTCTCCATTTTAACTTCTCAATCATTCACTTGTTCATTTTCTCTCTAATCCATTCATTTTTTTCCTCCGTTTCACTCCTGCTGTTGAGTCTGATTCCATCCAGTCTGAAATCTTTCTCTGCACGCCGTTGCATAGCAACACTCATTCATGGCAGAGGAAGTCCCTCACGTGAGGGAATGGCGTCAC
The DNA here is from genome assembly GCA_039654775.1 of Spinibarbus caldwelli. NCBI lineage: Eukaryota > Metazoa > Chordata > Actinopteri > Cypriniformes > Cyprinidae > Spinibarbus > Spinibarbus caldwelli. Next base: position 13,643,317 of record CM077240.1, read on the forward strand.
ACGTGTTGATCTCAATGTCTTTTTATAGAAACCCTCACGTTAGCTTGTGCTTTTCTCCCTTTTGCGTTCATTCTGTCTCATCCACCCCGTTCCTGTCTCAGCCACGCACGCACTTTAAACTGAATGAAAAGCTTTCATTAACAAAGCAATTTCCTCTGCTGGAGCAGTTCCCTTAAGCTTTCAGAATGTATGAAACTTATGCTTTTTGTCAATTAGGAAACTCAGGAAATGGTGCTTCTGAAGTTCAAGCCTGACGTTCCTCCCCCTGTAAGCAAGCCCTCACTGGAACAGCTTTCCCACCTCATAAAGACCTGTCTCCACTACCCAGAGTCTTATGATCATCCCTTCCCACAAAAGAGGTAAAGTGCACGCAAACAAACACTTTTGGAAAGCTCAAAGAGAACTGAATCGGTTAGCTGAAATCCTGCAGACTGTGTTTCTGAGGTGATAAGACTCACATAGATGCACACTAATGTTCTCATGCCCAGTGACGCCCACAGGAGCGCTTGTCTGGCCTAGTTCTGCAGTGGTGCGCAGAAAGTAGGTGTGTCCGCGTGAAAGATGGAGATAAACTGGACTGGGTCGAGCTGATGCGCACTCCAAGCGCTCAGTCATCACTTTTTGTGACAAATTTGTTCGTTTGTTCTGTGAGGAACAAATGCTGGCAACAGCTAGAAAACTCACTTAAATGTGAAACACATTGGAGATGAATCGCTGTTCAAAGAGCCCACAAGCAACAATAACAAACCCCTTTAAAGTCGTCATGAAATGGGAATTCTCCCTATTTTCGACATCCATCTTACTGATCTTATTGCAAACGATTCATCCATGTGTTTCATTTTTTGACCTAGTAATGTTTAATCCAAATGTCATAACTGGATCTTCCTGTGAAAACAACAGATTGATGTATGCCACACTTTTCCAATCATTTAGTCAGCTCCTTTTTTACAGTCAACCTCAAGCTCGCATTCAGATCTGCCTCCATCCAATCAACAACCGACTAATACAACCAAGTCCCTCCCTACATTTTTACATTTTACTTAAATTTACATCAATACAGTAGAAAAGATCTGTTACTACTTGTTACATTGCAATTTTAAACACTACCTGCGTTTCCATTACCCTTCAAATTGCAAAAATTGAACTTGCGAATTGAAAATGCGCTCAATGGAAACATGTCAATTTCACAAACTCCTATGCATCGCAAAAATGTTTTTACACTTACATGGTGATTTTTTTTTTTTTTTTTTTTTTTATAGGCAATTTGAAAAAGGAATATTTTGCAAATGGAAACCGTTTTTTTTTTTTTTTTTTCTGCATTTACAGGTCACCTGGTGTACATAAGTCACATGATCATTCTTTAATGTACTATAACCTCTAAAAAACACCTTATATGTGGCCGCTCTCAAGTATAAGGGGCTTTCCTTGCCATTAACGCTTGGAGAACCCCCCTATTTACACTGCGCATGTCTGTGGCGCATTATGGCTCTGACACACACCAGAGCTGATCACGTCCACTCTAGTCAATGCTTGTGTTTAATAGGGATGTGCGCTACGACTAATTTGACTGTCGTTTAAATGGAAGTTTTATATCCAACTAGTCAACTAGTCTAAAAGCTAGAAACCCCCCAAAAATGCCAAAAGAAAAAAAAAAATGTGCGTGTGTCTATTTAACAGCCTAAACTTGAAATACTTAATCTTTGAATCACACTGTCGAATCCCTCAATGAATTCTGCTAAAAATAGGTCATGATTATGCCATACGCTTGCCTCACGTTATCATCATTTCATTTTAGGCGGTCGTTAAACAGAAAAAAAGGAAGAGCATACACTCAACATAAACCAGTGAATAGCTTATTTATTCAGGGGTGCGTTTCCCAAAAGCAACTATGGTCGCAAGTTCCGTCGTTACCAATAGAGTTCACTGGAACTAACGACCATAGTTAGCTAACGATGCTTTTGGGAAACGCACCCCAGATCGGCTGGAGCAATGCAGAAATGGAAAATCAATCAATAGACTGACAAAATTCTTCGTTTTCATATAACGTTAGCCAACATATTAAAACACAAGTCAAAAACAATAGGAAAGTTTATCAAGGAATAGCATTAAAACGGTTTTTAAAAATGTACTTCATGTTGGCTATATTGTCTAAAAACAAAACAATGCTCGTTTTACTTACTCAGACCATGCGCATTTGTTAAGTGAATTTAACATGTTAACATGGTCTGGCGAAAGACGGGACTAGAGGCGATTCTGCACTTGAAAAAGTGCGCTCGGCAGGAACTGAAATCACAGGCACGCAGAGAGATAACTACAAGCAAGCAGACATTTTCGAAAAGAGCCTGGAAATCCTGCACCACCACCGAAGTGGGTCTTCGTTTAGAGGAATAGACGGCGCGGATGGGATCGCAGACCGCAGCGATGGGTTGTAGTGTATGACATGATTGATATTTGCTGACTTTAGCTAGCCTCGAAGCTAACGCATACGTGTCTGTATTGAATATGATTACGCATCGCTCCAGTAGAGTTATTGTAAGCCAATTTGACATTACACAGTTTACACACAACTTTTCCGTTTCCTTCTAATTCAAAATAATCCCACACCTTGTTGGTTCTTCGTGTGGTCATTTCGAGCTCGCCGCAACCGACATGAAGAAAACGCATGCGAGGTCTGAGGTAAAAATGTAGTTTCCACCCAGATACGCTTTTAAAAATATTTATATATTTAAATATTTTGATGTGTATTCTTTTTCAAAAGTTTTATTTTAACTTCTTTAAAATGTTTTAAATGAAACCTTAAAATGATTGCAGTTTGAATAATAAAATCATGTTTTTTTGTTTTTTGTTTTTTTCTCTCGTGTAATCGACTGTTGATTTCAGTGTCGACTAGCAGGAGCTGTACCATTTAGTCGACTAGTCCCGCACATCCCTAGTGTTTAAACCAGCTGCGTCGCGGCAAGTTTCAGAAGCGTCCCAGAAGTGGCTCTCTGTGCTGCTTCGCTAAAGATACACGCCTACATCTCCTTTGATTAAAAATAATGGCTAGTGCGTGGCTACGATATACATAAACCTACCAACATCTGTTGCAGTGACTCATCGCGAGAGGGAAAAATGACATTTTAGTCTCATAACATTAGTTAATGGAAATGCCGTCACTTCGCTATAGTTTATCATCATCGTTTATGAAATATCACAAAAGTTTGGTGCAAATCTGTAATGGAAAAGCAGCTACTGATGCAAGAAATCAGCATTTACTAAGAAAAGAAAAAAATAAGTAATAACTTCAAAACATAAAGGTCTAGTGAACAGACCATTTAAGGAATCCCATCATAAGTGACCCTAACAAACTGTCCTAATCAGATTTGACAAACTGTTAAGTGCTAAAAGTTCTTGTCTGTTGTGTTTTTATCCTAACTGAACACTAGCTTAAAAAAAAAAAAACTTAAAATAAATTTTGAAAAGTTTAATAATAACTTAAATACTTTAAGTTGTGATGAAACCAAAGTAGAGATCTTTTCTTCTGTATTGTGACGTACTTCAAGGTGCAATGGATTATCAGAAAATAAGAAACTGTAAAGAGGGATTTGGTTATATTGATCAGTTGCTGATCTGATTTTGAGATGTGGCTGTTGCACTCAAAAATTAATCCTAGCTTGCGGTCGATTGTGGAGGTGTGGGGGACTAAATGATTATAGAAGTCTGATATACATCACCAGAGGTCTGTAGTTTTTACCAGAAAACCACAGTTGTGATATTTTGATTAAATTTTACAAGGTCCAAAAAAAAAAAAGAGAGAAATGAATGAGTTATGAAAAATAAGATGTACAACAGGCATTTACATTAGGGTTTATTTTCATTTTAATTGCTTTATTATTATTATTATTATTATTTATTTTTATTTTTTTATTTTAGGATAGTGGAGTGGGGGAACAGAATTGAAAACCTAAAACCGGGTCAAACACATCTTACTGTGCAATAGCACAGCCATACAGAACTTAAATTTGCTGGGAAACTGAACCAAACATCTTGTAGCATGATGAGATGAATGTTCCAGAGTCAGGGGGTTAGTCCATCCGTATTTGTGCTTCAGGACAAATGACTTAAAGTTGCTGCACACCAGTATGGGATTAACAGAAGTTATGAGACCCATTGATCAAAGTAATATCCAGATCAAAGTCAAGAGTGCTATATTTTACATCACAAAATTGAATAAAAATTGAATAATCAATTTTGTTTGGCTTGAAAACTTGGACACATGTTTGAGTTCCAATATCAGGTCATGAGGAGAGGCAAGTACTGATGTTTTCTATTGCATATTTCAACTAAAGTTTGCTTTTGTGGAGGATGCACATAGCATTGAGTCAAAGAGGAGAAATTTCAAGAATTAGACCTATGTCTGAACTCCATGTCTAAAGGTTTGATGTTCTTGACATTTTTTCCTTCTCTTCTCTAGTTTATGTATGGTTCCAGTCACCCTGACGTTGTCCAACTGTTCCTTGGCTCAGGTAGACGTCATCGTTGATCTGCGGCATAAAACGACCAGGTACATCTAAGTTTTTCCTGATCCCAAAATCTTCAAAATAAGGAGAGCGTTTGAACTTACAAGCCGTCTCATGCCCTTGTTGTCTGTCTTTGCAGCCCGGAGTCACTGGAAGTGCATGGTTCTTTTAGCTGGCTGGGCCAGACACAATATAAGTTGCAGCTCCAGGCTCAAGAGGTGTACAGGCTTTCCTTGAAAGCTTGTTTCTTCCAGGCTGGAGTTTATAATTTGGGCACACCCCGTGTCTTCGCCAAGTTGGCACAGACCAGCGCTATGTGTGAGACCAGCCAGCAGAGCGCCATGCCTGCCCTCATTATCATCAACAGCGTTTGAGTAACTCCACAACGTCGATCCAACCGTTCTTCAAAGTTCTTGGCCCACCTAAATAAATGAAATGGACTGGACTCCAAGATTTTTCTACTTGTTGCTAAAACAAAATCTAATTGAGAGAGATAAGTGATTAAAAAGACTTGAACACACATTTCAACTTAACATTGCATCTGATGTGCTTGTACAGTCTGCAATGGTGAGCTAAACACAGACTTTAGATGTTTTGTCTTAAATGCACTTGAAGAGTGACTGGATCTTTTTTTTTTCCGTATTAAGTTATCTCTCATGTCAGCCATGTATCTTTTGAAGATTTTTCTTTTGTTTTATGAAATCTTTTTGTTTTTAGAACTAATTTTTTCAAGATCCCAAACATGTGGTAATGTAAATGGCTATGCATCTCTGCCTCATACTGCCCTGCTGGCTATCTCATGGTTGTCCACTGTGCTCTGTTGCCACAGTAACACACAAAAAAAACCTTCATCTTAAAACCAGAAGATGAAACACAACACTGTAACCTGATGAGCTGCGATTGATATCATTGCAGCTGTTGAATGGACGGCATATTCTGCCTTATTCAGTCAGGCTGCAAATGTGGCGTTAAGTGAAATTTAATATCACCTTTTGAGAAGCCAGTGGAATCGGTGAAGTCCAACAAGGAGCCATCTTAATGTTCGTGACCCAGTGAGGAAATGGCAGAATCCATGTTGCCCAGTCAAACAGCATAGACTTTTAAGGACACCAAAAGGGGTAGAAGTCAGTCTGAGGGCATATTTTTGTTTGTGCATCTTTGTGTGGGTGGGCTGTGCTGTTTTCGCTGGAATTTTTTCATTTTCTACAAACCAATCATCTTCTCCCACCTCCTGAGCTCTCATTCTGTCATCTCCACTACTATGATCAAACTGTTATTTAAATGTATCTACATGACTGCTTTTCTGAAAAAAATGATGTATTATATTTATAACAAATTACTGTACATAGAATAAAATGTAACCAATAACCAAGAACCCAGCTGCCTGTTGCCTTCTTAGTTGTTTGGTTTATTTTAGAAATGCAATTTGCTGTATTGATGTAGCAAGTATCATCTACCAATCGCAACACACAAGTTTGTTCTTAATATGCAGTCCTTGGGAAGCATGTAATTGAACATGCTATGGTAAATGATGAATGTGAGGCTTGTTTTAATAATAGTTAATTTTAATTTTCTTTTTGTGCCTGGCTATTTGCTTCTTGAATATTTAACAAGTGTAGCAAAACAGAGCTTCAAAATCTTGCCAGAAATGATTTTATTGTTTTCTATGCATGTTTACTGTTAAAATCGTTCAACAGGGCTGGTTTGGTCAGTAGCATTGTACTTCACGTCAGGTTGGACTGCTCGAGTGGACCACTAGGTTTGTCTAAAATGTTATGCATTTTGTCCCTGAAACAAAAAAAAACTAGCTGGAAAGCTCAACATGCTTCAACATCATTCTGCTGATGGCAGCTGAAACATCAGTGAAAAGAATATGAATTTCACAGCAACAGACATAACAGTGCACCCACATATTTTATTTTTTTAATACTTCATACTTTGTTCTGTCACAAAATAATGTTGACTTTTTTTTATTATTAAATAAGCTTTAATTAAATTTATTTTATTAAATAAGCTTTTTATCATGCTGTTTTAATAATAATGATCTGAAATTATCAACTGAGGTTTGAGGACCCGCCCCATTGATTGTGATGATCTGGAGTTATTTCCTGTGAAATAAATACAATAAAAAAGCGTTTACATGAACATAAATATTCTGATAATAATCACAATTTGATGATATTCTGTGTGTGAGCATCATTAACCTACATACCCACATCAACCTAAATCCCTTAACCAGCATTTTGGTTTCTTGAAATCTGAATACAGCAGCTGGTATATGCTTGTATTAATCAGAATTTTTGTTGATTGTAAACATTTTATATATTAGATTAGATACCATTCACCATAATTAAACATTAATTTATATCTACTTATGGCCAAATGAAGGTCAGTCAAGGTGATATTAGTTGTGAAAATTAAACTAGGCCTACTTAAACATTTTTGATTGTTTAACTAGCATTAGTTAGCCTATTTTAATTCTCAATCATAATTTGCATTAGTAAATTGTCGTGCTAATGAGTGTTAGGCTATTATTAAGCTACATGTAGCCTATAATAATACGTTTATTTAATTACCGTTAACTGTAAAAGTATTCTGAATAAGTACTAAAAATAAACCTTAAACAAATGATGTCCATGTAATGTCACGGTAGCAAACACGGGTATAGAAGTTAGTTATTTATTTATTTATTTATTTGTGGTTCTCAGCAGTACAATGCACATAATCCAAACATAATTCTAATTTATCGCCTGTTTTTATCGTACCAAAAAGTCCACATACGTGTTTTTTCTGTCCCTTCAGGTGCACACGACTCGCTCATACATTTTGAATCTTACTTTGCTCCAAATTCAGCAAGTTGCTTTTTTTTATTTTTTATTTTTTATTTATTTTATTTTTTTCTGTTGGAAGATGTTTAGATAAACTGTCAACGGTAAAATTATGGTTACTGTAGCCCGCTGAACGTCCAAGCTTCCCGCAGCTGCATAATTTCACGCGCGTCAGATTGAAAGAGCGCTCGCTTGCAATTTGATTTGCGCGCGCTCGTGTTCAGAAACGCAGTAAGATTCAGTGGCTTAGATTTTTTGACTAGTAATTGAAAGTCAGTCTGTCTTAATTTAGAATTAGACCTGTAAAATACCGCAACAATAACTTTTTATACCTTTTAAACTCAGAAATGGAGTGTGGGATTAAGCAGGTTGAAGCTCTGATTGTCCTGAAGGGTTCAAGATGTTTTATTCCCTCTTTTTTTCCCTTTGCCTCTCCCTTCCCCTATGCCTTTCATTTCTGTTGCGTTCCTTTCTTTCCTGTTCTGTCTCTTCCTTCCTTTTCATCTCAGTTGCTTTTTTTTTTTTTTTTTTTAATAAGTCTTAAGCACTTTGCATTTGAACATTTTGCTGTCCCAGTACGAGAATCCAGATCTAATGTAATGTGTGTGTAAAGGCTGCATTACAATGACACGCGCTGTCATCAAAGGTCGGTGTGTTTCCAAACTTACCGTTGCGCGCATCAGGCGTTCAGTAGCCTACAACTGCTTTTTTTATGGAAAAGGGAGGGTGGGGGTGAGAGTCATTCACACCTCACCGTGAACCACTCGGGATCATCTGCACGTGCATTTGCGCACAGTCTTGCGCAAAAACTCTGATCACCACCGGAGGGTCTCGTTTTTGGGTCTCCCACGCGCAAGCACTCGACTGCGCGTGCCACCGCGATGTGGGTCCGAACCGCGGATCTTTGACGAATGATCACGGATAAAGCTGAGGAACCCCTTCGGCTTCCTGAGGAGAGGCGAGGCTGACGGCTGTCATGGTAGGAGGGTGATGTTGGAGATGTTGGGTGGAAGAGATCAATCAGGGTTGTTTGAACCCACTTTGCATTAAGGGTTTTTCTAAGTGATGACATCGAATGTCTCCTAGCGAGCAGGTGCATGTGGATAAATGGCGCGTAAAGAGGGCAGGTGTGGACGCGAGAGTTTGGTGCCGATGAGACGCGCGGCTGAAAGCGAGTGTTTTGCGATTATGCGCTTTTCTCTTCAATGTCGGTGTCTCACGGTGACATTTCTCATGCATATACCCCATTCACTTGTTGATTGTTTGTAATCCAGCTTCGAAAACTCATCTGGTGTTTTCTCAGGCTTTGGTCTTATTAGTGAATGAAAGAAGCTGAAGGCTTGTGCGCTTATTGGCTGAGGGTTGCGCGTCTCTTCGCACAAAGGCGAGGAGTGCTGTAACACGTTGTTTTAACATCTGTATCTCAGTGTTATTTTGAACTGTATTTTTCAATCTTTAATAATTAATTTCCACGTTTGTCTGCTACAAATTAATGCAGTTTATAAATCTGCAACTTATTGCTAAACTGTGTAAATTAATGTGAAACACAAAGAGTGCTGTTAATCTCCACTACTTGTGTGGTTTGTAACACCAGATAAAACAGACAATTTACCATTTTTACATTACTTTATTATGGTAATCAAATGCACTTATTTTAGAAAGATTGTGACTTTCTTCAGCTCATTTTATTTTGATTCCAAATAGTAAACATAAACTCTAACAACAATAGCTACATTACTTAACTCATTTTGGGACAAATTTGTAGTCAGAAATTAGCTAAACTTTACATAAATTTCACAAAACCTCCTTTTTGGAATGTAAAAATGGTATAAAAATAAAGTATGATTAATTTTAAAATGCAGAAATTTTCTGTTAGATTTATAACTAGATGTATTAACAATAGAAGTATATCAGCTAAATCTGTGAGTCTATTTACTTATTCATGAGTTATACATACATGACAAAAACTCACTCTGAGGGCATCCTCATTTGTAAAAACTGTATGGAATGTCCCTATTTAGATTTAAGTAAGTGTGTGTGTGTGTGTGTGTGTGTGTGTGTGTGTGTGTGTGTGTGGACAGGTTTATATATCCTGGTGGGGACTTAAACCTGAATACACACAGACTCATGGGGACTATTGTCATGGTGGGGACCTAAATTGAGCTCCCCATGGGTACAAAAACTTATAAATCATACAGAATGAGTTTTTTTGAGAAAGTAAAAATGCAGAAATTTTGCTGTAAGGGGTAGGGCGATAGAAAATACGGTTTGTACAGTATACCATTACGCCTATGGAGAGTCCCTACGAGGATAGCTAACCAGACTGTGTGTGTGTGTGTGTGTGTGTTTATGTGTGTGTGTGTGCGCGTGCGTGTTTTTGTGACATATGAGGATACAAATTTGTATAATGACATGAGTATGACATAGGTATTACAAGGAGAAGGTGATTTATGAGGACATTTCCCCATGTCCCCATATTTTCAAAAGGCTGATAAATCATACAGAATTATTTTTTTTGAGAAAGTAAAAATGCACAAAGTTTCCTGTAAGGGGTAGGTTTAGGGTTGATGTAGGGCGATATAAAATATGGTTTGTACAGTATAAAAACAATAGAAGTCTATGGAAACTCCCCACAATTCACAAAAACAAACATGTATGTGTGTGTGTGTTTTAGACATTTTTTTTTTTTTCCATTCTATAAAATCGCTGTGGATCCAGTAGAAGTTAATAGTAAAAAAGTGTTACAACCTCCCATGATTTCACCAAGATATTTATAAAATTAGTTTATCATGTAGATGAAAAGCTTGTGTGGATGTTAAACATTATATGAACCTGCTGATTCAGATGAAACCAGTTGTCATTTAATATCCATTAACAAGCTCTCAAATTGTAGGCCAGATGTGAAAGTTTACTTCACTTCTATGCTCAGATTTACCATGTTACTCAAACAGAGACAACAAAACATACTGTGATCATTTTTGTTATTACATTGCTTATATTAATATTTAAAATATTCCAGTAATCCGAGAAATACCTCTTTATATATTGCATACTCCCACCCCTTTTTTGCCCCAAAATCTGAGGTTTTACTAGTGCATTTACTGAAGTTCATTAATAACAGCCTCTTGCTATGCCTGAGGACAGAGCCCAGAGTGTCGTCTTGTTCTCAGATTCAGCACCCATAGATAGAGAGGTCTGGCAAGGATGCGTAATGCTTTCTTTCCTCCTTCACCCGTCCCTGACTGCAGCCCCTCCTGCTATTAATATTATAAACTGACATACATTTTTATAGTGCTTTAACAGTTCACCCTGTTACTTAAGAAGTATACTATGCTGATGCATTAATGAAAATGCCATAAACTGGAGCACAAAAACAGACAGGAAAGCAAATACCATTTTAAAACTGTCTTTAGACAGTTAATGCAGTCAGTTTGTTATTTTATACAGGAATGTAATTTTTGTATCTGCTGATATTGTACTTAAATCAAGCTTTGATGCTTGATTGTGTCTGTGATCTGAGCAGTGACAATGACTGACATTCCAATAAACGGTAGGTTTTGTAGCTCATTCTAAAACAAAGATCTTCAGTATTTCAAGACAAGGCTGTGTTGGGGAATAACAGTTAAAACCCAAAGGACCAGGTGTTGTTGAATGAAGGCAAGGAGTCAAGAGATGCGATTCAACTGAAGAAATTTACTGAAGAAATAGTTTGCAGTTTCATCAGCAGAAGTCAGCTTTAACACTCGTCAGCTGCTCTGCCTTACATCTTACAGAAACCAATAATTATATTCTAACAGAGGATGCTAATTGCGTCAATACATATAGGTCAGCAACATTCTGATTGGTTCTAAAAACTAGATAAACTTAGACAGTTTCCACATATGTAATATGTAATGATATGATTAAAATCACTCTGGAGGATATGGCAGATCAATCTTTACTTCATCCACTCCTTCAGTCCCCCATTTTAGACCATTGTGGGGTTCAATACCCCACATCTGGTCTACCAAGTGAGGCCACTACGGAAGGTGGAGTGGTGACGCATGTTTCCCTGATGAGTCACATTTTGTCTCTTCACCCTATCATGGACATGCTGGATACTATTTAATCCAGTCCCCATGCTTAGGGTTCTCCTAACCCTTCCACTCACAACAGGGCGTTGACGTCATCCTTCGTCAGCTGTTGCAGGCTGTTTGTCAGCTTCAGTAGTCGCATCTCCTCCTCCACAGGATTCACGGTCCTGCAGGCAGATTTAAAAACATAGGACAGACAACAGTGGACCAACATCCACATAAGTAGGCATAAGACAACCAGTCCTACGAATCCTCCAAAGGTGTACAACACATATTTTATTACTCCCATAATCACGTCCTCTGATGCTGCAACAAAATCGTTCTTCCACAAATTCTTCTACAGAATCTGTCACATAAAAATCGCTCCTACCGTAAATGCAAACATCCACACTAACGCCAAAGCCGTGGGTTCTTTAGGATCTGACAAAAACGGTGACCCTGTCGATCGAAGCCACAACGAATTCAAATATTCATATCCTCCAAACACCTCAGTAGTCTTAACCTGTCTCAGGAAATCATTAATATACTTCTCGTTAGCCCACTGTGATTTCAATTGAGGATAATACTCAGTGGCAGCAGTCATGTTGACGTTGCAATACTCTAAATCAGAACAATCACCCTGTTTACACTTATCAGCGGGGTACCACTCAGGGCCAACAGCGTTGACTGTATTATGGTACAGACAATGACCTGAACTAGACTTATAATGCAAATCTCTTAGTTCTTGGACCGCGGTAATGGGCTTTAAAAACTGACAAAATAGTTTTTCCCTATCAAACCATTCGTCTCCCATAACAACATTAGATACCTGCGGCCACATGTAAACTTGATGAGGCTGCAAATCTTTCCACACTAGATCATCAATCGTCTGGGGTTCTCGCATCAGAGTTTTCCTATTGGCAATAATCTCTAAACACAAGTGAAACACATTTAAATGCATCCACGCAGTGACATTATAGACCATTGTGCTGGGGCTACAACACTTACTTTTGAGATGCTCGTGTAGTTATTCCATTTTGATAATGGATTTGTTAGCTAGTAGCATAGCAATGCCATTTTGTAACAAAAACATGCCCAAAAACATATGGCACATATTTCTCAACTCCTATGATTATACTTCTTCAATGGCTGAAACAATTCTTCCATCAGTCTACAGCCTTTCGCAACTCCTGCAAGCATAATTAAGTATCTTTTCCATTTAAGGACTAAACTGGAACTGAATATCCTACAGAACACATAGTGCATTGGTGGCCTTCATGGCCTTAGACAAATGTAGTTACCTGTCTTATACAGCTATAATGGCTTTTTGTTAATTTGGTCATATCAGAAAATGAGCTCATTACTAAAAAAAATACTTATTTATTCTCTGGAAGCCGGGCTAAATGAATAAACACCGTTATTGCATTCCTGACATGGGTCAGACCCAGTGGCGGCTGGTCAATAGGGGGCGCTGGGGCGCCACCCCCCTTCAAGCTAGCCCCCTTTAACATCTTAACAATAAGTTAAATATATATTGAAAATATTAACTAAATAAAATCATTTAGTCATAGTATTCTACTGTTAGTCATATTATAATTTATTGAAAATCAAAACTATATTTCTTTCATATTTGTGTGCGGGCGCCGGACTAATGAGTGTCTATATAGGTACACAAACTTTTGAAAAGCATGTGATTTGAGGCTAACCTCTAATTGGCTTGTTTCAAATTGTCCTTGGGGCGCAGACTCTGCACCCCGAACCCTCCCACTTTTGTCATTAGGGCGAATCATGTTGACATGTGGCCAAGTATGACCCATACTCAGAATTTGTGCTCTGCAATTAACCCATCCAAAGTGCACACACACAGCAGTGAACACACACACACGCTCCGGTGCCTTGCTCAAGGGCACCTCAGTCGTGGTATTGAGGGTGGAGAGAGCGCTGTACACTTACTCCCCCCACCTACAATTCCTGCCGGCCCGAGACTCGAACCCGCAACCTTTAGGTTACGACTCCGACTCTCTAACCATTAGACCTCAACTTCCCCAACAATTAATGTGGAAGCAGATTGAAAAGAAAATAATCTTTATCTTTACAAAAATACCCGTTCTCAAGGCGTTCGGATGAAGAAGAAGAAGAAAAAAAAAAAAAAGGATCAAGGAGCTTGGACCAGATCGCCTGTACTTGCAAATTCATCAGCAGTCAAGTGATCGCGGTCGCGGCTATATTCGGGGCTTTTCCAGCTCTTCTTATGGCAAACTGAGTTGGCTGGCTGGATGTGATTGATGTAAGTCATGCCTTTTATTGTTTTCTGTGTTTGCCGTTTCAAAGTACCCAAGTGTACCATAAGTGGTGACTAAATATTTTACATTTACATTTACATTTACATTTATGCATTTAGCAGACGCTTTTATCCAAAGCGACTTACATAGCATTCAAGTTACAGTTTTTACATTTGATCAGCTCTTGCTTTCCCTGGGAATCGAACCCATGATCTTGGCGTTGCTAGCGCCATGCTCTACTATTTGAATCCTCCAAAGGTGTACAACACATATTTTATTACTCCCATAATCACGTCCTCTGACGCTGCAACAAAATCGTACTATTTGAGCTACTATTTTGAGCTACAGGAAAGCTAAATACATTTTTAAATACATAGATAGTATGTTAAAAGTGCATTTTAGTTCATATTCATGGTTTCCAAAAATAGCACAGTTGAGTACACTTGGATGATCTTAAGTTTATCTTAAGTAGTACTAAAGAATCATTTTTAGTATATTAAGTACAAAATTAGTGCATGAAAATAGAGGACTAAGTACATTGTGGAAGTGCACTTTTCTCACCTGGGATCAATGGGAGGAATATATCTTGAAGTTCTATTCTTTACTGAAATATTTAAGAAAAAAAATATTGTAAAGTCATCAAATGCATAGAAGGTAAATGAAACAGTGCAGTTTAATGTGTTGTCTTTGATGTTTGTCTTTGATAGTTTCCTCTGTCCAGCAAAGTATTTTTATTATTCTAGTCACACTGCAATTTATAGATATGAAGATTGGGAATAATTTCTGAATAAATAATTGGGAATAATTTCATTTTTACAATATGGAGATAGTTTTATGGGCTTTATTAACTGATTATATTGCGCTTTATGAAACTATAGTTACCTACAAGTTCATCTTTTTAACCATTTACACAGTCTTTAAATTGTGATCTAAATTAAATTAAAATTAAATTGGGATTTGTTATTGTTTGGTTTCCTCTAGTGGACAACATTAGTATTATGACCTTCATCTCTGAATCCAATTAATATAAATGGCTGATATTTTAAAAATTACTGTTAGTGCCCTGAGCATCTTGACATGTTTACTCAGAATGTCTTGTCCATGTGTATGAAGTTCTGAGAAATTATTTTTCAAACACTGAAACTTGTCTCTCTTTACAACTTAAAACTGGTCATTTTAAATGTTGCAGTTAAAATTGACATTTTATCATAACTACATAATTTTTGTTTTTATCCTTCACTCTATAGGTCTGTGATACCATACTCTTACACACCATGGAACGGTTCTCCTTCACAAACCACCTTGTTAGTGCCACCTTGATGCAAGCAGACAGGTTTGAACAGCACACAGTGGCGTTTCCTGAAGATGCATTGAGCAGGACTTTGAAGGCCTATCCAGTGCTCAATGGGAGTAAGCTGAAGACAGAGCTTAGTCTCATCTACTGCAAGGAAGAGTTCAGAACCTGTCGTGGTGCTGTGGATCTACTCCAGCTGTTTATGGAGAACAGTCTTGAAGAAATCTTTTCTGAGACTGTCACTCTCCTAAAGATCCTCATCACCACACCCATGACCACAGCAGAAGCTGAGAGGTGCTTCTCAACCTTGAAAAGGATTAAGATTTTTCTGAGAAATAGCATGACTCAGGAGAGGCTGAATGCATTGGCCATGCTGTCAATGGAAAAGAGACTGGTGACTGAGATGACTGATTTCAACCAGAAGGTCATTGAGAAGTTTGCAAGCCAGAAAGAAAGGAGAGCAAAATGTCTTTTCAAATAGTGAAACTGGCCAGTGATTAAGCAGCTTTACATTGTGTGTATGTGTGTTTTATGATTACCTTTATTACTTAATTACTGATAATAAACCCACATTGAAATCAAATTCACTGATTGATGGTACATTTATTGCATTATTTAACAGCTGACTTTATCATTTTCAATATTTTATCTAGCAGTAATGATACATAATCACCTAATAAATGGCTATTTACAGTCCTGTATTACTAACAGTTTAATTTTTCAGTTTGTTTGCACCCCCCCAAAATTTTTTAGCACCAGCCGCCACTGGTCAGACCCTAAGTCACCTCACAGACATTGTCTATAACCTAAATACCAGGCTAAATACGCTGGTTTTACAAAAACTATTATTTCCATTATATGATGCAAGAAGAGGGATTGTAAATCCACTCATTCATTGCCCCATTATAAACCATGTTGAGGTTCAAAACAAAATATTAGTCTAACTTAAAATAAACCATAAATAAGACCCAGATCTTTAAAACTAGAAATATAAGAAAACAATCAATATTTACACTAAAACCTAGAATAGTTCCTAATTTTTACTTAATAGCCCTTTTTATTAATTTTTATTTTCACCACAGATCCATTTGCAATCATCATAGGCCACATACAGCACTGTTTGAAATAACATAAAACTAAACTGGTCAACATTTGGTCGAAATGACATTGTAAGTATCAGTGTATAACTTCAAATATACAACTTGTTTACTTATTGTCATGCATGTATTTTTATATCATGACATTACTGTTAATCATATTCAGTGCCTTATTATTTTTTTATGCAAATCTTCTCAGTTATCATACTATATTACTGTTCTCATACTAAATTAACTGCCTATTCAGAAGCAAATTCTCAGGACCTTGTGTTAAGTCAATTTGGTCCTCACTGTCTTGTCATTTAGAAATGCTTACAGGTCAGCTACCTGATCAAAGTCTTTAAAAACCCTTCATTCATATTTGTCAATTGGCAGTGATACTTATTGAATCAAAATTGTTATAAACTGAGCAAACACAGACTTCACAATCCTATCAAACAATACTATTGCTCAGATCTAAACTGCCGAAATATTCATTAAAAGGCATCCTCAGTTTCTATAAAGCTCTTCTGAAACATTTTATATTATCAAAAGCCCTGTCAGTGTTCACAATAATATTAATTTAATTTGACTTGACAGGTGTTCATAAACAGCTCCATAGATCCTGTTACAATTTTGTTGTTTCAAACATTAACTTTAGCTATTATATTTCATTTCATTATAACTACTTGTCACTGTATTTCTCCATTAACTGGTTAGCCAGCAGATCCAAAAGTTTTTGTTCAACTTATCTCTGTTCTACATAAACCAAACTATTACATCACTCAGACCTTGCGGACACACACAGACAGCCTTATAGCAGCTTTTGACTTTAAGCCATATTACCTAAACTGTACTCCCTAATTTGTTTTCCCACCAGCCTTTCTTTATGTGAGGGTTCTCTCTGGATAATTTGGTTAGTGACTTAGCCAATGTGTCACTGTTTCTCTGCCGTCAAGTCTAAAATATTTACCTTTACCATTCGAATAACAAAGCATTAATTTGTTTAATTTTAGACCCTCAGTTGAATTTAGAATGGGTTTTTAACCCATTATGAACGGCAATCTTCAATTTCACAAATCCAAATCAGATAAACACTCTTAAACATATTAATCCAGAGAGTGATTCAAATCAGCATTATAAAGGCCAAAAGAAGTCATTATTACCCGTAGCCGACAGAGCTGGATAACCAATCCACTTACAGCTCGTCCCATGTTCGGCATTCTCTTTTCGTTAGATTCACTCAGAATTATCGACTTCTGTAAAGCCATTTCACTTAACCCATCTATAATGATAAAACACTCATTCCAGAGGTTAGTGACACAATCTACACAAAACAGGAACAGAATTGTCCCCCAAAATATAGAGTATTCATCCTCACGCACACATATATACTAGACACATGAATATTGAAACAGCTCCTATTCAAGGTTTGCTTTTGGTGTTAAATCTGAAGGATTTAACTTAACATTTTCCATCAGTTTTACCTATTTCGTACGTAGTCTCTTAGTTTGCCTGTTCATTAAGGATTTTTATTTTGAGAAAAATCACTGGAATGTTTTGGCCTTGATATCGTTGCTTTGTTTTGGTTACTCTTGCTTAGCTGGCTGATAAGAGAGGCAGAGCACCATCCCTACCTCCACTCAAGCAGTCTCTCTCTCTTACTGTGCAAATGATCTTTTGACCGTCTCACCAAACCTTAACCTAGACAGACTATAATATTAAATTCATTGCAAAATAGATCCCTTCATCATTCACCAAAGTTCCAGATGTCAAAGTTTCTAACTCAGATCTCAATTTTGACTATTTAAAGTAAAATATGCTATGAACAGTTCTTAAAATCATTTGACCTCAAATGCTTAATTCCATTAACCTTTGTTATCCAAACCATCTCTTCATTCAGCAAAAGCAGTCTTCATTTTTAGCCACCACCATGTCTTGTAATTATCCTATGCCATGCCTTAGGACCTGCATGAGTGAAAACTATGATATAGACATATTAGTTCAATATCATCTCAGACTCCGGGATTCGTCATAACTCTGCATATGAGACTTTTTATACAGTTCTTGCCAATAAAGCAACCAACTTCGTGATACTGATATAAATAAAAAAAAATAGTCTCAAAGTAATGGCTGTCATCACATGGTCTCAGATGGTTCTTGAAAGTCCATTGCCATTAACTCTTTATAAATAAGCTCCTTTCCCTCAGGGTGTAATCCCCTGGCATATATAGTTGCATCAAGTTGTGGACGTTTGTCACAATGAAAAACAAGCCATCAAGGAATGCGGTTGCTGGTGATCAGGTCTGGAGGAGATCACATTTTTGAGGCAGATTGCTGTAACTTCTTACAGTTCCCCCCTTAACGATGCTCTAGGCCTATCAAGCTTCCGCTCAACTCCACTACCATCTCACATATAACACCTCCCTTCTGGGCAGGTGCCCAGTGGCGGTGACCCCCTGTCTTAGGTTGTCCTCCGCTTGCCAAAAGAGTATCTTACCCGTCATTGAGAAATCACCTCATGCACACTGGTAACCGCTCTTTCCCGTTGCAACATCCTCGACAGTTTTCTTCCAGAATCCGGTATTTTCAGCAGCTTAGGAAAGGTGCACTCAAGAACCATGAGAGCCATTGAGACCACCTACTAGAGTTAAAACATGGAGACAGGTTGATCATACTAATATTTAATCACTAAAATCAGTTGAATATCTTTAAACCATCATGCTGAGATTACTCAGTGAATTTAAATATCACACCCATCCATTCAGTGTAATGTTCTGCTACTTCCGTAGCTGGAGCCATCAGGCCCTGTATGATGGTGGAGACTAAAAATAAGACAGATAAGTTACTGGTCATAGAACAAGCAGCAATACAACTGTTTAACTATTCAAAATCATTACCTCTATAGCTCAGGGTCTGTATTATGAATTTGAAAGACCTCATGTCTCTTCAACAATAGCTCCTAGATTGTTATTCATTATTTTTATCTTTTATTTCCTAAATGCATTGGGCAGTTGAAACATTTAACTACTAATTGCCCTCGTAATGCATAAAATCTGAACTCCTTGTATCATGTCTTTTAACATCTCAGTGTCTATGATTTCACTGAAACACTGTGCCTTACTATAAATAGCTTGTTATCACTTATGATACAGGCTCAGATAACAGCATTTAGCTGACTTTGAATGAGAGACAGGACTCTGAGGGATTCAGGACTGGTAGCAATGCATTTTCATTAACTTTTAACATAATTTCATCGTACTATTGCTTTACACTAGCCCAGCTTAAAACTTATCAGATAATGACATGCATTTTCAAATAAACATCTCTATCTTTGTCTTTTTACTTTATTTTTGCAATTCAAAAGTTTCTTAACGTTAGTTCTTTCGCAGTCCTTGTCAGTACATTTACATCAACTTGTACTTAGCCATTCACTTTGGAAAATTCAACAATGGTTTTAAATCTGTCAGGGGTTGTCAGACCCAGATATGTTACTTCAGGTCGTGCTAGCTGTGCTTTCTTCAAATTAACTTTGAAACCCTGTTTATGTTACTTTTTTACAACTTTATCACCTCATATGCAAACAATAATTTTTCACTGGAATTTGGCATTTGGCTGAGATGCTGAGTCGCTGAATTTTTGCTGTCTGACAATAAAATTAATCTTTTGCCCAAACATCAGTAAATATAGAAATTACAAATTTCCACTCATAACACGTCTCTGATACTTTTACAGCTTAAGCCAGAGTCATGGTGGGGGCCAGCATGAGATAAAAACAATTGCTTCATTGCAGTCAAATGCAATCTTCTTCTAAAGCAAAACATAAGCTTCTAAGTTTTTCCAAAATGTTACTGCCAATTTGTGTGCCTACAGTTTTTTCACCAACCCAGAATTCTGTTCACTATGCCTTGTCAGGGCTTTCAACAATTATATAGGAACTAGAACAGATTTATGATATCATTCTTTGTCATTTAACCCTTCTATGCACAAAGAATCAGATTAAATCATCACTCAATTACTTCTGGGATTATTTTTAACAAATAGCCGCTTTACACATCTGAAAATAGGCACATAGATTTAGAAAATTCTATCTCTCTAGTTCTTTCCTTGTTTGCAGCCAATCAAGTTTTTGTTTTAACTTTCCAATCAGAATCACAGCCCAGACTGACCATTCTTTCAACGAATTCAGAGAATATCATTAAGGTGAGAGCTTCAGAGCTGAGCTGTTTACAACATTTGCTCTCTTCTGTTTCATTATTTCTATCAGGACTAAGCAAATTACCAAATTTGTCAGTCATATTTCTTGCACAGTTGAAAACCAAAAAGAGATGATATCAGCAACAGATTGAGGCGGCGATCTTACCAATAGCACTTGACTTCTGCATGATGAAACTGCAAAGTATATTCCAGAATTTCCATATACTAGTCCAATCCCAATAGGCTCATAAAAACAAAATTTGAGCTCTTTTGGGGTTGTTCCTGATACCTCCCAGATCAATAAATCCTTGCCCTAACTTATAGTTATGGATAGGAGTATTAGTTTTACAACTATTATTATTTTAACACTACTTTTGGTTACTCTTTTCCCTAACCACTGACCTGACCTATTCGCTAAAACTCGGGGCGCGCCCCTGTCTGTAATGGTAGGAATTGAGAATTGGTAGAGCGATTTACGACTAGAACCCCCCTTCTAGTGTCTACTGTGGACTGTGCACACCTCTCAATATCTCAAATCCAAGTCTACTTCTAAGACCTATAGATGTGCACTCATACACTATTTATATGGAGTTGGAGTTTATATTCCATATAACCATTTATATGGAGTTGCACTTTTCCCCCAAAATAAAAGCTTGAGGATATTTTGACTGTTTATTTACATTTTTGGTTACTCCTACATTGTCTTTCTGCATTAAAATTTCAATTATGAATTTTTTTTCAAATGACAACCCACCAACAAATCACATACTGATAATTATTATTATTAAATTCAGATATTTTGGCTTCCTAAAAACACCAATGTGAATGCAGACTGAGACACAATCACAGCTAAAAAGGGGTTAGAGTCCACTTTAATTCCCAGGTAGAAGTCAGTACAAAGACCTTTTTCATTTTACTCTGTTCAGTTTGATCGGATGTCTCTTAATTTTGTCCCTAAACTGATACATTTAAATGTAAAATGTACAAAATTTTACTTATTGAACCCTGAGGGGGTCTGAGGCCCACTCACCATAGTCTCCTAGCCTCATCACGTAGGAAACACTGGCTGACCATCTATCTATATATTATGTCTTTTGTGGTAAGTCATACTGATATCATATAACTTCCACAAGGCTTATTTACTGCTTGTTTTTCCTCATTAATAAACCCTGAGAATATATTCTCAGAACTGTTGTTTATGATCTCATGGTAAATTCACAGAGATCTGAGGTGAAGCATTCTCGTTTTATTAGCAGTCTGAGTACTGCACATGACAACAGCACAAACACAAATGACAAAAACACACTTTCTTCTTGAAACCAACCTCAAATGCAGATGGATTTTGATTCAATGCTGGTGACTGATATAAATGCATGTCCCATAGAGAGTGGGTTAGAAAACACATAGATTTCTACCCATAAAAAGACAGCACCATAGTCCCTCCTTTATTAAATCACAAATAGCTAGTCTGAGACTCCAAACCTTTCCCTTGTGAATGGCACTGCATTCATATGTATATTCATGTGTTCTTGTGTGTATAATCAATGGATGACTGTTTGGCTGACTGATCCTCATTTCTCAGCTCTGATGGAGCGGCAGGTGAATTAGAGGCATTCTCTGATTTATCACTGTCTGTGTGTGTTTGGATGAATGTGTAATCTCGTATAGAGTTTTACAAACAATCACATATGCCACTTTGAGCTGTAAGTGTTCATCGGCTCACCAGAATCATCAGCATTGCCAGTAACTCTGCTGATTATTCATTAGTTGGCGTCAGCCTAAAGACAACATCAATTATACTGTAGTTGTTTTCTGGTCTAATATGTTGAGAGCTTGGCAAAGTAGGGCTAGTGAACACAGTTCTGCCTGTCTTTGTGTCCTGTTGTCGTATTATTAAATAATACTAACATATGTATTGCTCTCACCTACATACATCTTCCCTAGCAGGTTAATAGGAATAGTTCACCCAAAAATGAAAATGTAGGCCTACTCACCCTCAGGCCATCCAAAATGTAGAAGAGTTTGTTACTTCATCAGAACAGATTTGGAGAAATTTAGCATTACATCACTTGCTCACCAATCGATCCTCTGCAGTGAATGGGTGCCGTCAGAATGAGAGTCCAAACAATCACAATAATCAATAAGTAATCCACACCACTCCAGTCCATCAATAAATGTCATGGGAAGTGAAAAGCTGTGTGGTTGTAAGAAACAAATCCATCATTAAGGCATTCCTCCAGTGAAAAAGTCCATCCCCTATTGTCCTCTCACATCAAAATCCACCGACATGTGTGTTTAGAACTTTTTATTTGGCCTGTTTTCTTTTAGAAACAGTGCTTGATCTGTGCATATTTCTCTCCTAATTCAGACAAGATGACTTTTTCATTGGAGAAAGCAATATTATGGATATTTCAGCCAGAAGCAATGGTTTGAAGTTAAAAAACAACTCTAAATAATGGATTTGTTTCTTACAAAAATACAGCTTTTCACTTTAGAAGATGTTAATTTATGGACTGGAGTCATGTGGATTACTTGTGGATTATTGTGATGTTTTTACCAGCTGTTTGGACTCTCATTCTGACGGCACCCATTCACTGCAGATGATACATTCGTGAGCATGATGTAGTGCTAAATTTATCCAAATATGTTCTGTTGAAGAAACAAATATATCTACATCTTGGATGGCTTGTGGGTGAGTAAATTTTCAGCAAATTTTCACTTTTCTCTATTCCTTTAATATGAGACAGCTGAGAGTTATAAAATGGCTTTCATAAACTCATGACCCCCTGTGTGTGCTTTGGCTGTTCTGAAGTTGTTTTTAATAAGAAATATAAGATATATGCAAATCACAGACACTAAACACTCCAGGCTGTTGTATTTTTAAATAATCTTGTAGTACAGGTGTGGAGTGAAGTCATTTTGAGAGGAACATCTAGTTGTGTTAATTAATTTACTCGGTTATTATGTTTAGCACAGGGTTTAAGGAAAGCAAACTCCAACAAGCCTTTGGCAGTGCGAATATTTGACCTAAGTATAACATTTCAAGACTCGGCAAAGATGAATGTGTGTGTGTGTGTGTGTGTGTGTGTGAGAGAGAGAGAGAGAAGAAAGATGCCAATGCCAAAATGGCAGAATAGAAGTGAGTGTTTAACAGGATTCTGTGATGATATCTGTAAGTTTTACCGCCAATGGCAGCGAGCATGCGCTCATTCATAAATTCAAAGTCATGAGTTTTGAAATTTGTTTATTGTCAATATGTTCAAAGAATATGACTTGCAAAACAGCTTTATGGTGTGAGATTCAGATTTTTAGTTATTGTATTTAAAGACAGTGGCTGGGAAATAGTAGTTCAGCAGTAAAACAGTACCTTTTTTCCCTTCCTGCAGAGTGTATAGGTTTTTTCTTTTTTTTTTTGGATGACTTGTCTTAAAGAAGAGCTGTCTGTTTGCTTATATATAAAACATTAAAGCTATTTTACTCATAAAATGGATTTGCGTAGAAGAACGCAGTGCAGGTCTGGGATTATCGCTCTCTGGAGGTGTTTGAGTGTGCAGACTCAGCCTTTAGCTCCAGTGCTGATCAGTATGCTGCATGTGTGCGTTTGAGGGAAGTAGGGAGAAAAAAGAGGGAGAGAGATGGAATATTATACAGATGTGATTTAAAGAGCCTGGCAATTAGCCTAATGAAAGTTAAACGCTATATACACAGTTTTTAAAAAATAATGAACATCTGTTACTCTCAGCAAAGCCCAGCAGGCTGTTCAAAGGGATTAGAGGAAATACTTGCACGTTTTGAATACAAATTCCAAGAAAACAAATGTATTATGTGCTCCAGATTTACTGAAAAATGGTTTACTGGGAAGGATGCCTATATATGTTTTCTGAAATGACTGAGCAATTGAAGGATAACTGTATTACTGTCAGCAGATTTTCACATCTTCACATTTTCACATCCTCCTCTCACTCTGTCTGTAACTCTGTTCCCAAACAGGTTAAAGGAACAACTCACAATAAAATGAATCTGTCATGTTTTTATTTTATTCAGACTGGTTTTGAGGGACAGATCAGTTGATTAAAATTTTTTACATATTTATAAACCAGATACTTCTCTCATGAATATGTTGGAATTAATAACAAGTCTGTGAATAACAACTTTAATAGGCTTTTATAGTTAGGGTAGCATATGGAAACTTGTTTCTGCCACGGATTAAAAATATATGCCACTTTTATCTACTATATAACCATTCTTCCCCTTTTTGCAGAATTTTGAATTTATATTTAATAATTCAGACTTTTTTCTTACAATTCTGAGGGAAAAGTCAGAGTTGAGAGAAAGAAAATCAGAATTGTGAGTTTATAACTTTATAACAATTATGTGATTTTTTTTCTCAGAATTGCGTGAAAAAAATAAAAAAATTATGAGATATAAATTAAGAATTGTGAGAAAATAAGTGAATTTTGAGATAAAAAGTTGTAATTATCTTTGTAACACTTTTTTTTATTCCATGGCAGAAACGGCTACAGAACTACAGTGTGTTCAATGGATTTGTGCTGTAGTTTAGCTATATTTTCAGTTGACAAAACATCTTTTCAAAGAAACTTAGTAACAGAAAATACATAAAACTCTTTTGAAAGTTGTGTGTTTTGAAAATTATGTGAACTGGTTACTTTATACAATATGTACCACTGTAAAGACTGCAGTCTGTCCTGCACAGCCTTGTTTCATCCGTTTAAAATTCAATATACTGTCTACTCTGACTAAGGTCTATTGTGTTTACATTTATGCATTTGGCATGATGCTTTATCTACACATTTATTTTTCATTTCGTGGATTCCCTGGGATCCTGACCTGGGCAAAGCTTGCACTATATGCTGTGAGTGAGCTTTGGGCTGTTTAGTTAAATAGAAGTGCTGAGACAAAAAATTCCTTTCAGACCTTAGAAATGCATAAATCATTTACATAGACACTGAAAGCTTTATATATTAATTTCAATAAAAGCAATATATAAAGGTTAGCATTATTTTATATATATATATATATATATATATATATATATATATATATATATTATTATTATTATTATTATTATTATTATTATTATTATTATTATTATTGTAATGGACAAAGATATGCAAATTGGTTGACATTTAAAAAAAATACTAATGTTTTAATTTAGATTTATTTTTTTCTTTTATGCACCCAGTCAAATCCATTAAATAATGAGACTCAGTATCCTGTAAATTATATCAGTAGTAAGTCATGGGGACACAAATGGTACCATTGCATGACTCATTCCCAGATACTTCAAAATGTACTTAAAGAATATTGAGGCAATTCATACTAAACTCATAATATGTCTTCTGAATCAGACATATTGGTTACACTTCATTTTACAGTATGTGCACTTGTAGTGTACTTACCTAAGAAAGTACTGGCAATATATGTAACTATATGGGTTAAGGTTAGGGCTATTACCCAGTTATAACCCAGGTATTGTAATTATTATAATAACATAGTATATACAGGACTATAAAATAAAGTGCTGCTGGCATATTTGTTTTGTAAGTGTGTGAACTTGAGTATTTATTAATATTATTATTTTTTATCTCTCTCTTTCTCTGTGTGTTATAGATGCAAGGACTGGACAACAGTACCTTCCAGTCTAACATCCCAGTGGCTGCTGACATCACAGTGGGCGTGGTTTACTCTCTTTTTGGTAAGAGCAAGAATTTTTTTCATCTGCATTCTCATCAACTATGTTCTATGAATCATAACATAATTACAGGTTTTCTGTTAGCTTCTATTTAATCCACATGCAGTTCAGATCTGGCACTGAAAGCAAATGTTGACTGCACTGCGCTCTGATCTTAACAAAAGCGCACAGGTGTACAGTTCTGCATTCTCAGTGTTTATATCTCCAATACTTTTTGATGTTTTTTTTATTTTTTTTTTTAAGGTGTATGTTTGTTAAACACATGCAGGTGATAGTAAGGGATACAGATTAGGTTTATGATTGCGAGTTTGTTGGGGGAATTCACTAAGAAGGAATTGTGTTGGCTGACAGTGTCTTTTATTTGCACATTTGGCTGTGTTATTTTAATGTCTGATTTACTGAAGGAATTTTGCAAATCAGATAATGGCACAAACAAGCCAGTGGAATTGAGGATGTTTGTACAATCTGATTGCAATTTGAACGCAAGGCAATTTGCAACAAGGCAACATACACATAGTACTGAATAAATGGCACATATACACAGATATGCAATACAGTATGTATTTAAAAACACATATAATGTGTTTTGTCTTTCTACAATTGATTTGTTGATACTGAATGTCTGATATCTGTTACACTGAATGTTATAGATACTGTCATGATCATTGCTTTTGTCTAACCAAATGCAGTGTGCTGCCAGCAATAATTCACTTGCTGTTTTCATGCGTCTTTTTGATTAGTTTAAGTGCCGACGATGCAGTTGTGAGGGGCTGCACCCATGACCCTCACTAAAACTCTCACGTGCAGCGCATATTTATTGATCTAGCCAACTGTCTAAACTGAATTATTCAATCAGTCACTCAAAGAGAAGCTTTTTTTTTCTGCTGACTTTTCTTTTTTTATTGTATGTGTAGCTTCAAATTCTATTTTTCAATATGAAAATTTATGAGGTTATGGCCATGATGGATCTGCCCATGTGTTTACTGTCAAGCGTATATTGTTATGTTCTGTTCTCGTTTAGTTTTCTCTTCCCGTTTGCCTTACCTTGCCTTGAGTTTTTTGGTTATTTTTCTTGGTTGTTAATTAGTCACCCATACCTGCTGTGTTTTTTGTTGATTGCACTTCTTTAGCATTTAAGCCCTGTGTTCCTGTTTGTTCCTTGTCCGGTATTGTTTATGTTTCAGTTGTTGTGTTTTCTCCTGTTATCTTACAAGTGTTTCTGTTGGATTTATTATTAAAAGACTATAAATTTTGAATTCTCTTGCGCCATGCGCTTTAAACTGCACAACACCATTACATTTACAGTCAAACCAAATATTATTCAGACGCCAGATTTAATTTTTGATATTTTTTTACTAGTGGGTGCAGGACACTATAGTTAATTTATGTAAGTGAGGATAGCAAAATAAAGTAAACTGTGACGTATTGTACCCAAAAATTCTTCATACAGTGAACT
The DNA here is from genome assembly GCA_039654775.1 of Spinibarbus caldwelli. NCBI lineage: Eukaryota > Metazoa > Chordata > Actinopteri > Cypriniformes > Cyprinidae > Spinibarbus > Spinibarbus caldwelli. The sequence continues at coordinate 13,670,714 of CM077240.1, forward strand.
ACCAGTAAAATTGATGGAAAAAAAAACAAAAAAATTGGGACTAAAAATTATTCCGAAACTTTGACCTGACCATGTTTTGCTTAAGTGTTTTTTCTTCAATTGCTAATGCGACCTTTTTACACCACAGGCTGCAGAAAAAAAGCGCATTACTTGGTAATTGGTTGACCTAAATTGGCATTATCTAATTGTGTACTTAAATTTAACAGCTGAATAATTTTGGTTGATTGTAATTAAATCAGTAAATCAATAAAAAAAGATATCTGACATTATCAAGATGAATTTGTTCTGACACAGTTTAACTCTGAGTTCTTGTCATATTTTATTACTATTTTCTAAACTATAGCGAATAAACTGTGATAATATGAGAAATGTTGAAGGTGTCTAAATAATTTTTGGTTTGACTGTATATGTAGAGAAACCAAAAGATTCTAACTCCAGTGGATATTAGGAGATAATTTACTGACCAGAAAATATATAAATAAATAGCTTCTGTTCCCACTGAGCAAATATGTTTCATTTATAATATTTAGCTACACCACTAGCCAAAACTTTGGAATAATTACATTTTTGAATGTTTTTGAAAGAAATCTCTCATCAAGGCTGCATATGTTTGATTAAAAAAAAAGAAAAACAGTAAAAACATTAATATTATGAAATGTTATTGCAATTTAAAAGAACTGTTTTCTTTTTTTAATATATTTTAAAATGTAATTTATTCCTGTGATGGCAAACCTTAATTTTCAGCAGCCATTACTCCAATCATGAGTCTATTTTTTGTGGAAATAATGACACACTTGCATTAAAAATAAATAAATAAATAAGTAAAATAAATACTTTTAATCAGCAAAGACACAATAAATTGATCAAAAGTGACAGTAAAGATTTATAATCTTACAAGATTTATATTTAAAATAAATGCTATTCATTGAGCTTTCTGTTCATCAAAGTGCCCTAACAAATGTGTTATGGTTTCTACAAAATTATTATGCAGCAAAAAACTGTTTCCAGCATTAATAAAAACATTATTAATAATTAAGCAGCTAAAAAATCTCAAGCCTGGAATAATGGCTGCTGAAAATTCAGCTTTGTCATCACAGGTGATCTACTGTAGTGTATATTATTATTATTTTTAAATTTTTAATTTTGTTTATAACCAACAGCTTTAATACCCTCAAAAACATTATTATGATTCTTTTAGTGTCTTTTAGTTGACTTTTAAAACAAATTCAGCAGTACAAAGAAATGTCAATATATGATCCACAGTAAAGTACTTTTCTGTTTCCTACATCACACACACACACACGCACACACACACACACACACACACACACACACACACACACACACAAAGGATAAATTTTTGCTGCCATGTTTACTAAGACATGCACATAAAGGATCTTCTAAATAACCTTTTTCATAACCAGAAAGTGAACTGACTGTAAAGCTATAACGTATGGTAATTAAAAAAATAATTAAATAAAAATTTGAAGCTGTTTTCCTGCATCAAAGGTTTTGCGGTTTTGACCTTGCATGTACTTATGTATATGCTGCATACTTTGTGTTGGCTGTGTGTGTGTTGGATTGGTTTTCGTGTGCTGTCCTCGGAAAACGCTTTGATAGAAAACGCTGTAGTCATAATGTTTAATTTCAAATGTTCTGTGCATCTCTGCAGTGTTTATTAATTATTTATGTGAAACAAACTGTCCGTGGAGCACTACAGAATATCTTACAATCCTCCTTGGTTTTATTTATTTATTTTTTATTTTCAATTACAGTTCCTTGCCTATAGCTCATTGCTGCGTGATTAAAATAATTAGACATGTGGTGGATGAAAGTGTTCACTTTCAGCATCATAATTATTGATGCGTTGGGTACAGAAACAATGGAGGTGGATTGAGTGCCAGAACACTTGTGTGGCAAATGCTAATTGGCTTTTCCAATTCGACATACAGAGCACTGACCTTCTCCTTTATTCTGTCTCTCTTCTGTCTTGCTCTCTTTTATTCACTCTCGTTGCATCTGTACCTTTCCTCTTGTCCGTCTTTCTCTTCCTTTCAGCAAGATAAGGATAAGACTGTTGTTTATATCAGGCTGGTAGATTAGCGCCTCATTACATGGCTCAGTGGAATACTTGATTATGATTTGCACTCACACCATTAAACCATCAAATATTTGTGTACAGTGGCTGCTGAACTGTATATTTTACTGTTTTCCATGACAGCATACCTTTGCTACTTTAATGTGTCTTGCATTACTGACCACAGAGTGTTTTCTATGTTTAATGGAGTATGAAGGTTTTTTTTTTTTCAAACTGTGATGACACATTTCAGGAATAAAATCAGAAATTGAAACATTTTATTTATTTATTTATTTGTGTGTGTGTGTGTGTGTGTGTGTGTGTGTCTGTGTGTATGTGTGTGTGTGTGTGCGTGCGTGTTTTTGTGACATATGAGGACACAAATTTGTATAATGACATGGATATGACATAGCTATTACAAGGAGAAGGTGACTTATGAGGACATTTCCCCATGTCCTCATATTTCAAAAGGCTTATAAATCATACAGAATGAGTTTTTTTTTGTTTTGTTTTGTTTTGTTTTGTTTTTTGTTTTTGAGAAAGTAAAAATGCAGAAAGTTTCCTGTAAGGGGTAGATTTAGGTGTAGGGGCAATAGAAAATACGGTTTGTCCAGTATAAAAACCTTTATGCCTATGGAATGTCCCAAAAACAAACCTGTGTGTGTGTGTGAGTCTGTGTGTGTGTGTGTGTGTGTGTGTGTGTGTGTGTTTATATATGGGCCATACAGAATTAGTCCAAACTGTCGTCCCACAACAAAAAATACATTTAAAAAGCATTTAAGTATTCAAATCTTCGATGTTTACTAAGATCCTTCTACTATCTATTGAAACCCACAGTAATATTTAAAATATTAGTAAGCTTATATATAAAATCATAATTTATTGGGTACTTTCATTTGGGAGGTGGCTGTCTCGAACCCTAACCCCTAAATTTCAACTTATGAAAATTATATTGAAATAGTTTTTGTATTTTTTTCCATTGTTGTTTTTAAAAATATTTTTTGATTCTTTTAAAAATTGAAGTTAAAAAATACATATTTCATATTTTCTTTGTAAATTATGAAACTTTATGTAAAAAAAAAAAAAAAAAAAAAAAAAGTCCTGCATTCTCATGTCACTACCGTCACTAACAGTGTATGCTTTAGTCCATTGGCTGAGACTGATTTTAACTACACCCCTAGATTTATGATTAGGAAATATTTATGTAGCACTCTCTCAAAGCTACAAGGTGTAAGTAGATAGGTTTCATCATTTTGAGGTAAATGTTTTCAAAAGTCTGAAAAATCTGTGTGTAACTTTAAAGAACGTCTGTATCGAACACCTTTTTTTCTGCAATTAAGCAGAACTTTTTGGAGATATTCCATAACGTTTAGTTTTTATATGTGAACCACTGTTCAGAACTGTGCTAGCTAACCATGTGCTGATTAGTATCTTTGAGCTGGGTTCAAAAGTATCTAAAATTGTCACTACTGAAACATTTGATAGAGTTTCTGTAGTGACATCTTTGTCTTTTTTGGGTGTTATCCCATAGAATTGTCACTACCGAAACAACCACGACAGAAAAACCGGTTTCGGTAGTGACAAAAGGGAACACATAAGCCTCATATTTGGGGAAAAAACAACATTTAAGTACAGTTATGTGAATTTTTTTTGTATTTTAGTATGTTTTATTAGTGTTTTAGTATATGAGTTAAAATTCTGTAATGTGATGTGGTCGCTTCCCAAGACATTACTATCACTACCGAAAAAGTGCTGTCACTACCAAAACATGAGATGTTTTGTCAAAAATAAAGTATACTGAATTATCAACTACGATGTTATGATAGTTTTTGGTTCAATATATATCCTTACTTTATCCTTAATCCTTAATCCTTTAAATCAGTATGATCAACTTTTTGCTTTTTACAAAGAAAAATTGGATTCAAAATACAACAAATCTGAGAAATTAGATTTGAAAAAATGTTAAAAAATGTAATTCTTATTGATTTACCTCTGAAAAAAATGAATGAAATAGCAAAAAAAAAAAAAAAAAAAAAAAATTACAATGTAGATGTAAGCAAAATATTAATAGGTCAATATAAGTGTTCTAATTAAATTGTTATTACTGTGTTTCGGTAGTGACAAATTTGGGGAGAGGACAAATATTCAAAAACTTTCTGAAAATACAATATGAGAATTAACTGCACAATTACTAGAAATGTGTACATTGGATATCCTTGCTAAAGTCAGTTCTGTGAAAAAATGACTTGTTTCAAGTCATTAGCTCAAGTCCAAGAGACATGACAAGCACAAAGTCAAAGTTTCAACTGTTTCAAAACTCATGTTTGAAGTATGTGTGATTTATGTAGTAGAACAAGCTTGAAAGTCTACTTTTATTTTACTAATATATTAAAAACTGCCTTTCTAAAAAACTCCTTAGGGAAGCCATCACTACAAAATGCTAATCCTCTTCTGGCTTTTGGGACTACAGACTGCACTGTCAAATATCTTCTCTGCAAATGTTCTACTTTTATCAAAAATTTATAAATGAGAGTGTGGTTCAGTTCCAGTATGTTGGATGAAAAATGAACCTTTAGAAACGATCTTGTGGAATTTATCACCTCATCATACCACAAATTCATCTCACAATTTTGGTTTTGCAGGTGTTTGTTCACTCTGTGGAAACAGTATGCTGCTGTATGTGTCCTACAAGAAGAAACACCTCTTAAAACCGGCTGAGTTCTTCATTATTAACCTGGCCATCAGTGACCTGGGCATGACCCTCAGCCTCTACCCCCTCGCGGTCACCTCAAGCCTCGCACACAGGTACCACAAAGAAATAAAAACTCTAAAAGAACTCTAGGCAGTCCTGTAGTGTAAGTGCAATAGCAGGACCCTGTTTCGATGAGATTCAAGAGTCTGTAGGTTGATTTTTTTCTTTGCTCTCCCTTTCTCTTTCTATCTCTCTGTATCCTGTATACACATACTTAGCTGTCACTTCGCTTCAGCTCATCATGTTTCCCAGGCAAAATGGTTCATAATATCCAAACCAAGGCACACACATTCAGTTCAGTGCTTCATCAAGAGCAAACCGGCCGGTAAATGCAGAAATAATGATGATGTTTGGAGACATGGAAAGAATGTAGGAGACAGGCCGAATCCAATGGCTTCTTTTGTACTGAGCGACACTTGTGTCACAGCCAGAGCACATCTAGCACATAAATCCAGACCACAGACATTAAGGTTAAAATGTCCTTTACTTCAGACTGTGGTTAAGAATGACAATTGCAGTCACTAGTTTGTGTGACTTCATGCTGCAACTGAAATGTACCGTAAGTCATAGACGTGTCCAAGATTTTGTCCCTTATTTATGTCTTTCTCTATTTGTCTGAGTGATGGATTATACATCAGGAAACAGCCACAAACAAACCCAAGGAACATTTGAATCCTTTACAAGGGAGAATGTCTTTTTACGGAGGCCCTTGAAATGCTTTATCACACATTTGTAGGAGTACAAGACAGTGGAAAAAAATGCAACTAATCATCCAATTGTGCATATTGAGCAGAATAAATAGGCTTTTAAACTTGTTAACCTAATCTTTTGTTGTTGAAGATTAGATGTGCATCTAATCAAACTCTATGATATTTTGGCACTAATTCATCTCTTATGTGGATATGTGAATAATAATAATAATAATAATAATAATAATAATAATAATAATAATAATAATAATAATAATAATACTGAAACAATATTCGGCACATGTTTGTTAGGGTGGTAATTTACAATGTACTGTTGTTTATGCATTTACAGAATTCAGTTTTCCTATTCAGTCTATGTTATTTGCATTAATGTATTTCGCAGATTTATGATTTTTATACAATTATGTTTATTATTATTATTATAATTTAAGGAATTAGAGCCTTTTTATTAGAACTGGAATGCTATTTCAGAAATTTTATATATTCTTGAGCTTAAGCAGTTAAAGGAAAATACTTATATTATATTATAAACATTTCAATGTGTTATTTTTATGTTTTTTTTTTTTTGTCTTTATATACTTTTTTTTATTTCTTATGAGGATTATTTCTTATTCTTATGATTTTAAGCTTTTATTTTTCTTTCTCCTTATCATAGTTATGTAAAGCAATTTGAATTACCACTCTGTATTAAATGTGCTATATAAATAAACTTGCCTTGCTTTTTCTTAATATAATATAGTGGCACAAATGAAGAAGGCTGTTATTAAATATATTTGCAAGGCAAAAATGGTGATTTGGCTGACAAAAATGCATATTAAGAAGGACTACTTTGCAAAGAACCACTGAAGATCCTTTGATCTTGCTTTTTCTTATTGAGTGCTGTTTCTGTTTGCAGATGGCTTTATGGAAGGACAGTGTGTGTGATCTATGCCTTCTGTGGTGTTTTGTTCGGAATCTGCTCTCTGACCACTCTCACTATACTCAGCACTGTTTGCTGCCTCAAAGTCTGCTATCCACTTCACGGTATGCTACATTATATTTTTTATTATGTTAAATACAGTCCAAAAGTCCACAAGTGAAAAGGCTTCTATTTAGAATTTCCTGAATGAATCACTATTGGTTTGGTTGAGAGAGTAATTCAATGACTCTCTCATTTAAACAGTCACTTGTTTTGTTCCTGCATGAATTAGTCGACAGAATAAACGATTCATTGATTCACTAAATAAAATTACATTATATTTTACTGTCTTTAAATGTTTGTGTTTATCTGTAGGTAATAGGTTCACTTATGAGCACGGTCGTGTGTTAATAGCATGCGCATGGGCCTATGCACTCGTGTTCGCATGCTCCCCCCTCGCCCACTGGGGGCAGTATGGTCCTGAACCCTATGGCACAGCCTGCTGTATTGACTGGGCCTGGTCCAATCACGACTCAGTCGCCCGCTCCTACACCTCCGTGCTCTTCATCGCCTGCTACCTGCTGCCTTGTGGCATCATCATCGTCTCCTATACACGCATACTGCTCACGGTCCGAGAGTCCCGCAGAGCGGTGGAGCAGCACATCTCAGCACAGACGCGCATGGGCAACATCCAGGCCATCATAGTGAAGGTGCGGTGTTCATTTTTTACATTTTTACATTTTATTTTTCTTTTGACAAACATATCCTTTAAATTTAGTCAATTTTAAAACAGCAATGAAAATTACTTTTGTGTTGATGAGAAAAATTAAAACATATGTATATTATTTTAAACCCCCTTTTTGAACATGGCATGAAAATGCAACTTAAATCCGAATTTAAATCATAGTAATTCATGAACGCTTTGGAATGCAGACATAAGGTTGGTCTCATTTTAATGAAAACATACTGCAGATTATTGCTTTAAAAAATTAGTGTACAAAAGTTATAGATGTTTATTGTAAAGAAATTGTAATGTACTATTTTTATATAAAATAAATATTTTACAAAATGTTTTGAAATCTAAAATTGCTATACAATCAAAGCCATATGTTTATCTAAGTTCTGTTCCGAATTTGAAGTTGGTATTACAAAAAATTGTGGTTCCTGTGAGATTTTATTTAGGCACTACCAAAAATAGCCACAGAGTGACACTTTTAATGCATTTTAATGTCACAAATTCTGTCACAATATTACTTCTATCACAAAATAACCATCAAATATGGAATCAGCAGATTCAGACCTTCCAGCGATATCTGTTTTCTCAAGATTAGAAAAGATTTTGATTATAAAATATTGTAGTAAATTTTGCAATATGACTATATCGAGTCCATATTATATAAAAAATATCATATTGTATAATGATACCATATTGTATAAAAGTAATACAAAAGCTTGACAAAGGTAAAAGTCAGTGCTGTCCTTTATGATCAATTCAGTGTGTTCTTGCTGAATGAAAAGTATGAATTTCTCTTAATAAAAGTCTTACCGACCCAAACTTTTGAACAGTAACAAATATATAACTAAAATATTAGAGTTAGAATTAGAGAGTTAAGAGTTACGGTTTTTGATAGTGTTACTGCCAACATGAGCTCAACATGCACTCCTAACTCCTTCCGTAATCTTTAAACTGATATACTGATGGTCCTCATGAAGTTCTGCATGACACATCTATCATGCTCTTTCTCTGTCTTTCTCCAGCTGAGTGTGGCGGTGTGTATAGGATTCTTCACTGCATGGAGTCCATATGCACTTGTGTCTATGTGGGCGGCGTTTGGCCATTTTGAGGACATCCCACCCATGGCCTTCGCCATCCCTGCAGTTTTTGCCAAATCCTCCACACTTTATAACCCTCTCATCTACCTCTTGCTCAAACCCAACTTCCGCCTTCTCCTCTGCAAGGACATGCGCTCCCTGCGAGGGGTTTGCATGCACTACTGCCTGTGCCAGTGTTTTCCCCACTGGAGCTACCGCCCATCGCTAGCCCTCAGTCTGCGGCCCCTACGGCGACAAGGCCAGTCCATCTCAGAATCAATGGGGGGGCCTGTAGGCCTGTTTCATTGCCCTTGCGAGAGGTGCAACGACCCGTTTGAGCAGTTTAAGCATTACCCACGCCGCTGTCCCGTCAACGTGAACACTGTGCAGTTATCTCTGCAGGACAGCACCGAACCCGAATTGGAGCCGGAGCCAGAACAAGAACCTAGAGCGATAAAGGAACACAAACCAAAGAGCCGGTCAATGGAGTGTAAGAAGTCTGTACGGGTGATTGTGAGGGGGCGGAAAGGTTCTGAGATTGACAGTCTGGAGATCACTTTGGAAACGGTGCCTGCTCACAGCAAAGCTGCCAAAAACGCCAAACCGTAACACCTGAGCCTATGCATGGGTGTGTATTTATTATACGCATGCGGTGCGTGTGTGTATTTACTTGTCTCAGAGGGGAGTAAATAGACTTTCTCATATGCCTCAATTAAGACTCTGACAACAAATGACTTTCCGAACAAAGTATTGTGTGTGTTGATTTGTCTGTAGTGGAGTGCAATGATTGTTTTTTAAAGTCATTTTTTTGTAACAAAAGGTTTCTTAAGAACAACTGACACAATATTGGTGTTTTTTTTAACTCATTGAATTTTTAAATGAGTGTAACACACGTCTTAGCTACCTGCTTAGGGAATGAACACATATGCATTCTTGAAGTTGCTTTGGTAAGTGTGAAGGTGTACGGCTGTTGGAGAAACCTCCTTTCAAATCACTTTGGGCTTTTCACACATGAAATAGTTAACCCTGGCTCATTCTAAACCCTGGGTAAATTGAATCCTGGGTTATTTTGCTTCACATTTCATATTGCTTGTAATTATACCAATTAACAATTAATCCTGGGTGTTCATATGCTGCTTCAGTACATTGCTAAACCCCAGGTTAATGTTGTTATTTGCATATTTTGACACTCTCTTCTTTACATGTTTTCTGTCCGTTTTCCATTTATACAACACCCTGGCTGTGTCCGATAGCTTAGGCAGCTGACTTAATGCCTTGCTGCCTTATCAGGCAATGACTTTGCAGGCAGAGTTTGTGCAGGAAGGTATGTCACAAAACTGATTTCAGACAGACTTCTCAGGCAGCATGGTTTAATGATCTAAAACAAATTAGAGAGAGCTTTGATGATAACTAAGTGAATATTTAATTATTACAATGCTAATTTCTTGCTAATGATTACATCAAAAGTGGAAAAAATTGGTTAAAAACCTACATTTATACACAGACTTAACACCAACTTTCAGATGGTACCAACTTTAACTTTCAGATAGTACTTTTATTTTTTAGATTATTGGAATAGTTCACCCAAAAATGAAAATTCTGTCATAATTAAAAAGAGTAATTTTTGTTTTCTTAGCGCACAAAAAAAAAATATTCTTGTAGCTTCATAACATCACGGTTGAACCATTGATGTCACATGGACTATTTTAACGATGTCCTTACTACCTTTCTGGGGCTTGAACATGTCAGTTGCGCTGCTGTCTATGGAGGGTCAGAGAGCTCTCGGATTTCATCGAAAATATCTTAATTTGCATTCAGAAGATGAACGAAGGTTTTACGGGTTTGGAACAACATGAGGGTGAGTAATTAATGACGGAATTTTCATTTTGGGTGAACTATCCCTTGGTAACTGTCACAGAATCAAATGCACAGGATTGTGGGATGTCAAAAGCAGTGAAGGATAGATACAGCAATGCTGCTTTCAAAAATCAATCAGGTAAAGGCATCTCAGGAGACATGAAAGAAAGCTAACACTGGATTTGGATGTACCTTTATGCCTTCCTACTTTGGAATGTATCCTTCAACAGAAGCATTTCTCAGCTTCTGGATGTAGCTGCTGTGTTTCCAAAATGTGAATATTGTAACACTGCATCATTTCATAATGTACACATTTGGCACCAACAATGTGGGGTTAACATTGCAAAAGCATTGCTAACCCTACTCGAGCAGGGTTTTATAATGGCAGGTAAAAAGTGGTGTTAACCCTACTACTAAAGTACAAGTGTGAAACATTCCTCTACATGGGGTTAAAAGCAGGGTTTATAATGACGGTAACCTGGGGTGAAGCGCAGCATGAAAAACCCTATTTAAGTTATAAAGTGATATGCTTCAAATTTTGACTATATTAACTTTTATATATTAAAAAAAGATGATGTTAATGCCGTTGGATGGATGTTTTGTGGGTTACACTCAAGAATCTGTTTCAGAGCTGCTAAACCATTTAATGAGACTCAATTCAGACTGACGTCCATGTTTGTATTCATTCCCACTTATGTAGTGTCTTAGTTTTTAATTTTTGTTTCTGGCCCCATAAGAAAATTCGGAAAGACTATCAGATAACACTGCTACATGATAAATATAAAAAAAAAAAAATAAAAAAAAATGCAGTTTAATTGATGGTATAAAATATTTATGGCAGGCTGGTAAAATCTCTTTTGTGTATGTGATTGCTACAAGAATCTAGGTATTTGCTTAGGAAAACACTGTGCTGATATGCAAAAATAATTTGAAAATGTGAATTATATATGTGTTACAGAGGAGGACCTCTCAAATTATCATAGAGAGAAAAAATGGTTTATTAATTCACTCTTGTAAATATTTATAATCTCTCTGTTACAGAGTCTTTGTACAACATGTATTGTACTGTCAGCTTCATTTAGTGGCCAAAGAAGAGTTTATTTAATTGACATGGGCACTTAATGTTTTTTTATTTATTGAATATTTATTTGAATATTGGCAGCTATTTATTTAAATTCATTCCATTTGTTGCATTTATTTATTTCATTTTTTTTTTTAAGTCTGGGGAAAGCAACCTTGGTGTAAATGATCATTAATGCTCATACTTAATTACTTAAGTATTTGATTACTTAAGTTAAACCCTTTAAATGTGGCTGATGTTTCTGAGTGATGTTTATTGCATGATTGGAGGAGTATAATTTCTTTTATCTCCATGTTCTTGGTGCTGCTAATGAAAAGTTTAAACTTGGCTTTTTTCACTACACTTGCAAAAACTAAAACTGAAGCTGTTTTTTAAAGCTAAAAAGGAGAGTAAAATAAAATTGGGAAAATTATGTATAATGCCTTTCATATCTGTGTTTTTTTTTTTTTTTTTCAGTGATACAGTCAGACACAGGTACATACAAAACACTCCCACACAAATAAGAAATACAAAAAAAAAAAAAAAAAAAAAAAGTAAACATAATTATTCAATTTAATCAGCTTTAAACTCATCAACTTCAAAACTAAAACTTAACAAGCCAATAATTGGCTGTTAGATATGGATATTGAAATAGCAACGAGCTAAGATTTGGCAAACCAGACGTGAACTTCAGTGTTGTGGATGTGTTTGGTTTGATAATCTTTTCAGCACTCTTTTAAATTGCAATTTTAGTAACCTTGTCTTTCTTCTTTGAATTTGCCATGTTTGTTGACTGGCAGCTTGCATGTGAAAGCTAATAAAAGTGCTTTTGCGAGTGAATTTCGGCTGAGTGGGTCAGAAGTATATGTGGGCCATGAGCGCTTTGAGGACTGAATATTTTCTCCATAATCACTATATTTTATAACCATGAAAAACTGTCAAAATCTAACACACAGTTTTTATACTGAGCTAATGATTTTCTATACCATATAATGCAATCTTACATTTAGGCCTATTAATTACCATTACCATCAGTGTGATCTTGAAATATAAATGATTACATAGTCAAATACATATGGATTTCATGTATGATACCTGCATATTTAAAAGGTTAGTTTACTTAAAAACTTTAAATTCTGCATTTACCCATCATCACGGCATTATAAACCCCAAAGACTTTGGTTAAACTTCAAAACATAAAATAAGATATCTTTAATAAAATCTGTAAACATTATGTCCCTCCGTTAAAAATCCAGGTAACCAAAACTTTAAATTTATTCATATGAATCAAGGTGTTTAATCCAAATCTAGTAAAGAGATTCAATCACCTTATATGATAAACACATTTAATGTAGTAATTTATTTGGAAGGACATGAGAGTGAGTAAATGATGACAGAATTTTAATTTTGGGTGAAGTAACCGAAAGAAAGAGAGACCCATTTCAGTTTTCTACCAAATCAAGTCCAGTTTCGGTCAAATCCAGTGTGACAAGGCCATTTTTGTATAAAGCTGCTAAGTAATGATAAGGTTTTACATTTACCATTTGTAATACTCTAAATCTGCAGAATATCTCTGTGAAGTTCTAAAGCTGTAATTAGCTGTAATCTTAATCCTGACAGATAATAGGCCTATGTTGTCAGTTCCTGACATTGCATTTCATTCCTGACCCACTTCATTTGACTTATGACAGTACGTAACTTTAATGTGGAGTGAGAGCTGCGTCAACACTTAACTGCTGGAACGAGTCAGCAATTCATAAACTATAAAGACTTTAATTGCACTTCTATATTAGATTTGATTTGACGTTAACTTATACTGTAAGGCAGTTAGCTTATACTGTACCATAAATACAGTTTTCTATTGTGTGTGTGTGTGTGTGTGTGTGTGTGTTACTGATGCAAAGTAGATGTCTGAACAGCAGACATCGCAAGACACTGATGCATGTGGATTTAAGGTATCATCACCATGGCGACCAGGCTGTTTATCTGCATGTGACATTTCTTACCGACGCAGTAAGTTGAGAAGCAAACACATAAACCTGGAGATAGGCTACATGTGCATACTGATTCAGTTTCTAATTTAAACCTAAATCAGAAAGTTTTATTTCTGATCTATAAAATCTATTTGGACTCATCTCATCATTTTCTGAATTTCAAACCATTTCCTTTATAAATTCACATACAGTAACACAGAGTTTGTGCTACATATAATGCATGTAAATTAAATTAATTACAATATTGATTGTAGATCTAAAAGTGCTGTTTAATGTAGCATGAAGAGTGACCCAGATATTCAAATCATTACAGTGTGTGTTTGACAGTGAGGAAGCAGACGTGTGAGCTAGTCCAGTAGTTGTATATTAGCAATGTGTGTTTGCTGGCAACTGTGAGACTAACGTGCGTCATTGGTTCAATTGATAAAATGCTCTCAACAGCAGCACGTGCGCTTGAGCAGCCCACACATGCATACACTCACGCATATACAAATGCACCTCCAGGAGAAAATCTGTGAGGAAAAACCAGGAAATGCACAGCCTACACAGTTTATAGCTCAACTGAATGGTCAGGAAATTATAAATCAATACCCTAAATCAACACTAAACTATTTGTCTCAGAGTAAGTGTCAGACACTTTGCTATAAAACCTTATAGTGAGCTGACAGTTTCTTGACAGCAAGGCTGTTCCAAAAGCTAGCTAACCTAATTATGCTCCCTCCTAAGACAGCTTGTTTTAGTCAAGATCTTAGGCAACACTGCGATGTTATTTACTGACAAGGCAATCCCAGAATGCACCAGACGCTCACATGCTCTGTGAAGTTGCTGAAACAAATGTTGATTATAATTACATTTATATTTTATATACTAGTGAAAAGTTTAACTAAAAAAGTGTAGCCTATAAAAAGAGTAAATTAATGTAATCAGACTAAATTATAAGTATTTAAGCTTATTGTAGTATCTTAGCAACATAATATTGGAAAAGTCTATTGAAATTGATTACATGGTACCGAAACTCGTATAGCTATCAGGAAGAAAAAGACTTTTTATTTATTATTTTTATTTTTATTTTATTATTATTATTTTTTTTACAAGAGATCACTTATGCTTCTTTTAATTGCATTTATTTATTTGAAGTGAAGTAGACAATATTTCTTTTCACTTTCCCAATAGAAACGATCAGGTAAAGGTTGTTACCACAAAACACATTATCAACTGTGCTGCTTTTTCAATGTTTTTCTATGTAGCCTACTGTAAACATTTGCTAGACTGATCTCAACATTCTTCACAAATTTTAGTTTTTAACTTTTAAATAGTTAAAAAAATAAATAAATAAAAAAATGAATAAAAAAATAAAAAACACTACACTTGTTTTTTCATTCCACTACTCACCTTTTTCTGTGTAAAGGCTCCTGAACCATGATTGCACAGGCTATATTTTCACAAACGAAGAACCTACTAAGCTGATTGGTATTTTTCTATTATAAATAGCCTACTTATTGCTGATATATATATATATTATACCAGCGCTCGTGCATGATATGCTGAAAAAGCAATGAGAAACTTCGTTGAAAACAACTAAAACAATTAAAAAGCAGCAGGCGGATTACTAGGTTTTGGAGCAAAAGTAGAAATTAAATAGAACTAAATTACAGTTATTTCAACGGGCAAAGAATGGTCAAGAGAACTAGAAATTGAATGCATTCGATGTTCATGATTAATGAAATGATTAACAACGTAAGCACGTCAAAGAGTGTCGACGAAGAAAAGCTGTAGAGAAGGGCGATGGAGAGAAGGATGAAGCGATAGGAAGGGGGTATTTTTAGAGCAGCATTACCCCCCTGTTTCTTGCTGCCTCACGTGAGGCTAAATTTAGACCGGCTGTTGACGACAGAGACCTGCACTGAATACAAAACAGTTTAACACACAGGAGTCCACCCACTCCAGCACACACTCATCCATTAAAACGAGCTCATCAGCTCATTGGAAGTGAACCTTCAAAACAATACGCAACAAAACAGACGCTGGGTGTTTTTCATATCTTGTGCCATGCAACGTGCCATGTAAGTCATTTAACAGGTTGAATGTTTGTGTGTGGCCCCAAATGTCGTGGGAAGTAACGTCTTCATTTAACGTTAGGTTACTGTATATCCTCCGGTAAGGCAGGATCTTCTAGTCTCCCTTACTTTCGCCGATAATCAAAAAAACACAATCACAGTCACGTGTCAAATTGTTTCACTGTATCAAGTTGAATAATTTGCTTGTTGATCAGTTTTCTGGCATGATCATGCAGTTTTTAAAGGTGATTTTTGCTCATTAAAATAATTTAATATAAAGAAGAAGAAAAAGAAAACCCCTCATAAATATTATTAAAATTATGTTTACTAAGATGATATACAAAGTTCAGGCATTTTCTGAAAAAGCTGTTTATTTCACATGGAGCCGGTCGCCCTCTCATGGACACCGCCATATTAACATAGTTACACGACCAGCCTTGGCATAGGCTACAAGTCACAGTTGTACTAATAATAACAGCAATATGTGCTTTACAAAGCATAAACATAAAAGCACAATATACAAAAATGAATACACACAAACAAACAAACATTCAAATAAGGAGCATAGGAAAAAAAGATTTTGTTTGGGGGATACAGAGGAGGACAGAGGTCCAGAAAAGTGCTGTGATGTTTGGATCCTGTCTTTTTTTTTCTGTGTGTGTGTGTGTGTGTGTGTGTGTGTGTCCTGCTATAGCCATCAAAACCCAAAGACACTTCTGAGATACTGTTTTACAGAAGAAGAATGACATTCTCAGCAATAACATTATGTGTTGGGTTTTTTTTATTTTTATTTATTATTTTTCTTTTTTTTAATGCAGTCCTTTTGTGCCTCTGGTTAGGCATTCCCTACACATAAGTATCAGTTGAGGATTTTGGGTTGAATTATGTTATTTTACTTATGACTTAAGTAAATGTCCTTGAGTGATCACCAGATATCAAATTGCCATCAATGTACAAGATCTTAAAGGACTTAAAGTTGTTAATTTTCCTCAAAGACCGAGACAGCTCCCCTTGGCACAAAATAACTGTTTTAAAATGTTTTAAAATCTGAATGGTTAAAATCTGAAAGTCTAGTGAAAAGGAGATTCTCTGTTTTTTTTAGTTATTGCATTTCAGAGGCTCCATAGTGAACGTGGTCATGTCATTTTGATCAGCATTGATTGGTCAAAAGAAACCCATTTTGTTCCAAACAGGAATGATTTTTGATGCTTAGTCCCAAAAAAAGTGTGGCTTAGAAAAACAATGAAATGCAATGAAAATCAGTATAATACAATACAGTTTAATTTAAAAAAAAAAAAAAAAAAAGAGAAAGAAAAGAAAAAGTTTTATTAAACTGGTTAGCTGAGCCTCTAGAATGTTTGATTTTCTCCAACTTTAGAAAAAAAGAGGACATCACGAATCCATTGTGATGGAGTTGGAGGCCTCTGATCGTTCCACTTCAGCAATATTAGTCGTTTGGCTAAGAGCATTATAAAAGCTATACAATCAGATTGTATCTTTGATTATATGATACGGGAGCAATTCCAAAAATGGCTATCAATGGGCAAGAGGGGATCACTTTACCTAAGAAACCAAAGACAGTCTCAAAAACAATGCATGGACCAGAACAGAAGCCCCTATATACAGGACAAAAACATATGTGCATGAGAGGCTGGGATAAATCTACAGCGATCACAAGCAGGGTCTATATGCTGAAAGAAAGTGCTTAGATAGTTTCAACTTTGTCCAGTGTACATGGTGTACAATTTTGCACTACAGAAGTCCATCCTTGCACAGACTGAAGACTTGTGTATTCTATATAAGACTGATTCCCAGTCCTCATCTGAAATAACCATTTCTAAGTCATCTTCCCACAAGGCATTTATTTCAGATAGGGATGTAGAGTGGGGCCAAAATTTTTACAATGAAGTGTTGATATAATGCCTTTCCATCTTGGAGGTTCCTCCAATAAATTATCAAATGAAGAACATAGAGGCAGAGCAGGAAACTGAGGGAACAGTTTATGCAGAGTCACAAATTTGGAGGTAGTAGAAAAAAATAATTCTTATGAATATTACAGTTTTTTACAATCGCTATGACAATTTTTTCAATACTTTTAACAATTTTCCTAAACTTTTAACGCAGTTAGCACAACATCCGTTTGTATAGTCTATACAATTAACGCATTTCTTGTTGCTTTGACACAAAATGCATGCAGTTAACACAAATTTACAATGCTTGTTCTTTTACACACAAGCTCAACCAAGACCAAAACAATGGATTTTTACTGCCAAATTTACAAATGCTTTCACACTATATGTCAGAACAGATAACATCATTTTCTAAACCTAACTTATAGGCTAAAGTAAAAGTGAACAGCTGTTCATATTGTGAATTTTAAACACAAATATATACCGTTTTTTATTCATTAATGAGAAACAACTGCTTGCAAATATATAATGTTATGCAAATATATAAATTACAGCTGATTCCCATCTAGGAAACACACTCAGGTGTTGAAGTTCTTTCAATCACATGACCATACAGTATACAGTAAAAGAGGACAAGAACATGAGAACATGTGGCCAAATGCAGAAGACTTTTTTATTTATATTTTTATATTGTATTCTTCTGTGGCTTTTTCTGTTTGTATATTTTGTACTTTCATATAATAAATGGCAACTGTATTGCATATTTTTGTTATTTTGCAGTAATGTCCTGTTGCAAATAAAGCCTTTACTTCAGTAATTCTTAAATTATTTTTTTCACAAACCGTACATTCTATAAAGCTACTCTGAGATGGGTCATTCATTTTTTTGTATAGAATTTTTGTAGCAAAAGAAACAAAATGCATGCATTTACCAAACCCAATGAAACAAAAATTTATGATATTTGACTAAATGTTCATGTTGGAAGAGAACATGTGTTAGTGTTTTGGAATAATTATTTGATTTTGAAACATGTTTGCAGTGTTTTGGTAAACATAGTGTATTGTGTTAGTGTATTACAGTTTTTCTCAATTGCTAACACACAATTCATGAAACAATTCACCATTTTCTCACAACTATAAACACAATCTCAAAACTATACACCAACCTGCACAAACCTCAAACTTCCAGGTCAAAACCAAATATTGTAGTCAAAAGCATATTATCTTCAGTCAAAATCAAACTTCGTCCTCAGATGATGCACAAACCTGTCAAATACACAGACTATTCCACTGCCTAGAGAACACTAGTGAGATCAATTCAAAACACTCTTACAAAAACCTCCTTTTAAGAAACAGGAATCCTTTTGCTAGTCAGTGTCTGTTACAGTATACAACATAAATGGAGGGGTGCAGATACAGTAAAATTCAGAAATAAACTTTAAGAAAAGTTTACTTTCATTACACGACTGTAAAGAGATCTTACAGTAGATGAAAAGCACTAGAGAAAAGTTCAAAGGCCAAACAACTGAATATACAGTAAACACACATTGGAATATACTGTCAGTTACTTTACAGAAATAAATAAATAATGAATAAATGAATTCATTCATTCATTCATCATCCTTTGTGAAATTGCATTACAGTATTGTTTGTATCCTTATTTGTTATAGCAGTTTCTTAGTCATCTGACAAAAGACTTCTCTGCCTCCCCTAGATAGTCGTCTCTCAGTTCTGCAAAAATAGAGTACATGAAAGGAATACTCGGCTACAAATCAGTTACGTAAACAGTAATGAGTTTGAGGGTGTACAACGTATGCTCCAGTATTTACAGTACTGTACATAGAATAGTGAAAGTTCTTTCATTTGAAGTACTGCTGCTATGTACTGTAATTATATTGTATGTGTCAGTAGTATTGAAATCTTGTAGATGAGCCTGTAGGCCAACTTCCCTCATGGTCAGTCCATGCAGAAGAACATGGTCAAATATAGTGCTTTATATTTCATCAGGAACAAATGACCTTTGACCTCATCCCCTTCATTTTTATTTTCCTCTCGTATTCCTCTTTGTCTCCCACTACTAGGATTCATTTTCCAAAACACATAATCACTTGTGCTCTTGTTCATATCATCCTGAGATTCTGACCTGTGTGTCATCAGTTTTGCTACTGAATGTTCACACATGGATAAATGTGTGCTGTTTGAGTTCATTTTTTGATGCTTGATTTAATTACATTGTGTGTTTGTGTTTTCTGAATGAGAACATGGTTAAACCTCTGCAAAATGATGGCGTTTTTGTGTAGAGTTTTGCAGTAAACACTGAGCAAATTGGAACGTGTGTGCAAAGAGGTGAAATGTGTTAAAAGTTTTGAGAAATGTGTCTTTGTTTCGAGAGCTGAATGAATAGTTTGGAAAATTGGGCCAAATGAATCAGTTATAGTGTGTTAGCGATCGAGAAAAACTGTATTGTATTTTGAAAATTAGTGTTGGAGTTTAGTTTACAATGTGTGATTTTGAGCATGAAATTAACAGTTTTATGAATTGTGTGTTGTAGGTGTGTTGGTGCGTAAAAATTGTTAGGAGAATTGAAAAAATTGTCATAGCGATTGTAAAAAAACTGTAAACTGCTCGCACATCTGCTGAAATGAACAGAAAGCCCCCTCATGGTACAAGGCAGTCATTTCTCTAACACCTTTAACATACCAAGATGTAAAAGACTTATTAATTATTGAAGGATTGAACGTCGCAAAAAGACAATTTGCACATTTTTTTCACTACTTGCTACACTGTTTGCGTTTGTTGTTCAAACTCAGATTGAAAATATATTTCTCTGAAAAAAAGTCACCTTTGCTTCCATGTTTTGCTATTATATAACACTGTTTACATTTACTTTACTCCCTAAATGTTTTTGGACACATCTATAAACCAAACAGACCTGTTTTTCACTGAAAAGTGCCTATAATAATATTGTAATAAATTGCTATAGGAATGTTATATGTAGACAAAATTTTATTTGGAAGTGTAAAACACCCAAATACTACTTTTTAAAGAAAAAAGTCCAAACCTCAGGAGTTTCTGTTTGAGTACAGTAAAAAAAAAAAAAAACGAAATAAAAAAAAAAAAAAAAAAAAAAAAACACTTTTTGGCAAATTCATTCATTCTTAGAGAAAATTGGGTCATTAAATTAGCTAGACTGAAGCTTCAAGTTCTCCTGTTTATTATCATATATGGCACTTTATGCTGACTGCTAGAATAGGTCTGAAAAAATAAAGAAGGTGCCCCCAAAAATGTTCTAGGTCTTTAAGTGTTTATTTCAATCACTTTTTACATATCATAAATCTTGTATTGTGTTAGTTACTAATAGTGAACACTGTATATCTTTTAGCAACAATTTAATGTACACAGGAAATTACTAAACATGTCAAAAAAACTAACAAGTAAAAAATGATAGAACTAAAAAAAAATTAAATAGTTTAATAGTTAACCATTAAAAATAAAAATAGTTTAATAGATAACTATTAAAAATGCAATCGTATTAAATTCTTATTGGGAGAATGGAACTGAACCACAAACCACATGCATAATATGACACCTTAAATGTGTCAGCTGTACTCAAAATTGAAATTGAACTAATCTCCCCTTGCCTTCTGTCTAAAGCCTTCACTCCCAAAACGTACTGCAGCATGTAACTGGAAAAACTGAATAGCTTTTTTAACTAGCATGTATTGTAGTATTGTAGTAATTCTCAGTTTAATCCTTATGTATCTTGATGTTGATCATGTTATGCTGCTTCTGCTGTTTCCACAGGTTTCATTTCCTGTATGCCACAACTAGGAATGGCTTCTTCCATTAACCTTGGCACAAATAGAACTTAGACAGGGGCTTTTCTGACTGAGTTTGTTATGGAAGTGCAGTTTTTGCTGTTTGAGCACAATCCTGTGCGAGAATTCTGTTTTAACCTCTGTTCCTTACAAGCAGTGAAGATCAAGGACAAATGTATCTCCTCTGCTGCAGTGCTTTTCTTAAGTGGTTTAGCTTTTTACATTGAATAATAAGTGGTGATTCAGTACTAAAATATTTACAGAAGTATAAAGGTACACAATGTAATTGAATTTATTATGATATTTTATTACACTAATAATTTACTACATTGTGTACTACAAAATACAGTCAGCAGTCAAGTTGGAGGTGGCATATCCAGATGAGTGGTATAGGTGGTGGCCCTCAAATCACCTACATTTTCACTGGCCCCCCAGGTGCAATCCTAAAGCTCTAGACTATAATTAGCATCTCTCAAGTCAGAAATAAGACCTTTCCTCTGAAATAATGGTTTAAATCAAGAAGCAAGATACTCAATAATACTCAAACAAGCAGTAATCAAAGCTGCAAACTTTGTTATAGAAAACCAACCAATGGCATGTTCCATGAGATCTTATTGCTTAGTGACCATAAAGTGACTCTTAACTGAAAGATATGTGCATACTAGTTTCCAATATTGTGCTTTCTAGTCCAGTGGTTTTCAGTCCTGGACCTGTGGACTTACTGCAACTGTTACACAGCTGACATTGCATAGCACACAATAAATGATGTCCTATAAATCAGAAGTCATTCATTTCAAAGAGAATCACACATGGGTTGCTTGGGGTGCCAATCTGCCGGTCAAAACTGCAATTAGGGAGTGAAACGACAGTCGTATAGAAATGTTGTATGCAGTGAAAATGCATCTTATGTCTCTCTTTTCTGACACACTTAGCTTATTTGTTCAATAACACAGAAGGAACCTGTGCAGACCAGAATATATACAGCTCAATGCAGGGCAAATTATCCATTAGAGTAATCACAATGAGGAATCAAACCAGCCAAATCATTCACACTTCGATTCCTGTTATCATTTGAATATCACCTTTACCTGTGTGACAAATGACTTCTCACCCCAAACTGAACTAAATAAAAACTTGATCTAGATCTGAAGTCAAATGGCAAAGTTGTTAAATATTAAATATAAGAATTAAAGTTTTTCATACTTTCTTTGATTACTTATTATTTTTAATGAGCATGAAGAAATAAAAATCATAGATTATATAGTGTGTGTGTGTGTGTGTGTGTGTGTGTGTGTACTTTACTTGTAACACTTACATTGTTTCACCTCTTCTTTAGAAGTGGGAATGATCTCTTTGTTTTGCACTATGGAAACCAAAATACATATTAATTGTGTGTGTGTGTTGGTGTGTGTGTGTGTGTGTGTGTGTGTGTGTATAGAGAAAGAACTCCAGTATTTTACCTGTACCAGATATCTTTTCTATCTCCTCTTTGCAGAAATCTTTGAGATTTTCTTTTAACAAAGAAATTGATTTCCCTACATCATCATAAGTGAGGAGGAGAGATGAGATTCTGAATTTAGGCAAATGCAAATATGGAACGACAGGCCCTCCACGGAAACTCTACAGTCAAACAAATAGAAACAACAAAATGATCAAATAAAGATGAATGAAGATGTCCTGTTTTTCT
Source organism: Spinibarbus caldwelli (assembly GCA_039654775.1). Lineage (NCBI taxonomy): Eukaryota > Metazoa > Chordata > Actinopteri > Cypriniformes > Cyprinidae > Spinibarbus > Spinibarbus caldwelli. The sequence goes on from CM077240.1 coordinate 13,693,345, forward strand.
CAAAAGCTCTGTTACCAGCAGGAAATGGATGTGATCCTCTGTCTGTGAAAGCTGCTCTAATTCACTGTTTCTCCTCCTCAGATCATCAATCTCCTTCTCCAGTTGCTTCATGTGTTCTTCAGCTCGACTCACTGCAGCTTTTTCCTGATCTCTGATCAGCTGTGTGACCTCAGAGCGGCTTCTCTCAATGGAGCTGATCAGTTCAGTAAAGTTCCTCTCACTGTCCTCTACTGCTTTCTGTGCAGAGTGCTGTTAGGAAAGATTACACTGTAAACTTCAGTGGGACTGGAAGTGCACTGGGGTCCTCACTGATTGGAGGAGAGTATTAATGGACCAGTTATATTTCTGGGCTTTTTTCATCTTTATTTTGAGAGGACAGAGGAGTGACAGTAAGCAATAGGGGAGTGGGACTGAAAAAGGACCGCAAGCCTTTAAACTGTTGCACTTTATGTTGGATCACTGTCCACAAGGCTATGGCTCCATGAGATGTTTCTACAAGTAGCTAACTCACCTTATGAGTCTTCACATCTTTTCTCAGCTCCAGAAGATCTGCCTTGATCTCCTGGATTTTCTGCTGTAAGTTTTTTTGTTTCTGCTCCAGGTTTTTCTGTTGAACAAAGAAATGACAGTAAAGCTAAAAAAAAGTTCAAACAAATTTAATTTTACATAAAAATTTTACTGACTATACATAATGTTAAGAATAGTGTTTTTTTTTCAGCACACAGTCATTACACTCATTATATGTACACCTAATTACAGTTAGAAAGATGCTAGCTTTGCTTCCAAAGATTCAATCAGTTTAATAAACTGCCCATTTAATTAAGCAATGTAATGTCAATTTAGTAAACCCAGCCAATCTAATCACAAGAAGTCAGTAATCAATAGTAATAATCTTATTTAGCAATACCTGTCTCCTTGTCCTCTCTGCTATAGCTGTTATAGTGTCATGGTTTTTATGTTCATCCATTGTACACAAGTAACAAATACAGCAGTTGTCAGTCTGGCAGTAGATTTCCAGTTGTTTATGATGTTGAGGACAGAACATCTGCTGCAGTCGTCCAGTTGCATCAATCACTTTGTGTGGGTTACCTGAGCGAAATTCTTCATGACGGTCAAAATGAGTCTGACAGTAAGATTCCAGACACACCAGACAGGACTTGACAGCTTTGTGTTTTCTTCCAGTGCAGACGTCACACTCCACATCTCCAGCACCAGCAGGAACAGCAGCTTGTAGTTTAGTCAGTTTCTCCAACATTTCAACCAAGATGGTGTTTTTGCCTAAAGCAGGTCTTGGACTGAAGGTCTGTCTGCACTGAGGGCAGCTGTAAATTCCCTTCTGATCCTCCTGATTCCAGCAGCCTGTAATACAGCTCATACAGTAACTGTGTCCACAGGGAATGGTCACTGGATTCTTCAGTAGATCCAGACACACTGGACAGGTGAACTGGTCCTGTCCCACTGAAATACTGCCTTCTGCCATTTTACTGCATATGAACACAGAGAGACTCAAACAACAGTTCAACAAGTTATGTGGCAGGTCCTTTCCGCTCAAATGTTGAAATAGTTTTCTGGTTGTGATTTAGAGGTGTGTCCCAAAAAAACTGGTTTGTAGGGTGTGACTTCAGGATTCTGGAAAGGTTTGTGTTTGAAATGTGAAACTGTAAGACAGCAGAGTTAAGGTCAGCCAGTAAAGAACATGAACCATTGTTTTCTTGTGTTAACTGCAATTAATCAACATGTGCAAAAGTTTGCCATTTAATTTTGATTTAATTGTAATCTGTGTCCATGTCCTTGTAAGAAATCTTCACAAGGGATTTTCTTGATAATAATATGCCACTAGATGGCAGTATTTGGATTTTTTTTAGGTTATTATAGTTCAAATTTAAAGACTTACAAAGTCAATGTTTGTTTAATTTCAGAAAGTTAGTCCCTGCCAGTAGATGTTGTAACCAGAACCCAAGTAAAATACTGCTATGTAAAATTTACTGATAAATCCTCTGACAATGAGAAATATGTCCATAACAATTTCAGTGAACATGTAGTTTGGTTTCTGATTAGAATCAGAATCAGTGATCACTGATTTGTGAATGAAACATTCTTTTGAGCCAGTTCTTTTCAATGAAGTGCACTGCATCCGAAATCGCATTCCCTACTCATCTGAAAGTGGCTGATCATGCGATAACATGAAAAATGCAGTATGTCCAGATCACAAAATACCTAGTCAAAAGAGCATGCAATTTCGGATGCAGCCTATAGTGTGAATTGATTCACAATTCAATCAGATTCATTTGTACAGTTCACTCATGGTCTGAATTGGTCTCAATTGCACTGGTTTCTCACTAAGTAAAACACTGCTATAATTGGATATTTTATTACACAGAGAACAGATCGCTAGAGCAAGTGAATAAGACATCTTTATTAACCACATTAACCAACTTTGCACTTCAGTTACAAATAATTCATCTAAATAGAAAAAAAAAAACCAGATACTAAAAATATTTAAAATAATTTTAAAAAATCCACTACCAAATCTCTAGATACATAACTGGATACACAGATATATAAACACCTGAATAAATGGTAAATATATTTCCTGTAACATTTATAAAGTTATACAAAGATGATAGAATCCTAATAAATTTATCAATAAATAAATTTATCTATTTATCTATCTATCTATAGATAGATAGATAGATAGATAGATAGATCTGTCTTTATGTTAATTTTAAACAAACAAGAACAACAACAAAATCATATGTTACAGCTATAAACTAATTTTGTGCAGCCATTCCATTAACACAGCAGTTGAGCAGCATAAGAAATGTTCTCTGCCTTGGAGAGCAGAACTCAGTGATGGTCTGGGCCATTACTTTGGTGCTGAGGAGGGTCTGACACATGATCCTGGCAATGTGGAGGGTCTGGGTTGTGACTTTTATTCTGTGAAATGCCAGTACTTTGAATCCGACAAGGATCTGCTTCGTGACCATGCCTTTTGGGGACGACCAGTTGGTGACCCTGGTATTGTGCCCCAGGACTGTTGCTGTGGTGCTGTAGAGGAAAGCAAATATTATGTCACACTGTCAGAGTCAAGAAATAATTAAAGCTTTTAAAACAAACCCCTGATATAGTTCTTGGATGAAAATGTGATACTGAAGAAAACAAAGTTTTAGATTTACTCCTAAATGGGACAGCTGATTTAGAACAGTGCACAGCATATGCATGCGAAGGATCTGATTAATCACATGATGAAAAAAAAAATGTTGCATGAGCTTCACGAGTAAGGTATCAAGTATCATTGTGAGTGCATTTTATCGGTACAGCTTATACTGTATTCTCTCCTCAGAAGTGGAAATGATCTCAATGTCTGGCACTATGGAAACCAACAGGCATTTAAAGTATTATTTTTACATAAAGAGAAAAGTCTCATGTAAAGTAATATGTAAAAGGCTCATTAGATTCTTCACAAAATAAAACGTATGTTTTAAGATATTTAAGTTATATCTTTTTAAGTGAGTCAGTTGGAAACATCACTTTTAGATTTCCAAACATTCTTTTGCAAATATTGTTACATGAGATGCGCCTCCAGTACTTTACCTGTACAAGATATCTTGCCTATCACTTCTTTGCAGAAACCTTCAAGATTCTTTTTTAGCAGAAGGACAGATTTTCCCACATCATCATATAAGAGGTGAGAATAGGCAGTGATTCTGGGAACATCAGTAGTTTGTGGAGGAACAGCAAGACTCAACACTCTACAGAAACCCATAGAAAGACCAAAAAAAAAAAAAAAAAAAGATTATAAAGACAGATTGAGACACCTCTAGATAACTGTCCTGTTTTCTCATGCTCTGTTACCAGAAGAAAATAGATGTGATCATCTGTTTGTAAAAGCTGCTCCAGTTCAGTGTCTCTCCTCCTCAGGTCATCAATCTCCTGCTCCAGTTCCTTCATGAGTCTTTCAGCTCGACTCACTGCAGCTTTTTTCTGATCTCTGATCAGCTGTGTGACTTGAGATCGGCTTCTCTCAATGGAGCGCATCAGTTCAGTGAAGTTCCTCTCAGTGTCTCGCACTGCTTTTTCTGCAGAGCACTGTTAGGACACATTACACAGTGAGCTTCAGTGGGACTGGACTGGGCTCCTCACTGCTTAGAGGAGAGTTTTAACTGAGCATGTAACTTTTCCACCAGTTGCCAACTCACCTTATGAGTCTTCACAACCTCTCTCATCTCCTGAAGATCTTTCTCTCTCAGCTGAATCCTCTGCTGGAATTCTCTTTGTGTTTGTTCCAGATGTTTCTTTGAACAAAGAAATAACTGTAAAGTTAAGAAATGATGTTTTCTGAATGAAATCAGTTCTTTTTTAACAGAATAATGCAAGCAATGTGAGTTCCACAGAGATGTAGCAGGATTGTCTGCGTCTGAGGTTATGCAGTATTGATATGTTTCTGGTTTATTAAAAAAAAAAAGTTATGTTTATGATGTTGAGGACAGATCGTCTTCTGCAGTCGTCCAGTGGTATTGATCACTTTGTGTGGTTTACATGAACGAAATTCTTCATGACGGTCAAAATGAGTCTGACAGGAGGCACCAGCAGCAACAGCAGTTTCTAATTTAGTCTTCTTCAGTTTCTCCACCATTTCAGCAAACACCACATTCTTACATAAGGCAGGTCTTGGACTGAAGGTCTGTCTGCACTGAGGACATGCGTAAACTCCCCTCTGATTCTCCTGATTCCAGCAGCGTGTAATGCAGCTCATACAGTAACTGTGTCCACAGGGAATGGTCACTGGATTCTTCAGTAGATCCAGACGCACTGGACAGGAGAACTGGTCCTGTCACACTGAAATACTGCCTTCTGCCATTTTATGATAACAGAACAAACAACTCAAACAACAGCTCAACAATAACTAACACTGCAGTTTCTTTCAGCTGAATAGCTGAAAAAGTTTCTGCGTTCTGTATACTGTTTACTGTAGACATGTTCAGGAAAAAAAAAATGGTTTTAAAGGAAGAGCACTAGTTTCAGGGAATTGAAAAGTTTTTTTTTTTTTCTTTTTTTACAAGTGAAACTGTGAAACTGCAGAGTTAGAGGCAATCAGTTCAAAACACTGTTTTCAAACCATAATGACCTCACATCTGCAAAAGTTGGCCAGTGAATTTGATTTGAGCTAATTATGCTTTTATCCTTGTGAGAATTATGTTCAAGATATTTTGTAGCCATTAGCCTATTAATAAACTAGGTTATTTCACTACAGACTTTCAAGGTCATTGGCTGGTTAGTTTTAGAAAGTTATCTTAGCGGTCGATGCTTTAACCAGAGCCCCAGCTATGTATAGGCCTCCTGATTTTACAGATAAATCAAATCCTAGCCTGACAATGACAGATTTCCCTAACAATTTTATCAAACGTGTGCCTGGTGTATTCTGATTACAGTCAGAACTATGATTTGGTTCTTTTTGATGAGCAAATTCTTCTTGGATGATTCAGAAGACGCGCTTTCAATTTAATTCAGTAAACAAATTTGTATCATACTTTCACATTACTTTCATGTTTCCTCTAGTCCAAAGGCCACAAAAAATGTATGACTGAGTGTCAATGTGGTAAGAACAGGTCAGACTGCAAAGTGCTCTGAAGAAGCATCATTCCTATGCATGTTTCTTGTAATTTATTAGAAAGTATCCAAGCACAAAAAAAGCAAAAAAGGAAATAAAAGGAAAAAGTAAAGTGTGAGAATAAAATATGATGAGAAATAAGTGACAATAATTAATTAGAGATCATACTAGCAAAGAGTCTGATGAGTGATCTCTGGTGGCAAAGCTGTGACTGACACTTGAATACGTATTATTATACATCAACATGATTGCTGCTTTTTTCGGAGCTCATCTTTCAGAGTGTGAATTTAATTATGCACCTGTGGAATCAGTTATTAAGCTAATGACTTTATTGTGTGCTGTAGCCTATGAAATGAAGTTGTTATTGAAATTCAAATCAGGCTGTGGACAAACAGCCTCATTTTATGAAAGTTAGACCATTGTGTCTTTTCACTTTCAAAAGCCTTAGGAGAGCTGGTCCTTCAGGAACCATATCAAAAGATAACAGACAATCAATATTGTTTATTGCATATCAGTACTGATGTACCCTTTAGAGATTTGCTAAATGCATATTTCTCTGTATGTTTACTTACTTTTTCTCCTTTATAAATCTGTGAGATTTATAAAGGAAATGACAGCATTGATTATTTGATTGAAGTTGTGACTGCACAGCAAAATATGACTTCATGGAGGTTTATACAGCATTAGTGTGCAGTGTCTCCATCTAAAGGTAAGAAATAGGCTTTGCAGTGTTCAGTTTACCAAAAGCAACTAAATTACAGATTGTTTAGCTTATCACTATATGTAAAGACTTTTAATGACAAGTGATTGTGTTTACTGTGTTTTTAGAGACTATGGGCTAATCAAAATTTATTTTCAAAAAAAGAAATTGCATTGACTAAAATTGTATAGACCAAATTATATAGTAAAAATAGTACACATTTATAATAATAATAATAATAATAATAATAATAATAATAATAAAACACCTGGAGAAAAAAGCAAACCTGTGTTTAATGGTTGAAGTGAACTTGCAACATTTATTAATCAGTGAGAGCTTCATTAATTACTCAAAGTCTCAACTCTGACACTTAAAAACATTAATAATTAGCAAGTTGTTGTTAGCTATTTACTACATAGAGACCAATATGAAGTTATTATGCAGTCCAATTCTGTTCATTTTAGAAACAATGTTTTCTGAGACTGCAGAAAATAGTAAATCACTAGTGATATCATGACTGTGTTGTGACCTGACTAATGCTGTAGTGAACTAGGACCATTTCAGAGGCTGATAGCAGTCCTGTCTTATGTTCTCCCCAGTAACATAAACCTCAATTACTCTGGAGGGACAGTTTGGTTAGTCTGTAAATAGCTTTAGATAAAAAGCTTCCAACACATTGTTATAACCCCAGTTCAGATATTTGTCTGTCCTGTGCAATGCATACATTAAAAGTCATATCCCAAAAGAAAAAAGAAAAAAAAAAAAGCTAATTTCCCAGGTGTCCTTTGGTTTCCATTTTCACCTTGATCTCCAGTGGTGTATCAGCTGTTAAAGGCACTTTGCCAGCTGGCATTCTCCCAGCAGCCCTAAAAGCCTGGTTTCTGAAATATGAAATCTGGAACATTTTGTTTGTAGGACCTTGGAATGACCTTGGATGAAAATGGTATGACAGTTTCCTTGAGATGAGGTCTTGTGTTTAATGATTAGCCTAACTGGTATTAGTTTTTGTGCTACTTACAGGAAGAAAGTCAGAATTTATTGTTGGAAAGTCTAATTTTACCTTAATTTTGCTAATTTTATCTGATCATTATAGCTTTCTCAAGCTCATATTATTCAGTCAGAATGTGTTCCACAGAAATATTATCTGGAAGACTGGTGTTAGTTTAATAATATGTAGATGGTGGTTGATGTGTGATTCTATTTTATATGTGACGGGTGTTGAGATTGAAGAGTGAAGAGCTGCCTAATAAGGTATTTAAAAAGTACTAAATGTGAATACTGAATGTGAACTCAAAGGGAATATTTTAAATGATCATAGTAGTTCTTCAAACTACTAAAAAGAAAATAAATTCCTGAAGTCCTAGTTTAAAATATTAAAAAACATTAGTTACTCTGTAGATACTTATATTAAAACAACACAGCTACTGGTATATAGACAGTATAGTGAGCTAGTGTATGATAGTATAATAACTGTACGTTTGAATACCATGGTGAGGAAGCACAACCAGGAAAATATAAAACCAGGAAGAATAGATAACATCTCCGCACACCAGATGACTTTTTCTGATACTCACGGAACGGGTATAAGCGCGAACTGTGCTCCATGGTTCTTTTTTTATTATTATTTTTTTCTATTTCTCATTTCATACAGCATGGACAGACTGTGTTGTATTCAGTTAGCTTAATTGGAATCATGGGGCCAGTAGGTTTAAAGGTACCGTTTGGTGTTATTTCACGTGCTGGATCTTTAACTCAATTTTTTACTTTTATTTTGGGACTTACTCATGTAGGACATTGGTCATAAATATTGAATATTTACTTTTGAATCCATCCTTTGCTGTCTACGAGACTGAAGGTCATTGCACACTGAGTCCGAAATTTTCGTATGCATTTTTTTATCCTAAAAAATCGTCACGCACAGAAAACTTGCGATCCGATGCGTATTAATTAATCCATTGCGAAAAAAAATTGCAAAACTAGCCTACTAAACGGAGTCTTCAAGCACTGAGGATGATTTTGTTGTCCTCTCGCTTCTTAAAAAGAGAAAAAGAAAGGAAATATGTGACCCAGACTGGTTGCTGGCCCCTTCCTGGCCACCCCTATGAAAACATCCTGGCCACTGCCGAAGACGGCAAATATCAGTTAATTTATGAGTATCTCAATTGCTCAAAAAAAAAAAAAAAAAAACACATTTGTGAATGTGCATTTGATCTACATTTGAGAGAAACTGAGAAGATTTTAAACAATACAAACTAGCCACCTTTCGCTGAAAATTGCCATTTTGAATTCAAAGTAGGCCATCTGTGTGATTCAAGTAGATCTGATGAGTTGAAAACTCTTGCTACTTCATACTTCAATACAAAACAATGCTGAATTTTGACAAAAATGAGATTTCTAAATGCTATAATTGTGATTTTTATGTCTAAATATAAGTCCATTAGCAAAACATGTGAAAAGAACTATATTAAAAAGTGGAAATGGTAAATGATATATATATATATATATATATATATATATATATATATATATATATATATATATATATATATATATATATATAATTTCTCTGCGGGAGTTAGTTTTAGGGGCTACTAGAATACAGGGGGGCACCAACACTGATCTTGCAGATCTTGGCAATGTGCAGTTGCGTACATGCATTATGTACAGTAGCTATATCCACTATTCACCACTTACTCTAAATGTAATAAAATCAGAATAATACTTGAATTTTGGCGATTGCCTAGTTATTTTTGGTTATTGATGTTTTCACAAATAGTTGTCCTGTTACTTCACTTTGTTATTCTTCTAGTTATTTCGCACTGTGGCTAATAAATCAGAATGCTGGCACATTAAAGTACTTATTTTCGCATTGCAAAATAAGGAGGATGGATTAAAAAAGAGAACATAAATATTCTACTCATAATGATGGGCCCCCAGGGTTATGGTAGGTGGATGCAGTGCAGGGGAGCCCAATATTGCCCCAAATGGTGGGTGTGGTGTGGTGTGGTGTAGTGTGTTGTGTGTGGTGGGAGGTGTGGCACAGTGATTGACAAATCATTATTCTCAACAATCAAATGAGCTTTATTGGTTTATAGTAACCCCGCCCTTGATTGTTAATCACTGTTTTCACCTGCTATAAACCTTTTATCTATAAGAGAAATAATTAATTTAGCATTATACCATAACATTGTAAAACAAATTAACTGTTTTACACTAGTACAGTAATATTCATATAGAACTGAAACAGCACTTTAGTGTTGTTATCTTGTTTTAAAATTCAATATGGTGAAATAAATCACACCTAAACTCTGGTCACTGAAGAATCACACAGCAGTTGTGTTGTGTTTTTATTTTATTTTTTAGAGGTGTTTGTACCGTTTCCGGCTACAATAATAATAATAATAATTATTATTATTATTATTATTATTATTATTATTATTATTATTATTATTATTATTATTATTTAATACTTTTACGAATATTTGTATAGACCTATAGGGCTGGGAGTAAAATAATGGCATTTGATCTAATGTTTTCCAGTTTTAACAATACTTTAACAAAAGCTACAACAGCCTTGAAAAAAATAAAATAAAATCAAGGACAGGACTGTCTAAAGTTTCATCAAATGTACATATTTTACGCTAATGATTTTCTTGCATTTGTTGCACATTATTAATAGATGGAGTGAATAAATGAATAAAATATGAATAAAAATAATGAATAAACTATGAATAAAATAGTTTCATAGCAAGGCGCTCAAAACATGTTTATCAAAATTACGCAAAAAAAGAAGCCAAGAATTAAAGTAGAAATATTAAATATTTAAGCACCTCTGTCAGTGGTTGTTTTGCTTAGATTGTAAATTAGTTATATTTTATGTATTTCTGTCAGCCTTGTTTTTTTTTATCTAATGTTGGATACTTCTGCGCAACTTCAGTGGCTCGTCGAGACTTTTATTTTGAAAACATTCCTTTAGCGTGAACCATCATAACGCCATTCACTGGCAGCCATTTTGTAGGTCACGCCTACCGGAAACGGTGTCTGCACCTGCACCGACAGCAGAACCGAAATCGAAGGAATCCCGGTCGATCCCCGTCACGTTTCGCTCGTCTCTCCCACTCCCATCCCGGTCACCGCGGTTTCCTCTGCGGCTCGAGCGCCTTTTCCCGCCGCCGTGTAGAGAACTGACCGCTGGAGCGTGGGGGGATTTTCCAGAGTGAGAGAGAGAGAGAGAGAGTGAGAGAGTGAGAGTGAGGGGGAACAGGGAGGAAGGGCAGGTCCCTCATCATCATCATCACTTTCACTCCCTTCATCATTTCCAAACATCATCATCATCATCATCGCGACGAGGCGTGTCTGCGCTTCCTAGAAACACACCGGAGCACTAAACCAGCAGCAGCACCGAACAAGATGCATCGCGTTGACCGCGCGCCGAGCCCGGACGCCGTTTGATGTAGCACGTTTTATTATTTATTTATTTTTTGATCTGGAAATTTCTTGACTTTAAGAGAGCGAGCGAGCACCGCGGCCTTGCATCCAGCTGAATGAACGATGCGGACTTTACCAGCACCCTGATTTAGCTCCTCGTTCCCCACGGATGACCGTTTCACCGCGACAATCAGCGTCTCTTTTCTCCGCTCTGCGTGTTTTTATGGGAGTGACGGATAGCTAGTAGTCGAGATAAAATGTGGAAGTGGAGGCGGCTGATGCGGTTGTCCAACCGCTCCTTAATGGCCTTCATCTTTTTCTTCTCCATGTCCACGACCTGCCTCTACTTCATCTACGCGGCTCCTGGGATAGGTGAGTGCGTCTCATTCAGAGTGATGCGATTAAACGCCTTAGTCGTGTTTCATTCATCACTGACTCCAGATACTGATCATCACCTCCCAAACAAGCACTGGTGACAGGTTGTGTTTAAAAACCCAGTGAGCTGCCTAACTAAACAGCCATTACACTGTGATGCTGTAATAACAAACAATGCTGTCTGGTTAGGCGGGTCACTAGGTTTTGGGACGCAGCCGATGTGTTTAGAGCCCACAATTAAATCAGATTTGGCCACTGAATCCACCATTACATGGCTTATTGCTAGGTTTACGCCCTCCTTGGCCAACAACTATTCTGTCCAAGTTTGTGTATTTGAGGTATATTGAATTATGTGTTTATGTAAAGCTCTTGTTGGATCTGGGCCTATCATAAACTTCATTACTAAGGTACGTTTATTTCCCTTTCAGCCTAATTTACCATAGTTTTAAAAATAACAGAAATGTATCAGTGAAGAATACAGTAAACACAGCTATAACGTGTATGGTTGCTTATTAGCACATGGTTTCTTTAAAGCAAAGTAGTATTTGGTGTGAAGTATACCACCCTAAATGCATTCATAAATCATAACTGGTGTCCTAATTCTTGTACAAATGAAGTACAACATCTGTAATATTTTCATTTCAAATACTGTGTGTGTATATATATATATATGTGTGTGTGTGTGTGTGTGTGTGTGTGTGTGTATGTATGTGTGTGTGTATATATATATATATATATATATATATATATATATATATATATATATATATATATATATATACACCGTTCTGAAAAAGCATACTTTTACATTTTTATTACAAAGATAATATACTTAAGAAATCAGTGTTATGTTCTTGGTCACATGAATGCATGTTATTTACAATTAACTAAAAATTATTATAATTAAACTTTATTAAATGCAGTTAGTTTAACTTTGGTTGGACTTAAGTAGCCTGCAGCTTTAAATGTAGTTTAATATTTACATTTGTTTTTGCTTTTCATATCTGTCTTTTAAATATTCTTAAAATGTTCTACTGAATACACCAAACATTTATGGTAATGTAAAATATACTTCAATGTCATTTAAAACTTTTATGGCATGTATTCAGATATACTAATAATTACACATTTGCTATTTAGTTCATTTAAAATATATAAATATATTAAATATCAATTAACGCAGTACAGATAAAATTATAGCCTATGTCTTGTTGACTAACATGCTAAAGCACAAATGTTGACAAAAAGTTAAGACATGATTTAAAATGTACTTTAAGTAATATGTTTATATTGGCATTACTACAAAGTGTTGAACAATCATGAAAGTGTACTCCCTTGTATTGGATGCTCTCACAACTGAAGTGCATCTTAACCCATTTGCTGTTTGTCTTGATTTGCTTAACTGAATGTCTACACAAATGTTAAGTTGCTTATAACATCTGTAATATTTAACTTTCAACCTGAATGTTGTTGTCCCTATAGACGTTTGAAGAAATAAGGGTTTTCACAGCCGCCTTGGCAATCACAGTTTTGTGTTGATTTGTGGACATGAAACAGATCTCTCTTTCGGTGTCTGTGCTAAAATCTTTATCTAGAAATCCAGGCAACCCTCCAACACATGCCACTACACCAACAACACACAGCCAAATCCTGCTTAATAGCTCTTGCTGTGTTTTATTAATCAGTGCCCAAGAAAGGTAATGTTTTTTTTCCTCACCGGCCTTCACTGGACTGTGTCTAATGTATGAAGAGCTCTGGGCAGTTAGGAAGAACCAATGTGTTTTTTTGTCCCTAGGTTGGAGTTAATTTTTTCTACCATTAATTTCTGCTGTTTATATTCTGGCTTGAAGATTTGCATCAGCATTGGGAATCTACTTGCTGTGTTGCAGTTTCCACACAGCAAAGCTAATGTTTTTTATAGATATGACCGCCAAATAACCCTTTTTTTTTCATTTCTAGATTGTATTACAATTATTTTTGTTTTAGAATTGCGGTTATTGCAGCAAAAAGGGGACAAACTCCTTATTAATTCTCATAGGTTTACAATGAAATGGTAAATAATTAAACATGGGTGTGGTGTTCTTTGTCCATATACTTTTGGCCACTTTTGACATATACATTTGTTTAATTTTATTTAAAACCAAAATACAATTTACAATATTTCTGCAAAATTCACTGCAAAATATTAGAGGGCGAGACATTTACATTTGCATTTCTGTCTTCTGTTAATTGTTAGTTACGGTTATTGGCCACTGCTGATAATATTACAATATATAAATGTCATCTAATTTATGGTCTATCACTAGAATTTACAGGCAAGAACAACTGATTATTGTTGTTATACCCTGTAAACCATGTTTATTATATATGTGTAAAACTTGTCCTTAATATGCAGTAACCAAAAGATGTTCTCATTTAGGTTGGTCTACACCAGGGGTGCCCAATCCTGCTCCTGGCGATCGACTGTCCAGCAAAGTTCCGCTCCAACTCTAATCAAACATCTGAAGCAACTAATTAAGGTCTTCAGGATCACTTGAAAATTAAAGCCAGGTGTGTTTGATTAGAGTTGGAGCTGAATTTTGCTGGACAGTCGATCGCCAGGAGCAGGATTGGGGATCCCTGGTCTACACAAATGTCATGACTTTACACTTATGTGCTTATATAGTTTTTCTCTGTACAGACTTCCCTCTATACCTATAGTTGAAATTCAGCGGTAGACATTCTGCTGATCTCGGTTCATTTCTCCTCATATATGGACTCAGAAATGTTGGTCTCAGGAATGCTGACACAACCTTTGTGTAGCAGTTAAATTAAAACCGCATTACACTAACAAGAACCAAGGCTAAACCACAGACAGCCATTGATGCTTACAATGATAGGAGCTTGTAGTTTCAACATTTGCCATTTTCTCCCAATGCTGCTCTTAAGAGCTTTTCTTTGAGAGGAAGAGATTCAGAACAAAAGCCTTCAATTTGGCTGTCTGGTTACAGTTGTTTTACAGTGTGGAAATTTGCATATTTCTGTTATGGTTACATATTTGATTACATACTCTTTTGTTTCCTTTTTATGTCATTTGGGAAATTCATTACACCTCCTCTCTCTCTCTTTCTCTGTTTCAGTCAACACATATTTCTTCATGGTACAGGCTCAGGGTATCATGTTACGAGACAATGTGCGGACCATTGGTCACATGATCAGGCTATACACCAATAAGAACAGTACTCTCAACGGCACAGGTAAGAGTGAATGTCTTTTCATGGTAACATCGGCCAGACTGATCCTTAAATTGAACACTTTTGCAAAGGCCCGGATATACTTAATTGTTTGCTTTATGTAGAGCACAGTTGAGCGTGGAAGTCTTTCAATGTGTATGTGTACTCTATTAACCTTAAAGGGATAGTTCACCCAAAAATGAAAATTTGATGTTTATCTGCTTACCCCCAGGGCATCCAAGATGTAGGTGACTTTGTTTCTGCAGTAGAACACAAACGAAGATTTTTAACTCAAACTGTTGCAGTCTGTCAGTCATATAATGGCAGTCAATGGGCTCCACGGCTTTGAGAGTCAAAAAAACATACACGGACAAAACCAAATTAAACCCTGCAGCTCGTGACAATGCATTGAGGTCTAAAGACACAAAACGGTCGGTCTGTGCAAGAAACCGAACAGTATTTAATATTGTTTTTTACCTCTGATACACCGCAATGTCCAACTGTCCTGAGCGCGTTCACAGCAGCTGGCGAGTGACGTGTCTTCTTCTTCTTGCTTTACGGCGGATCGCAGACTTATAAGTGCATTACCGCCACCTATCTCTCAAATGGACCACTGACACTCTGGGCGAATTCCAAACGGCTTTTTTGCACCCTTGAAGGGCACTTTGGGAAGGGTACACCATTTGTAGGGACGTTCCAAACGAAAGTGAGCAACTGAATCCCTTCACGAAGGTCTCTTGGCTCTAAGGGCAACTGATGAAACCCTGAATGTTGCATGCACGTGCAGCGTTGTCAAGGTAACATCTGGTCAGTCATTCCCTTTGCCAAGGGAGTTCCAAATGCTTATACGAGACAGTATGCCCTACACCCTTCAAAGAACTCACTTCAAAGGGCTCTGCCCTTCGAAGGGAGTAGGACATAGGGGTGCACACTTCTGTTTGGAATTCGCCCTCTATCTACAATCTCAATTAGGAGTGTCAATGGTCCATTTGAGAGATAGGTGGCGTAATGCACTTATAAGTCTGCGATCCCCCGTAAAGCAAGAAGACGACGTGTCACACGCCGGCTGCTGTGAACGCACTCAGGACAGTTGAACATTGCGGTGTATCAGAGGTAAAAAACGATATAAATAGTGTTCGGTTTCTTGCACAGACCGATCGTTTCGTGTCTTTAGACCTCAATGTATCGTCACGAGCTGCAGGGCTTAATTTGGTTTTGTCTGTGTATGTATTTTTTTTTTTTTTTTTTTTTTTTGACTTTCAAAGCCATGGATCCCATTGACCGATATTATATGACTGACAGACTGCAACAGTTTGAGTTAAAAATTTCGTTTGTGTTCTACTGAAGAAACAAAGTCACCTACATCTTGGATGCCCTGGGGGTAAGCAGATAAACATCAAATTTTCATTTTTTGGATGAACTATCCCTTTAAGCGTAGATGAACAACACCTAGTGGACTTTTGTTTTTGAGTGCTCAAATCACTAGCACATGCACTCCTGTCCACATGAATACATAAATCAATGAAAATCATGACGGAAATTACACCATGCAGACTGTCCACGAGTCGGGAAGGGAAGTATTTCGGCTTAATAGATCCTGTTTCTTGGCTTCAAAGTCAACACGAAGTCAATTTGACCTTATTTCCTCACTTAATGAATGTCCCTGGTCTCACTGTGAAATATTCATCAATGTTGTTCCACAGCACAAAAAACAATAATAAAATAAATGTAATAACTTTTCTGAAACAAAAATTCTCTGGTGTCATAGACTCTACAGGCTGTTAATGATCCTAACCAATATTGACACTATTGACACTCTCATTCAAATTCTTCACCGTCCAGTCAATTCCCAGTGGATAAAATCAAGTGCCATCCCACCTTCTATCTCATCGAATATCATTTTACTGATAAGTCAGGTTTTATTAGATTGTGCTGGTTTTAACCATGTGAGAGAACTTTATTCAGTTAACTCTTAAAGAGATTTTTAATAGAGTTAAGCCAAGTTGGAGTTTTTAGCAAAAAAAAAACTTATTCAGCCATAAATTTTTCTCAGCATGAAAATAGCCATAGAAGCTGGCATGGCGTTAGACGCAAACAAACTGATAAATAAGTCACACTATGAAAATAAACTGGGAATAGCAAGTCACATTGAATCTAATGTGTATCTTTGTCTTCGTTTTAACAGATTATCCAGATGGAAATAACTCTAGCGAGTATATCGCTCAGCCAACCACATACCTCCCTGAGAACTTCACATATGCTCAGAACCTGCCCTGTCCCAAACGGTTACCTTCTATGAGTAAGTGTCTTGAGTTAAACAATGCCTTTGTTTATTTGACTGAGAAATGATTTGAATATTGTTTGATTTTGCTATGCTAATGATGCCATATTTAAATAAGCATACAAATGCACTAAAGGGAACAATTATTGGGTAAACTAGTTTGCTTTATTTAAAATGACTTTTTTGGCCCTGAAATTGCATGCTTTCCTACTATATAGTAAATACAAACAGTATGTGAAAAGACTACTCTGTCTGAATTCACAGTATTCATAAAATAGTTTGCAAAAAGTACTTAAATGATTACTACTTCTGGTGAAATTTTGAAGTGTGCATTCAGTAAGCACTTTACTATCTCATGAGGCCACAGCAGAGAAGTTGTGAATGCCAGTGAAACAATGCAACTGACATTTGTAGGACATGTTTCCATCCACCTATTTTTATGCGCATTTTGGAATATTGAATAAAAAACCGCTGGATGGAAATGCCAAGATGCACATAAATTCTAAAAATGCGCATAAAAAACTTATGGGTGCATTTGAGCAGGATAAACTTTTTATCTGATAAGAAAAAATGCGCATAAACTACGATGGAAACACATTTACTGAATAAATTCTTCCATGTGCATCGAAAAAGACATGTGACTTCGCACTATGAGACAGGATAACTTGACTAGCAGTGGTCCAATTTCGTTCACAGCATCGGAAATGTTGTTTTGGTCATTCTGAAATGCTTGAGCAAAGTCTGCCATCAAAGTATTTTTGTATAATTGTCTTACATGACTGCGTTCCCAAACAGCAGGCATCCACCTCCGAAAGCAATGATCACATTTTTGTTTCGTCTGTTTGCTCTGAGGCACAAGCAATTTATCATGTATGAAAATTATTATATTCAATGGGTTCTCCTAGTTTTCTTAGTGATATTTAGTGCCAGTTTACCAGGAAGTGATGATTTTGTTCTCTTTGACTTGAAACGGTGCTTTATTCGCAAATGTTTTATACAATATTCCAGTTTTGCGCACAAGTTTAATTTGAGTCTTTGGATGGAAACATAGTTAATGACAGCATGATGAATTTATTATGTCTAGATTATATTCATACTAAATAAAACATACTTTTTAAAACAGTTTTAATTAATTACTTTTTTAAAAGTAGTACCTATTCAGAGACATTTTTCCTATATACAGTGCCCTCCACTAATGTTGGCACCCTTGATAAATATGAGCAAAGGCGGCTGTGAAAATAAATCTGCATTGTTTATCCTTTTGATCTTTCACTCAAAAAATTCACAAAATTCTAACCTATCATTGAAGTTAAACAATTGAAAGTGGGGAGAAAATCTCATGATGAAATGTTTTTCTCCAGTGAATGTTGGCCACAATTATTGGCACCCCTAGAAATTCTTATGAGTAAAATATCTAATAATAAAGGACAAATTCCCTTAATCATCCATCACAAGGAGTAAAACCTAAAAATATAGTTCTGATGTGCAGAACAAGATTTTTGGGCATCACAAAAGAAAGTGGCTGTAAGAAAAGAGTTAAAGCATTGAAAATCCCCATTTCCACCATCAGGGTAATAATTAAGAGGTTCCAATCAACTAAAGATGTTAAAAATCTGCCTGGAAGAGGACGTGTCTATATCGTCCTAATCCACGCTGAGGAGGAGAGTTTGAGTGGACAAAGACTCTCCAAGGATCACAGCTGGAGAATTGTAGAGATTAGTTGAGTCTTGTGGTCAGAAACCTAAAAAATATATATATATATCAAACATCCCCTACATCACCACATGTTGTTCGGGAGGGTTTCAAGGAAAATTCTCCTCACTCATCCAAAAACAAACTAACTTCAGTTGTCAGACACGACTGGAACTTCAAATAGCACTGGCTTCTATGGTCAGATGAAACTGAAAAAAGAGCTTTTTGGCAGCAAACCCACCAGATGAGTTTAGTACAACCAGGGATAAAAAAGTACCCCATGTCCACGGTTAAATATACTGCTGGATCTTTAATGTTGTGGGCCTGTTTTTCTGCCAGAGGTCTTGGACATCTTGTTCAGATGCATGGCATCATGGATTCTATCAAATACCAACAGATAAAAAATCAAAACCTGACTGCCTCTGTTAGAAATCTTATAATGGGCCGTGTTTGGATCTTCCACCAGGACAACAATCCAAAACAAACATCAAAATAAACACAAAAATGGGTCACTGAGCACAAAATGAATCTTTTACCATGGCTGTCCCTGTCCTCTGACCTGAACCCTACAGAAAATGAGTAGGGTGAACTGAAGAGAGGAGCTGTGAATCTAAAGGATCTGGAGAGATTCTGTATGAAGAAAATGGTCTCTGATCTCTTATCAGGTGTTCTCCAAACTCTTCAGGCATTATAGGAGAAAACTCAGAGCTGTTACCCTGGGAAAAGGACATTGCAATAATTGGGTGCCAATAATTGTGGCCAACATGAACTAGAGAAAGCATTTATTTCACAATGAGACCCCCCACCCCACTTTCAATTGTTTAACTTCAATGATAGGTTGGAATTTTGTGAATTTTTTTGAATGAAAGATAATCAGGATAAACAATGCAGATTTATTTTCACAGCCACCTTTGCTCATATGTACCAAGGGTGCCAATATTAGAGGAGGGCACTGTAACTCGCTGTTAATTTTTTGCTAAACTTGGTGCAGTTCATTATGGTATCGCCTTTCCTGTGAAGGATAAATCTGGTGCTCCTTTAGCTTTTGGCCAAAAGGCGGCATTCTAAACAGTCTTAGAAGGCAGCCAAAAACAGCCTTTGTTTGGGGAGTGTGCCTATGCTGCCTCCTTAAAACCTCTCTAACCACTTAGCTTTTTAATCTAGACTTTTAATCTAGACAGGTTTAATATGCTTTTCATCTCATTCGTCTCTGTGTGAGGCACACCCATCACATTGGGTGTGAATTTTTTGGCTTGTCTTCACATACTTTTTACTGCGTTACTAAGAAATGTTTTGCCTTTTTTTGCTTAGTTTCTTCTTGTTTTTCCTTGCAGAGGGTCAGATGGAAGTGAACATGACAGAGGTTCCTATGGAGGAGATTGAAATGAAGCTCAAACATCTGGACATTCGATTTGGAGGCCACTGGAAGCCCAAAGATTGCAAACCACGCTGGAAGGTGTGACATTGTTGTAGTTACATTATCAAAAATGGTCATTCAGCACATCAGCATGACTGGCTTTGTGGTTTTCTCTCTTGCTATCTCTCTCTCTCAGGTGGCCATTTTAATCCCCTTTAGGAATCGCCATGAGCATCTTCCCATTCTCTTTCAGCACCTCGCCCCTATGCTCCAACGCCAACGCTTGCAGTTTGCCTTTTATGTCATTGAACAGGTGCGCACATACACTGTTTTGATGCAGTACCGCCATCCACCGATGGTCTACTTTAGTGGTTTGTATTTGACCTCAGTGTGCCTCATGTACCAATGATTGAGAAAAATCAATCAACAATCATATATATATATATAATATATTTTTTTTTTTTTTCCCAATCCTTTGTTTCAGACGGGTACTCAGCCGTTTAACCGTGCCATGCTGTTTAATGTGGGCTTTAAAGAGGCCATGAAAGACCTGGACTGGGACTGTGTGGTGTTTCACGACGTCGATCACATCCCAGAAAACGACCGTAATTATTACGGCTGTGGTCAGATGCCTCGACACTTTGCCGCCAAGCTTGACAAGTACATGTACATGTAAGTTAGTCATCACTGATGCAGTTTTACTTTATTCTGTCTTAATTTCATTACTTTTACCCTCCTTTTTGTCACTTTTTTCTGATTGCTTAACATTTACTTTCCTTATTGCCCAGCTCTTGATGTTCCAGGTTTTGAATGCAGCTAAGTTGAGTTCAGTTTGTTTTTAAAGTGTGTATTTCAAAGAATTCGATGCTTGTGTTTTCAACAATTCTAGTGGTGTTATAGAGGGTTTTTTAGGTCGTGTTTGTGAGTGTATAAACTCGTATGATGTTATCCACCACCTGTAGGTCCTTGGAGTTCCTAATGTATATAACCAGTGTTTGTGTTTAGTTAGTTGGTTGGAGTGTTTGTGAGATTTTATCTTTCTAATTAATCTAAAATTAGCCTATTCACTGAACCAAAGATAAGAACAATCTGTAATGTTCAAATTAATTCAACCAAAAACTGATAAATTTCAAAAACATTTTGAAAATGTAGTCAATAATGTTTAAGGCTTAACCAAATGTGTTAAAAGTTTCACACTACAGTATGACACCTACAGTGTCTTTTTGTGATGACATTTTTCCTCGTAGATTTGCTGTTATGTTGCAGTGTCATTTCCTTTATCACAAGATGTGAACTTGCAAAAATAAATTGACTTAGTTAAGACAAAACTAACAACATGCTACACTTGTGCTGTTGAATATTCAGAGTATTTTTGCATTGATTTGAATGTGCTTCTTATTTAGCTGTTATGTTTCCTAAAGAAAATAATGTGCATTAAGCTTGTTTGGCCATCATTGTCTCCATACGTTCATGCCATAGTTAAGACTTAGTTTTTTCTTCTTTACATTTCAAAGAAATGTTGAAACATTACCCCTTTCCTCATTCATCCAATCCATAATGTCTGTCCAAAACATTTTGATGGGCCTCGGGAAACCTAATTTGTGTTTTTGTAGACGTTAAGGAGTTGCAGAACCCTACAGTTCCTTAAGTTCACATCCTGCTTTATTGTGTCTGTAGTAAACAGCAAATGCAAGGGTGCGGTTCATCATTTTTTTTTTTTTTTTTTTTTTTGGTTATTCACAGCAGTTCATAGAACTTTGATGTTAGGTAGGACTGAAAAGCTTTAGGGACATGCAGATTTTAGGACTGTTTGTTATGCAGATTATGTCATTTGTGTAATGAGGTGTAAACGCAGCTCTAATTGCCTCTCAAAAGTGTTTGAGGTAGTTGGAGAATTTACCCTTGTTTTGCATGTGACCAAGGACTGATTAAAGACCCCGTGGTGCAGCTTTGCTTTGGCTGAGATTGAAAGGATGGTTGTTCCTCTGAACATATTCTGGTTGAAACCAAAACTGCTTTGCGGAATCTGCAAGGAAGTAAATGTGTGTTGTATCTCCTGATCGCTTTGTGACGTAGTCTGACAGTCTGTGCTATTAAAGGACTTTTTTTGTTGCC
This sequence comes from Spinibarbus caldwelli, assembly GCA_039654775.1. Lineage (NCBI taxonomy): Eukaryota > Metazoa > Chordata > Actinopteri > Cypriniformes > Cyprinidae > Spinibarbus > Spinibarbus caldwelli. The sequence goes on from CM077240.1 coordinate 13,715,116, forward strand.
TATTGCTTTCAAGTGATTTCTGATGGTAAGGTTTATGTTTCTTCTTTTTATTTGTCTCTTTTCCTTGTTTTGTTTTAAGAATGTTTTACAAATGATGGTATATTTGTAGTTTAGTTTGCTAAGTGTTGTGTTTTGTGTTTTCAGTCTTCCCTACAATGAGTTTTTCGGTGGAGTCAGTGGACTTACTGTTGAACAATTCCTCAAGATCAATGGCTTTCCCAATGCATTCTGGGGCTGGGGTGGAGAGGACGATGACCTCTGGAACAGGTCAGTTGTGTTTAATTAGTAGTATGTGTTTATTCGTAAGTCCGGCATAAGTATTTTATAACTATTCAGTTACTTTTGTACAACAAGCAATTGTTGCTTCTCCATGATGTTGATGCATGATGCTGTCTAAAGTAATCATGTTATCATAAACAAATATGTATATGTAACACAAATATGTGTGTGGGTTTCTTGTTCTCAGGGTACATTACGCAGGTTTCAACGTGACCAGGCCAGAAGGTGATATTGGGAAATACAAATCTATCCCCCATCACCACAGAGGAGAGGTGCAGTTTCTGGGGAGGTCAGTGCGCGCACACATACGTAAACACTAGGGGTGGGTTATACATGCAGAAATTTGTACTAATATATTAACTTAAACTACCATTCAAAAGTTTGATGTTTTTTGTTTTTTTTAAGAACTTGAAACTTTTAGTCAGCAGTGATGTATTAAATTGACCAAAAGTGACGGTAAAGGCTTTTGCGTTGCTACAAAAAACTGTATTTCAAATAAATGCTGTTCCTTTTTCAAATACATTTAAAAAAAATCTTACAACCCCAAACTTTTGAATGGTTATGTTATATAATATAATTACCCCAAACAATGTCCAAAGTAGAGGCCTAACAATTCAAAGAAGTTTTTAACAGTCATGGAAATAACAAAACAGACTTATTATAAATAAGTGTTAATTAAAAAATAACTAAGCAACAATTATTACTATTTATTGTTTATTTTATTTTATTTATTTTTGAAAAACCTTACAAGGGTAAATAAAGAACTGGGGCTGGTTGCATAAACTGTTTAGATTAGTCGTAAAAAGTTAGTCTAATTTTTTTTTTCCTCAAGACTGGTCATAACTTTTTAAATTCAGTTATGAAAAGGTAGATTGGTCTTATTTGTATTGGAAAAGTAAGACTGATTACCCCTAAAATGTTTTTTTTTTTTTTTTTTTTTTCTTGGTGAAAATTTACAGTTTTGGATATACAAGGTAATAAAAAAAAAAAAACCTTAAAGCAGGGCTGGGCAACTTTGATAGTGACAAGGGCCAGCATTTTTTCTCCTTTATACCAAGGGGCCAGATTACTAATCCACGTTTATCCAGCGTCAACAAATCAGATGTTTACACACATTTTACACCGTCTTACTCAATTTCCTTTTTATTGAAGGAAATTAAAGTATAATTAGTGTAATTTATTTTTAATACTTTAATAAACGTGTGCAGTTATGCTAATTCAGAAGGGAAACTTTGTTGTCAGTTGACAGCAATATTACTCCAAGAAGCCAATGTAAACATCTCAATTGCATTGTCTGTAAATTTGCAACAAACAAATGTACAGAGGTCCTATTTTTTATTAGTGGCCTACAGAACTTTCTCAAAACAACTTAAGTGGACAGTTAAAAAGGCTTATTCAAAGTTTTTCCATAATATAACCGGGTATCTGCAGGATTTTTAAAATCAGATTTAAGACCTTTTTAAGACCTGCACTTTACATTTCAGCCTTTAAACCATTTTTAACAAAGAATGAGTCAAAAGTATCAATTATTATATTCATTTGAACAATTATCAATAGTAGCCTATATTAAATAACATAGAAGTATCTTAGTGTCTTAATTGTTAAAATTTTTATAATGCATTAGCTTCTTGTCGATCCACCGGTTCATATTTAAAAATATGTGGCAGAAACAGCAGAAGGGCTTATTGAAAATAAGTTAAAAATTATTAATTTACATAGCAATTCTTGTCTTTTCATCCCCAAATTTAAGACCTCTTATAATTAAGAATTTTTGTACCATTTAAGAGTTTTCATGGCCTTAAATTTAACCAATTAAACTGAAGACTTTTAAGGACCCGCAGAAAATAGTTCTGTGGAAACATTTCTGTCATGCATTTGGCAAAAAGCTTTTGTTGACGATGCATTTTACCTTTGACAGTTGGCTGCCAGTTGCCCATCCCTGCCTTAAAGTAACTACAAATGAGCATGTAAAGCAAATATCTTTAAAGAAAATTCTGTTTGGAGCATGCCCCCGATCTGCGCAGTGTTTTCACCTTTTTCCCCTTTACCTGTTTGCATCTCTGTTTCTATTATACTACTTTTATGACAAATTGAAAAGGTTTCTTGGCTAGATTTTATTACTAAGTCTAGCTGCATTGTTAATCCAAATGTTATTTATTAGTTCTCAAGGTAATTTACTGCGATTGCTTCTCTCTACGTGTTTGCCGGTGGCAGAAGCAGCACTAGTAGGAAAGCCTGACATAAATAAAAAAAACAGGAACTACGTGCTTAGCTGTGGGTGAGGTCGGCAAAACTGAGGAAGCACCTTTTTTGTTCTGACAAGCACTTTGTGAAGGAAAATTTGGACTAAACCGCATTCTTCCTCAGTCTCCCTTTTGTTTTTCCCCAATTTTGGAGGCTGGTACTTCAAGAACTAAGATTTGGAAGGAGGAAAATGGCTTTCTTGTCACAGTTCTGTTCAGTCTTTACCTCTGACCTGCTTACACTTGACCTAAGTTGTATTCATCTGTTTCTGTGTAACCCAGAGTGGATTGCCCTATGTGTGACAAAAACATATTTGCGGTCATACATACATAGATCTTTGCATAGCAGATTATCTCAAGGACACACTAACCCCCGGTTCATCTTGCCCTCCCCTCAGGTACAAGTTGCTGAGGTACTCTAAAGAAAGACAGCATCTGGACGGCTTGAACAATCTGCAGTACTCTCCGGAGATCTCTCTGAGCAGCCTGTATAAGAACATCACGGTCAATCTGAATCCCGAGCTTGCCCCCATAGCAGAGTACTGACAGGCTGTGACCCCCGAGTCAAAAAATGTGATGTATCGATGCCAAATGCCCTTAAAAAACAGGAGCGAGGAGGGCAGAGGCCTGTCTAATGCACAGTTAGTTGCGTGATGTGAGTGTGCGTGTATGTGTGCGATTACTCGATCATATCTGTGAAAGTGTATTAGCGTGACTGCGTGCGTTTAATTGCATGTTCCTATGTCCATGCTGGCTTTAGCGAATCAGATCACAACACATTTCAAAAAAGGTGGGGAGCGTCAACAAATCAGATGTTTACTGCAAAGCCTTAAGTGAATTTTATAGGCTATCAAACTCTGTAGATCCAGTCATTTGTGCTTACATTGTAGAAAGCTTGGTTTTACATTGCAACAGCACTCTTGACGCCAACAGATGTTTTGTCATGTTCTGTTAGTATAATTTTTTTTATACATAACTATTGTTTTTTAAAGAGAAAATTGTTTAAAGACGTCAATGCAGTTTAAATGGATGTATTTTAAACCTGTCCTTCACTTCAGATCGTTTTGTTCTTGTATTACGATATACATTTCACCTTGGTGGTGTTGTTTTTTTTTTGTTTTTTTTTCCTCCCCCCAAATCCCATGGCTTTACAGAAGGCTGTGACAAGTTGCATGCATGACCCAGACTCCCCTGTAAATATCTAGCCTTTTAAATGATGCTTTAGCTTTGTCCCCCAAAAGACGCCTGTGATTCCAGTGGAAACACTCTTCTTTTTGGCAGCTATTTGTTGATTTAGATTTTTGTTAATTTTATTAATGATTTTTTTATCTTCAATGGTTTGGGACACATGACAGATGGACAAAAAATATCAGCGATGACCATAGAATGCAGGAAACCGAATGAAAAATGACATACCGATATCATTACTTGCTGCATGCCTTAATTTATTTTTTGTTACGTGATTATTTTGTCTTAAACTTTTTTTTTTTTTTTTTTAGTTATATTTAATGTTTTTTGTCTTCGCTTTTGTTAATAGCATAATCATTCCCATGTCTCGCTTTTGAAGTACACTCCACAGTAGTGAAAGAAGATGTGATTGAAACGATAGCGAGGTGTTCACGCGACAGGTCGTTCGCAGGAAGACCTGGTGGTCAGTCGGGTTCGCAGCTGCTAAAGCCAAGATGCCCTTCGCAGGGTTTGGCGTGCGTCTCAACCTGTGTGTTTTTGTCTGCTTGTGTGTGTAGCGCTCGGTGTGAAGTACTGGGTGACGTTGTGCTCCGGTAGGGCCGAGATGAGAGAGCGATGTCGCCGTTGCTCTTGAATGGCATTCGGAGTACACTTGGGCCATGACGACTTTATGCTGTTAAAGTTTCGAGCATTACAAGCTGTTGGAAAACTTTTTGTTGGTACATGTTTGCCTTTTGTATATAATTTTAATTTGTTGGTGTTGTCGATATAACATGTTACATTAATTTTTTGTGTATATTTTAAGTTATCATATATATGTCCTAAAACTGCTGTTTCATATCCTCTCATGCTGCATGTGTGTCCACTCAGAGAATTACACATCGAGGGCGAGATTTTGTCAGTGGTGTAGTTTGTGACACTAATTGGACTTACTGACAAAAGTTGAGCCACACTTACACTTCACAAAAATGCTTTATTACGCCTGCTTTCGAGGCTTTTTGTTGGTTCTTTCCATCTGCGTGTCTCTGAGGTGTAGATGAGCCATGGCTTCTCTTTGGTCGTCTGATTGCATTGTGGATGCCTTCTTAACACTAGTATGGTCTCCTCCCATTGATGGTGTCCCTGACGTGATCTCCAGTGCCCAGTCTGTTGTTTACAGTCTCTTCTTAAACCATCAGACTTACAGTTGGACCTGTTCGCTGTGGTTACGGGTTACAAAAAACCATTTGACCAACTCAGACAAGGAATCGAAGAATACTGTCATATAATATACTGAATATGATATGGAGGTTACTGGTGCCAAAGTCCGCTTTTCCTTTTCCTTGTCCCTTTCGCTCTCCTCATCTTTCATCATTGGATAGTGAAATGTAGCTCTAGGACATCAGCTCAATCTAAACTTTTCGATCCAGTCAGTTTGAGTGTTTTTCGACATGCGTGAGTTTGTGTATATGTGGTGTCACATTCATGTGCAGTCCAGTGTAAGAGGATTGCTGTAGAATGACATTAAACGCAGCTGAAAAAACCCTCGCCTCGCTTTTCCACCGCACAGGGCCAACAAATTTACATAAGCAAAGTTGGCGTCAAATGTGTTATTGGTTTATGCCCTGTGTTCGTGTTGAAGCAGCCGGTGAGATATAACCACTTAATAGGTGTTGTTTAATGTAAAAAATAAGCATTTTAGACTGGGTTTTGGCTTTTGAAGAGGGCAGTGTGGCTTATGAGCACTAGTTTCCAGAATGCTCAAATAAACGAGTATCATTCCACCTTCACAGTGCACTGTTTTTGTTTTGCAGGCACTTTAACAGAGTATTGATTAGTCTTATGCTGGAAGTCAGATAGGCCTGTTACAATTTAATCATTAGCTTTTGCACCACAACTAAATGGTTTTATTTGGATACACAAATTGGGACTGAAAATTACACATTATTCTTAAAGTAAGGTGGGTTGCAATATGAATACTGAATGTTAAGTTTATTTTTATTTTTATTTTCTTTTGTGGTAGTGTAATGCCCTGTTCTTCTGAAATTGAAGAGTTTTTTTTTTTGTAATTTTTTTTTTTTTTAAATGTAAAACATACCGGTGAGACTGCTCTGGTGTGTTTGGATCTGGTGGTTAGTCAGTCGTAGCTTTTGAGGAAGCTTTGTTCAGTGCTGTCTGCTAATTTAGATTCATCCCATTTTTCACCCCAAACCCACCCCTCTCATAGCTGCCCCATCCTGTACAGCTGTCTGAAAAATATCCAGAAGAAATAATAGATAGAGAATTTTAAAAGAAGATTTATTCACCATTACAGATCTGTAATGTGTAGTGTTACATTTTTGCAGTATTCATATTTGTGCCTTGAATTTTTTTTTTTTTTTTTTAATTTAATTTAATCTAATTTAATTTTTTATTTTCGCATTGTTTGTTGAGATGTGCAGTGGGGTGTGTGGATGGTGTTTAAAAATAAAACTGGGTGCACATTTACATTTTCTTTTACTCAAAAGTTTTTATTTCGGTCTGGAGCTGTGTCTTTAGAACTGAAATGTCCGCTGGTCATTGAATGGAAACTGAAAAACATGAGGATCTTCTCCTGTGTTTGCGTTTCTCCAATGTTGAGGGTCCACTTTAACTGTAACACCAGTATGAGAAACAGAACGTCTTGAGATGCCAGCTGCTTTGAATGACATGTACAATCCTGGTTCCAGATGTCTTTTTTTTTTTTTTTTTTTTTTTTTCTGTTTTTGTTTTTGTTGTTGTACCGGTCTCTTCACTGCGTTTTGCTCTGTAATGATCATTAAAAGACTTTATAGTTGAAAACTTATTCAGAGTCTTTTCTCTTTCATTGGTTTGAGGGAAAGTGGGTTCAATCAAGGTCCAAAATGAACACTTGCCAAGCTCCCAAATGCAAGTAAAAACTGGCTTTGCTGAATTAAGTTATTCAGTATTAAGAAACTGCAGCATAATTCATGGTTTAAGTCAAAGTGAATAACTGTCAGATTCTTGATGCTGTGATTAGTGTGTGTGTGATTCAAATGTCATATATATATACACACACACCCTACAAATGATTTGGTAACACTTGAATTAAAGCCTTTATGTATATTTCATTATAAAAGTATTCATAATTAGGGCTTGACATTAATACCCGTCAAATGCGGATGGATTTCAGCTGTGGCGGGTTGAATTTTATATACAGTAACAAAGCTCGACATTAATGCTTGTCTGGGACAAGTAGATTTTTTGAAGGGGCAAGTAAAAGAAGAGAATTTTACTTGCCCGACCGGGCAACTAATCTAATTAAAACATCTAATTGCACCGAAATTTCGGCGAGAATGGTTCTGATTTTATTACATTCGGTGTAAACTGCGATTGATATAAAAGGTAATTTCCCAACAACAAAATTGTGTGGCTAGTAAATTTGGAAAACTACTAGCCACAGTGGCCGGTGAGCAAAAAAGTTAATGCCAAGCCCTGTTCATAATGTAGGTTGTAATGTGTTATATCATTTCATAAATAAAAGCAAACTGCATTGTAATGTTTAAAGATTTGTTTGTCATGTTTAAATCCATTATACTTTCTAAATGTGTAACAATAAATAGATGTGTATTTGTATTATGTACACAATTATAATGTATTTATAAGATCATACAATGCATTATATGGTGCATCACAAGGCATAATTTAATACTACTATTATAATGCACGGTATTTAAAGGCTGTAAGTAAAGTGTTACCAATGATTTTAAAACAGATTTTTAGAATACAAGAAAACTGCATTTATTAAAAAATGCAAAAATGTCATGGCTAGTGAGTAATATATAAGATTCAAAATATTAGTGTTTTTAATGTATTTTGAACACATAAATGCAAATTTGGTGAGCATAAGAGACTTTTTTAAAAAAACATTAAAAAAATCGTAATGTTTCCAAACTTTTGACAGGACATTGTGAATTTTATCAATCAAACTGGCATTGCAAGGTGTTAATCTTGGACCCTGGATGTAAAGTAATTTCTCTGTGTAGGTTGTTGTGTGCTGTCACTCGTGTGCTTTGACGTCCACAGCTGTTGTGGCATACAAGAAGGGGCTCAGAAGAAGAGCCAGAATGTAATGACGATGCCCCTCGGCATAAGCCTCAAACACCACCTGCAAAAAACACCAAAGAACCACTGAGAAACACAAAGCTTATCTGGAAGATAAAAGTGTTTTTACATGTGTATCTGTTAATGCCTGTGTGCTCAGTATGTATGTGCATGTATGTATGTGTTGTCCTTGAATGCTCTGTCCTCTTATCTAAAACTGTCCATTACTGTGTGTCTATATTCAACAAGATATAGGATCTTAAATATTTACCTCCCCACAGTTAATATAGCTCTTAGTTTACATCCAAGACAATCATTCAGGGTATTAATATACACATTTGCTGCAAAAAAGCCTTATGCAAATCTAGTAGGTTGGTGTTATAAATAATAATAATAATAAGTAGTCCCAATAATAAGAGGGCTATGTGCATTCTTGTGATTTAGGTGCCTTGATAACAACAGTAACCCATCACTTAGCAATCATTTAATGCTCATGAATATAGAAGTGCCATCAAAGCATTACTTACATCGGCCACCTGGTGAAAAGGTGTACGACCCTCCGGCTTCCAGTAGGCTTTAGTGTTAAACTCCACCCGATACACGCCAGGAGTGAACTCCTCCGTGATCAAGCTGTGCACCTCTCCGGTCATGTCCAGTTTCCTGTGTGAGAGGAAGAGCTCATTAATGATAATGACAGTGACAGGAAACAGGAATTAGAATGTCGTGGTAATTCAACTCAAATTGTGAAACTCGTGTATTAAATAAATTCAGTGCACACAGACTGAAGTAGTTTAAGTCTTTGGTTCTTTTAATTGTGATGATTTTGGCTCACATTTAACAAAAACTCACCAAATTAGAATATCTCATAGAATATCTCAACAAATTAGAATACTTCATAAGACCAATAAAAAAAAAAAAAAAAAAAAACATTTTTAGTGAATTGTTGACCTTCTGGAAAGTGTGTTCATTTACTGTATATGTACTCAATACTTGGTAGGGGCTCCTTTTGCTTTAATTACTGCCTCAATTCGGCGTGGCATGGAGGTGATCAGTTTGTGGCACTGCGGAGGTGGTATGGAAGTCCAGGTTTCTTTGACAGTGGCCTTCAGCTCATCTGCATTTTTTGGTCTCTTGTTTCTCATTTTCCTCTTGACAATACCCCATAGATTCTCTATGGGGTTCAGGTCTGGTGAGTTTGCTGGCCAGTCAAGCACACCAACATCATGGTCATTTAACCAACTTTTGGTGCTTTTGGCAGTGTGGGCAGGTGCCAAATCCTGCTGGAAAATGAAATCAGCATCTTTAAAAAGCTGGTCAGCAGAAGGAAGCATGAAGTGCTCCAAAATTTCTTGGTAAACGGGTTCAGTGATTTTGGTTTTCATAAAACACAGTGGACCAACAGCAGCAGATGGCATTGCACCCCAAATCATCACAGACTGTGGAAACTTAACACTGGACTTCAAGCAACTTGGGCTATGAGCTTCTCCACCCTTCCTCCAGACTCTAGGACCTTGGTTTCCAAATGAAATACAAAACTTGCTCTCATCTGAAAAGAGGACTTTGGACCACTGGGCAACAGTCCAGTTCTTCTTCTCCTTAGCCCAGGTAAGACGCCTCTGACGTTGTCTGTGGTAGGAGTGGCTTAACAAGAGGAATACGACAACTGTAGCCAAATTCCTTGACACGTCTGTGTGTGGTGGCTCTTGATGCCTTGACCCCAGCCTCAGTCCATTCCTTGTGAAGTTCACCCAAATTCTTGAATCGATTTTGCTTGACAATCTTCATAAGGCTGCGGTTCTCTCGGTTGGTTGTGCATCTTTTTCTTCCACACTTTTTCCTTCCACTCAACTTTCTGTTAACATGCTTGGATACAGCACTCTGTGAACAGCCAGCTTCTTTGGCAATGAATGTTTGTGGCTTACCCTCCTTGTGAAGGGTATCAATGATTGTCTTCTGGACAACTGTCAGATCAGCAGTCTTCCCCATGATTGTGTAGCCTAGTGAACCAAACTGAGAGACCATTTTGAAGGCTCAGGAAACCTTTGCAGGTGTTTTGAGTCGATTAGCCGATTGGCATGTCACCATATTCTAATTTGTTGAGATAGTGAATTGGTGGGTTTTTGTTAAATGTGAACCAAAATCATCACAAATAAAAGAACCAAAGACTTAAACTACTTCAGTCTGTGTGCAATGAATTTATTTAATACACGAGTTTCACAATTTGAGTTGAATTACTGAAATAAATGAACTTTTCCACAACATTCTAATTTATTAAGATGCACCTGTGTGTATATATGTATATATATCTATATATATCTATATATATCTATATATATATATATATATATATATATATATATATATATACACACAATATATACACACACTAAAAAAATTTTCAAATGGTGTTATATAGCACCATAAGAAGTGCTATATAGAACCATTAGAGGTGCCATATAGCACTTTTTCTCAAAAATGGTGTTCAACAGTGGTTCTTTGGCTTTTAATCATAGGGACACCTCATTTGGTACTATATGGCACATATTCTTAAAGATAAGAAGCTTTATAGCACATTTGTCAAATTGTGTTATACCGAACCATTAGAGGTGCCATATATGACTACCATAGATGAGTCAATATAGTTCTAAATGACACTTTTACTTAAAAGATGAATAACTAATCGTTTCTTACCAAATTGTGGCTTTAAAGATGAAAAATCCTGTACTAAATGCTTACTGAGAAACAAAATACATCACACTTTCAAAACCTTTTAATTTATTTCTTTCAGCAGCAAATAAAACGAGTGCTGACAAGCCAGAGTTATATACATATAGAACATCACAATATACTGGGAGTTGTTGTTTTATACACATACAAAATAATGCAACAAGCTTGAAATATGTACATTTTTGAAGAAGAGAGAGTCCTGGTTTACATAAATATACTGTAGCCCTGTAATCAGGTAACTTTTTCGCCTACGGTCTTAGGCCTACATTAGTTCTTTACTTTATTTGGAAAATCTAGTCTTTTTAACATTAAAGGGATACTTCACCCCAAAATGAAAATTTTGTCATTAATCACTTACCCCCATGTCATTCCAAACCCGTAAAAGCTTCGTTTGTCCTCAGAACACAATTTAAGATATTTTAGATGAAAACCGGGAGGCTTGTGACTGTCCCATTGACTGCCAAGTAAATCACACTGTCGAGGCACAGAAAAGTATAAAAAACATCGTCAGAATAGTCCATCTGCCATCAGTGGTTCAATCTGAATTTTATGAAGCGACGAGAATACTTTTTGTACGCAAAGAAAATAAAAATAATGACTTTATTCAATAATTCGTCGTCTCTGTGTCAGCGTAGCGTCATTTTGGAGAATACGGCTGGATGCAAACTACATACACTATTCTGTGTCTACCGCACCACAAGGATGCTCTGTTTTTATGCAAATCAAAGTGTAAATGCACGTAGAAAACGTATCGCGGCTGACACAAAATAGTGTACATAGTTTGCGTCCAAATGAACAAAAGTGAAAATGAACAAAATTTCTCTTCAGTTTGATAGCATAGTTTGTGTAGACCAACAAACAAAAAACTAATGTTTGCATTGAAATCATCTGAATAACAAAATGTGCAATAAGTGTAGTGCTTTGATTAGATTGTGTTTCACACACTGTAGTCAACTGTTCATGGCACATCTCAACTTCAAACAGCAACCCCGGGTCCTCTTTGAGCAGAGCAGGCAAGAGCAGAATATCTGCTTCCAAGCCTTTAAACAAAATAACCTCATTAGATTAACATAACATGGTGGATGCTTTTACCCATTTTTATTTTTTTATTTTTTATTTATTTATTAATTTTTTTACATCCATTACTGTGTGTAAGACAGATAAATACAGGAAAAAAGACAGGTATGATCTCAGGCAGAGAGGTAGGGTGTCAGTCAGTGGCACAATGAAAAACTAAGCAGTAATGATTTAATTACCTTTTTTCAGTCTGCCATCTTCACAGTCATCAATCATCAACTTCTCCTTCAGGGGACTCCGTGAAACTTGAAGGACTCGGGGTGTCATTACAGAGAGCTGTGTGAGAATTTGTTGGTCCACATCAACATTGGCGTGGTCTCACAGATCCGAAAGGAGCTTATGTTATGAGGAAGGCAAAGGAGGAAAGACATGTATTAAAATATAGTCATAACTCATACAATTAAATAAAGAGGCAATTAACACACTACTGCACTGAGCATTTTGGCCAGTCTGAAACACAGGAACTCAGAGAGAGTCTCCTCTGTGCTATATTTGGACACAACATTTGTCCGATAGCATTTTATCAGCACCATCCTTTCTTTGAAGAGCTCTACGTTTGGTCTAAGCTTCTCTGTTTCCTCCTCCATTACACGCAGATGTTCCCTGATGCTTTGTTAATTTTTTCCAGCATCAGCTTATTGGGGTAGTTAAATTGTTAAAAATGGGAGCTGTCAATAAAATGTTAAAAACAAACAAAAAAAAACGGTCTTTAGAAAATCTTTAGTCGAGGGCAGCCCTACTAGAAAGAGTCCAGACTTCTAATTATTATTAGGCAAATAACAAATATTAATGGTCAAAAAGTTATGCATGACAATCAATTATCTTAAATATGGAAATGTGGCTTACCCATGTCTGTTATTTGTCCTAAAAATGTTAACAAGAGCTCTTTTCATCCAACTTGACAATGTACTGATGATACTGACAAATTTCCTTTTGATTTTTCAGTTATTCCAGCATGAACCATCTCTAACATTAGAGGAATAATTTACTCAAAATGTAATTCCAGACCCACATAACTCACTTTTGATGAACACAAAACACATTCTTAAAAAAAGCACCCACAAAGCAGCTTATGTAAGTCATGTGTCATATCTTATGAGGTGACAAAATCACTTTTTAATTTTTTTTTTAACTCACTCAATATAGAAAGTTTGAGTATACTGTAAAGAGTTATTTCAAATGAATAAGTTATTCGAAAATAGCACTCAAATCCAGTAAATCGACATCAAAATAACTGAATGTACAAGCTTCGTGATATGATATGACATTTGGTCACGAGACATGCAGGTTTACAATGGTTTGATTTGTCAATATGATGTTACAAAAAGCATTGTAAATGAGGTAAAACACTTACTTTAGGTCTCTTGTTGATAATTGTAACCACTTTGCCTGCTCCGCATCGTGAATCAAAGCAAATCAGAGAAAAGTTTAGGAGTGCATATCACATAAATGTCTTTGTAAAACAATATGATGTTATAAATACATATTGTGAACGAGGTAAATCAGTTACTTTTGGTGTTTTCCAAAAAAGTAACATCATCTCAGTCTTCTCAGTATCACGAGTCAATGAAAATTATGTTTATGAGAAAAGTGTAGGACTGCACAGCACAAAAATATCGTTATAAAATAATATAACGTCATAAAATACATATGTAAATGAGACTAAACACTCACTTTCAGTGTTATCTCTGTTAAAACCTCAGTGTCTGTACCGCGAGTCAAAGGAAATGTCCTCTTAGAGAAAAGTTTTGGCTGTTTAAACACGCTCAGCATATAAATATCACTATAAATCAATATGTTATAAAATACATATTGTAAATGAGATAAAACACTTTCAGTTTTTTCCAGTTAAAAAGCAACCTCCTCATCAGCTCCGCACCGCGAGCCGCACACACAGCACATAAATATCGTTCTCAAACAATGTGATGTTATAAAATTAATACTGTGTGAATAACATAAAACACTTAATCTCTGTATTTTCCGTCCTCGTGTGCTCCGCGTCGCGATTCGCGGGTCAAAGAAAATGGCGACTGTGAGAAAAGTTTCGGCCCCTTTAGGCGCGCAAAATATGTAAATATCCCAGATGTAACACCTTCTTCTTGTTTGTTGGCGAATAACTCCTTAAGAGCATTATCACCACCTTTTGTACTGGATAACTGGTTGTGGATAATTCAACACCAGAGCTTTAACTCTTTACTGATTTTACTTTTATATGGTATGTGTAAATGAGTTACAGAGACATTTTATTTGGTGTGTGTTCATTAAATAAAAACATATTGTGTGTGTCTGTTTGTGTGTGTCTGTTTGTGTGTGTGTGTGTATATATAAATTAAAATCTGATGTAGATTTAGTAAATTAAGTTTAATTTACTGCAATTACAAAATTTGGAGTATAATGAAGTGAGGTGTGGGCAAGTATTGTAACCCATACTTGGAATTTGTTTTCTGCATTAATCTCATCCAAGTGCAAACACAGTTAAAAAAAAACTTAATGGCTGGCTTAATGGCTTCTTTATGTACAGCAATGGTGCTCTATAGCACCTTAACCACCCCAAAGAACCACTGAAGAACTGCTGATGAACCATACAGGTGCTTAATGGGTTCTTTATACGGTAGCAGTGCTATATAGCACCTCAACCTCCCCAAAGAACCGCTGAAGAACCATTTTTTTTTTAGAGTATATATATATATAAACAAAAATGGGTCATTTATTATTATTATTATTATTATTATTTATTTTTTTTATTGCAGTTTTTATGGTTTTAGATTTTAGATAACAATACTAACCCCACTATCAATTTTACTTAATTTTTTATTTATTTATTTTATTTATTTATTATTATTTTTTTTATTTTTTTTTTTGGACAGAGACCATTATCCCCTTTTAACAGTTCAGTATATATTGTCATTGAAGCCTCAGGTTAATATTTGACATCATTGACGTAAAATACTTATCCATAAAAAATATTAACAAGATTTGATTCTTCATAACATTTATTAGAAATCCTTCATGAACTGTTTTTAGCATTATTGTCCCAAAGACCCTGGGTAACATGAATAAATATATAAATAATGTCATTACTGAGGTCAAATTGAGCCCAAACAGAATGAACATTAATACAGAATTACTATGGATCGTCCAGTGGGTTCTAATTAGGTCAGATGAAAAACATGAAATGTAATTAATGTTATTAATACAATTATTTATTGCATCAAAAGTCTTTATAGAGCTTGACGGCTAATATGATCTTACCCACTGGCAATCTTTTCCCATTTCCCACCTTGATCTTGGTGACAGACATCCTGAGCTATATTTCCAGCGGGAATTCCTTTCACAGCATCCAGGACCTTTACTGTCAGAGGGCAGAAAACATCTGAACCACCATGAAAAGCCTGGAACACAGCCTGGAAAAGCTGGAAATGCTCCTAAGTTTTGTTCAGTCCAAACATTGTGCTTAGTCTTTCTGTAGCTCATTTAGGTCTGATAATAGAACCTTGTGCTTGAGATGATCTTATCTTTAGATGAATGGCTTTGTTGTATTCCTTATTAGTAAGTTTCTTTTGGATAAAAGCATCTACTAAAGTTAAATAATGGAAGCAGCGTTATCAGCTTTGAGCCGTTTGTTAGGTCAGTGACCGTCTGGACGTACAGCTGTGTATATGTGTGTTTTCCCAGTACAGAGTTTACTGCAGCACTTTGTAGTATGGCAGGACGCAGATAACATTGCGACCCGTATGTTAGCCTGTCCAACAACTGAAAGTACCTTGTCTCACCCAGAAGGAGCCAATTTAGGAGACATTTAATCTTTCATATACATTTCATAGATTTTGTGTCACTGCCAAGTTAAATATAACTAAAAGGTGCTGTAAGAGATTTCAGCTGGTCCCTCTCTTCAAAATTCACTCCTCCAAAGACCTGAACAAGCAAAATCAAACAGAAAGCAATTCTGATTGGCTAATTTTCGTATTCTTAGGAACCTAAACCGCCTTTTTACAGCCTTTTTTTTTTTTTTTTCTTTTTGTATGCACAGATATCTCAGATAATTCACGTTTTTGTGATTCTCAGAAGTGGAAGCTGTCATAGTTTGGTTAACTTTTATAGTGGTGAATAGATACTACAACAGATATATTTTTTTGTGTTCCCATTTGCTTCAGTAGCAAAACTAAAAAAAATACATAGCATTTCTATACCAATGAGGGAAGAAAAATAGCGATTGGACAAATTTGCCATACATATAATGTAATATAATATAATATATATATATATATATATATATATATATATATATATATATATGTATGTATGTATGTATGTATGTATATATATATATATATATATATATATATATATATATATATATATATATACATACATACATACATACATATATATATATATATATATGTATATATATAAATATATATGTATATATATATATATATATATATATATATATATATATATATATATATGTATGTATATATATATATATATATATATACATGAAAAGTGGATTTTTATGGGAGATTTTGTTATGAATAAATAATAAATTCCATTTACATAGTCAGAACTCTCTGTAAGATATTATTCATGACATACAGAGGAATCATACAATTGCACTTGCTCTTAGCCTCGAATAGGTCACTTTAACGAAAATGAATGTCAAATTTATTTCTTTCGAAAGTATGTTCCTCTTATATAGCTCTATTCTATACAACAAGCAATTGAACTTACCACTAGTGCAGAACTACAGCAGGCAAAGAGAGATACAAGAAGCACACAAATAACTGCTTTAGCCATGTTAGAGCACAACTGCATGAATTAAAAACCCAAAATGCCCTTTATACAGCTGCCCTTTATTCAGTTAGGTTGACATAATCAAGCTTGAATTTGTTAAATATTAATTTAAATAAAATGTATAATTCACATTAAGTCAATAGTACTGTGTTGAGGTCGAACTAGTTTTGGTGAATCTGTTCATTTACAGGATCCATCCGATTCGAATGAAGCAATTCACTATAATGAATCATGACATCCACCATGAGAAGCCCAATAGGACGAATCGATTCACTAGATTGAACCGGACGTTACAATGCAACACTCGTGAGAGGTTGAACAGATTCATTTTAATGAATCACACTTTCTAACGCTACACACGAGGGAGGACTATTCACGGACTTTGCAACACTACATATGAGAGAGAAGACCATTTGTATGAATAAAAAAATAAAATAGAGGAAATGGTTTAAGACGAATCGATTCATTAGAATGAGATGGAGAGACAAAAGGTGAGTGTACCCAACAACTGTGACCTAATTTCTAAGATTTAAAGCCTATATTAATAGTCTTATGAGAATATGCCAACTTATTATAAGAACATGATGCTTGTTTACAGGCTCAGACAGTCATTTCTGATAAACAGTGAGGTCTGATAATTTTGAACATGACTAAAGGAAACTGTCAAAAAAAAAAAAAAAGCTCTTATAGTGATTCTTATCATCCATTTTGAATTGAGCAAACTGTGGGAATTGGACTCCTGGTAATAGTTTTAAATCACATAAGTGACAGTCTTAAGTTTACTGAAAAGGTTCAGTTGAGTTGTTATTCTCATTCTTCTGCTCATACCCTGTGGCGTGAGGACTCACGTTGAAAGCTAGTTGCAAATTTATGACTGCATTAGAAAACTGCTGGTAAGGCAGGTTTCAGCAAGTAGCATGAAAGGAGAAAATATTATTTTTTTTTTTGAAACTGCTCCTTAGGGTTAACAAGAAAACCGTCAAGCTGACAGCACGACTCACAACAGTAACAAATGAAAAACAAGACTCTGCAGAAATGGAGTGTTAAAAGATTTTATTATTACTGTCAAAAATCCCCATGATTAAAGATTTACATTAAGGCTGAATAAATCACCACTAGATAATCACCAAAATTATCAGCATGTAATTAAACAAGAAAACAGATTAGTCAGTTTGTATAAAAATACATTTTGGAAAAAAGAAACTGAAAAAAGAAATGGATTAATTTTTGACCAACGTTATATATCTTTTTTTTTTTTTTTTTTTTTTTTTTTTATAAAGTTTACAATAAGTTTGAGCCTTGTTATTTTATTGATAATTAAAATAGAGAAATAACAAGAAAGGATCACGAGAACGGCAAGAGGGTGGGATCAAGTCAGATTTACACTCTCATATCCTGGGTGAGCACCTGGTGCACAAATTCTACTTGGATTTCTTACTTTTCCTATGCTTATTTTACAGTTTCATCCCACAGGCCATCTCCATCTGTAACACTTAGCTCACACACATAGTGTTCTTTACTGATCACGGTCCCTCAAACGATTCCTCCATCACCTGTCAGAACATCTGGCCACATGTACGTCTGTCAATGTGAATGCAGATGAACCTCAAGGCCAAATAGTCCAGATGGTGTCTGCATAGACACATACTTCTCTCTGACCGACTGAACAGTGCAAGAGATAATTTTTTAGCAAGGACATTATTGACGAATAGCAACTTCAGCTGAAGAAAAAGCAGCTGGATTTTCAAGCTGTGCTTCACAAGCTTGTTCTTTACTTTTTCTTGACATTCTTTGAGAGAGAAGCAGCCTTTTGCTTCAGGGTTAAATGTCTTTTGATCTAAGCCTATGATCTTATCTGTTCAGAAATAATAATAATAAAAAAAAGATTATTTGCTTTTGAGTCACTTTGTTGTTGTCACAGATTGATTTCTTTTGACTGACAGACACTGGCTGTGTCTCAAAGCCTAGTCAGCTGTCTAAGTGGGAGTTGTCTTTTACACAGACATTAACCAAAATGGAACTTCATGAGTGATTAATCTGATGTCTTTCATAGACAGCAACAGCCACTCTTGTAGAATTACACTGTGCTTCTCATGTTCATTTTGATGCTAGCATGTTGACAAGTACAACAAAAAAGCACAAAATATGTACTACATATAACAAATATTTTTATCTAAAAAATATTGGATGAAAATTAGAGGAATTATTCCATCAAATATATGATCTAATATGTTATCTATGTTCAAAAGGGTCAGTAGGGTTTTTTGTAAGATTTTTTTTTCTTCAGCAACAATGCATTAAATTGATTAAATGTATAGTAAATACTTTTTCATTGTTTAAAAAAAAAAAATCTATCTCAAATAATTCTGTTCTTTTGAACTTTTTTTTCATCAAAGAATCCTGAAAAAATATCACAAAAATTTTAAGCAACTGCTTTCAACATTAATAAGAAATGTTTCTTAAGTATCAAATCTGTCTCTGTTCCTCCCTCCTTCACTATAAAAAAAAAAAAGTTGTTTCAACTTAAAATAATTTGTTACCCGGCTGACTTAAAATTTTTAGTTTAGTCAACTTGAAATTTTAAGTTACTTAATGTTAATTTAATCTGATTTTTCCCCCCCCTTTTCAAATGGGATTTAATTTGTACCTTGTCTTTGGGACTTGTCTTCTTGAATCTTCTCATATCTATTTAGATGGTGCAGTATCTTTTGCTTTAGCGTCCACTTCTTTAGTACCCAGTGGCTCAGCTGGTGTCTTCTTTTTCTTTTGTTTGCCCAATGTTGGAACATCAGCAAGCAAGATTGGTGGTCTGCTGGTCGCCCTTTGCAATGGGTTCTCCTGAAAGTGAGTCTGCATTAGCAGTACTCCACCAGGCGATCCGATGGGAGATGAGACAGGGCTAAATCCCAGCACAGTCTCCTGTTCCTGTCCTTCCATTTGCAGCTGTATCGGCTGATTAGCAGCTACAGGGGCTCCATTAATCACATACATTGCTTGTTGTCCTCGGCTCAGAGTCGCCTGTGAAATGTTTCCACCTTGGAGTATCAAACCTTCCATCCCAGGGTTCCCATTTATTACATACAAACCCTGAGTGGGACTCTCAACAAAAACTGTGTTTGGTATTTGCTGCTCCACCAGGTAGATTAGAGGCTGCTGTTGCACAAAAAGCGTCTGGCTTGCTTTGGCACTTGGAAGCGTGGCTGATTTATTAAC
Source organism: Spinibarbus caldwelli (assembly GCA_039654775.1). Taxonomy (NCBI): domain Eukaryota; kingdom Metazoa; phylum Chordata; class Actinopteri; order Cypriniformes; family Cyprinidae; genus Spinibarbus; species Spinibarbus caldwelli. The sequence goes on from CM077240.1 coordinate 13,734,702, forward strand.
CGTCTCAACTTTGGTAACAGAGCTTTGTTGTATTTCTTGTGGAGGTGGGATGGTTTTGGTAACCTGGACGGTGCTAGTACTAACGGAGCTCTCGGTTTTGAAGCTGGTTTCAGCCGATTTGACTACTTGCTCAGTTTTGGGAGGGGGTACAGGAGGCTTTGGAGGATGGCATAGTTCCGCTAATGTAAGGAACTTTGACTCTAGGCTGTTGAGGAACTCCAGGTCATCAGACTCAAGAAGGCTGCAACGACCAACAGAGCCAGCCGGGCTGCCTCGACCCTCATACTCATACAACAGAAGACCATCTGTCAGAGGAGGGTTCGCTGCAAGACAGCTTGCTTTCTGCAATAAAGAATCAAATGAAAATTCTATTGTCATTTAAAACGTTATTTTTTACTCTCGCTACAAGTCATGGCGAAAGATGCTGGTAGGTTTACATGTATTGCAACCACCGCACAAGCCGTTATTTTTAATCTAAGGAGGCGCATGCATGTATCTTTAGTGAAGTAGTACGGGGAGCCAGTTCTGGAATGCTTCTGAAATGTGCTGTGGCACAGCTGGTATAAACACAAACACTGACTAGAATGGCCATGTCGGAGCTGTAATGCACCATGTACGTGTGCAGTGTAAATAATGGGTTTTCCAAAGAATTTATGGCAAGGAAAGACCTTTATACTTGAGAGCAGCCACTTATGAGATGTTTCTTGGAGGTTATAGCACATTGAAGAATGATCGTATGATTTTTACTTAGGCCAGGTGACCTGTTAATGTGAAAAAAACTGTCTCCATTGCAGTTTTGCGATATATTCCTTTTCCAATTGCCTGAAAAACCACCTCATGCGAGCGTAAAACCTTTTTTTGCGATATACAGGAGTTTTTGCCCAAATTGACTTGTTTTTATTAGGGGTATTTTCAATTCCCAATTTCAATTTGCGCTATTTGAAGGGTAATGGAAACATGGGTATTTAAAGATAATCTTCCAGGTCAATGAGAGGCCAAAAAGGATCATTGATTCAGTGAGGTAAAATCAAGAACAATTAGTTAATAAGTCATTCAGATTTGGTAAACTGAATCAACTGATTCACTGAAAGGGGCTTGATCAATTTGTTAAAAAATTGCTATTTTCATTTAAGTGCCAAGAAGAACCTGGTCAGATGTTCATCAAATAACAATCAAACATTTTATTTGTTCCTCACACAAAAGTTATTATATTACTTCAGAAGACTTTGAATATGGTGCATAATACTTTTATGGTGTTGATTTGTCTTTTAGAGCTTGGCCAAGATCCTTTTTTGTGCTCCACTGAAGAAAGTCATACAAAGTCTTTGTATGAACTTAAATATAAATAAGTTCCTCTGAAAAAATGATTAATCTCATACCTGAGAGAAATATTCATTGAGAAAGGCATCTCCCACTGCCATATCCTCATAAATATCTTGTTTTTCAAACATGAGTGATGTAGAGTAGAGAGCACTGTTGCGTTGGTTGGCTGTTGAAAAGGTGTTTCGCCGGGAGCAAAACCTTTTGCTGTCAGTTTCTGTAAACCCTTCGTTTATTTCCTGGTTTAATGTTCTGCTTTCATTAGTGACACTTGCTTGAAAGGGCATTGAGGATACATTGTTGGATACATAGTTGGAAACTGTTCCATTCTGGAGCAGTTGTTTTTGGTCTATTGCAGCAACAGGACGGCTGAGAAGAGGAACCTCCTACAGAACATACAAAATCAAATTCACATTATATAAAACCAAAGTGTGTTTCATGATATAAATCCAAGTTCTAATTTTAATTTTGCATCTGATTAATACCTTGTCCTCTCCTATGCCTTCAGTGTGATATGCAATGAGAGACTCTTTAGCATCAAAGGGCAAATCTGTGAATTCGCTCATGGTCCCACACTGGCAGAAGATCAGGAGGAAGGGTACCACTGAAAATGCAAGGAACAAAGAGTTTTACAAGCACTATAAGGATGTCAAGTTGTATGAATGTGTTGCACACATGAATAACTTACACAGGAGCAAAGCTGCACCACTGAGGAACAAGCCAATGGCTGGTGTTCCTATTTTGAATGGTAAGCCACGCTGTGCAGCCAGTTTCGGCCCACATGAGCCTTTTTTCTCACAGCTGCAAACTTGTACCTCAAATTTTTGGTTGTCTGGACAGGCCAGACCCTGAGCGTCCGAGACCTTCACTGTCAGCTTGTACATGCCTGGCCACAAAGCCTCCAGTGCATGAAAGCTTACAGTTGTTCCTACAAATAAGAGAGAATTGCACTCTAGTAATTCATATACATTGTATTTGAGTGTTAGTTATGTGTTTTAAGTGAAAAAAAAAAAAAACCCGCTTCGCTTTACCGTTTATAGGCACCATCTCCCATTTTCCCACACTTTCCTCTTCTATAAGAACAAATTGATAAGGTGCTCCATTTGGATCAGCATCCTTATCGAAAGCTGTGACATTAACCACTTTATTATTATCACAAGTTTGATGATAGGTGCTGGTCAGCGTGGGGCAGTGATCATTTGAGTCCTCCACCTTTAATGCTATTGTCCCAGTCGCTGTCTTAGCTGGCACATCTAAAAAATTAAGAAAAATATGTCAATATTTTAAGGGAAACTGTATATCTATACCTAAACTAAATATAAATAAATAAATATTTAAATGACAATATTTAGATACTTATTAACATTTACATATTTACAGCATATTATTATTTAGTTTAGCTATTTACCATTCCTATTTACATGAAAAATACCCACCCGGAAAAAAAATAATATTTATTGTATTTACAAAATGCCCCATTAAGGACTTGCAGTTCAAAATCTTTTGCAAGACTTTCGAAAGAAGTTTAACAGGTTTAAGTAAGTAGTTTCTTTCTGCTTTTTTGAAGTAAATGTTTGGCATCCTGACAAATATTGGAGTTCATATTTAACTCATCTTATTGGAAAAAACAAACAAACAAACAAAAAAATTGGCACGGTCAGGAAACCTATAAAAAATGCTGATGCTTGCCTTGAGTCATGCAGATAATCTTTGCGAAGTAGGTTCCATTGACCAAAAACTTTGATTCTCGATCAGGAGCCTTTGTCAGTTTAATCTCAGCAGTTTCCTCATCAATGGTTAGCCAGTTATCAGGATCATGACCTTTAGCATACCTGGATGTTCAATTAATGATGAAAAAAATTACATAAAAATAACTGATCAAAGATTATTAGGCCTCTGTGTAAACAAGAATAATGAAATCAATAAACTGCATCAATAATAGCAATGATGGAAATCAACAGTATCATTATTTACAAATAAAACCAATGAATATAATTTTCTCTCTCTCTATGCATGTATATACAAGCATTAATTTGATTAATAATCCAAGGTAACTATACATTACCTTGAAAAACTGATCAAAGCTCACCTCACATTTTCAGCTGGTTCTCCAGTGTCACCATCCAAAGCAGCATACGTTCCCAGCACTATTGGGAAATCTTCATCATCTGGATCTTCTGACACTGGGAAGCCTTTCACAGAAGGCGAGAAGCTAGGACCGTCGGGTAGGTTGTTTACACTGATCTTAACTGGGTAACCTTTCCCAGCTGTTTTTTTATCAGGCTCAGATCCAGGTTTAGTACCAGGTTTTGTTCCAGGCTTGACACCAGGTGAGGGGCCGGGCTTGGCTCCAGGCTTAACTCCAGGCTTACCATCAGGTTTAAGCCCAACATCACCACCTGCATCCACTCCCATATCCACTCCAGCACCCAGATCCAATCCAGCATCCAGTCCAGCATCTACACCTAATCCAGCATCCAAATCCAGTCCTGCATCCAGTCCAGCTTCCAGTCCTACTCCCAAACCTAAGCCTACTCCTAACCCCGCTCCCAAACCTGCTCCCACCCCAGCCCCTGCTCCTAGGCCTGCTCCAGCCCCTTCTAAATCCTTGTCCAGATTAACGTCCAGCTCTATAGCACTTCCATTTATGAAAGGAGCTACATTTGAAATAACCAAACTGAGGTCTAATTCTTTTACCTTTTCAAAATCAACAGGCTTCAGAGCGGCAGATAGGCATGGAAAAGGAAAAAAGACAAAATTATATAAATAAGATTACATCATGAAGGTTATTTTAATGGGATATACCAAAGAAGTGTCTCTGAGTCGATGACACATGAAGAAAATAAAAATCTTGTTTAATGTACATTTGAGAAGTTCTTAAAAGGGCTTAATATGTTTTTGATTTCATCAAAACATCATGTGGTGTAACTATCAAGTAAAATTAATAACATTTTCTGACACCGTGATGAGAGTGTACATTTCAATCATTTTTTATGTTTTAAAAAGTTTTTAAATATATTTACTCTATTTATATTTAGAGATTTTTTCTGTGCTTATATTTTTCAATGTAAAACATTTTTTTTAAAAAATAAATCATGAATTATTAACATAATTACATTTTTTGGGAAATTATGCTACCTGGCATTTTAAAACCATAATAGTCGTGTTTAAATATAAATATTAATTCAGTCAGAACATTTTTTATCATATATACATTTATTTAAGAAATAATAATATTCCAAACTACGAAATATTTTTTTGTCAAGAATTGCATCCCTAATGATTTTTTTCTTCTTTTTTCTTCTTTTTTTTTCATGATATCAGGACATTTTTACCATACTGGCATTTTGTATGAATTGCAATTGTTTTTTTTGTTTTTTTTTGTTTGTTTGTTTTGTAATAAATTAATAGATATGACAAATGTGTCATTGACCCCTCAACAAATAATATTAAATGAAATTATTATTATTTCCATAGTAAAGAAAATTCATTTGCAGGTACCTTGACAAGTTTTAGAATTCCCTCATTCGTTTTAGGGTCCGTTTCAATAGAGAAGAGATTGTCTTCATTTCCTTTATGGATATCAAACACTGCCAGCCAGTTGTCAGTGAATTCCAGATCCTTGTCCAGGGCTTTAATTCTCATGACAACCACATCAATCACACCTTCATCAACACTGCCCGAATACTAACAGAGAAAAAGACACCAACTGATAAATACAGTCCCTTCTGTAGTGCAAAAAAAAAAACATTTACGTTAATCCTGCCATTCACAGCTTGCAGGCTAGTATATTTTAAGATCTTACCTCTTCTTTCTCAAGAGTGGGAACATTATCATTAATATCCAAAATATGAATTTGCACTGTGCCTGTTCCTGTGTTGCCAGACGGAGCTCCGTTCAAATCAACTCCCTGAACTATTAAAGTATATGTGTCGTGTCTCTGTAAAAGACAGTTGGTTATAAATCTGGATTTAAATGATCATGTTGCATTTTTCATAAACTTCTGATTGTCATGCATTACCATGTTACCACACATCAGTTACCTCTCGATCCAGGGTTTTCTCCTTCACATAGACTATCCCAGTTGTTTTATCAATGGAGAACATATGCCCGGATTCGGCTGGGGTTTGTCTTAATATACTGTATGCTATTTTGGAATTAAGAGTGTCCGGTTCATCTGCATCAGTAGCTTTTATTCGCATGACAGGTGCTCCTGTAGTTTCACAAGCATGATGACAGAAAAATATGACATTTTAATCAAGTACAGTGGGTACGGAAAGTATTCAGACCCCCTTCACTTTTTTCAATTTTGTTATGTTGCAGCCTGATACTACAATTGTTTAAATTCATTTTTTTTCTCATTAATCTACACTCTGTACCTCATAATGATGAAGTGAAAACAGAATTTTAGAAATGTCTGTAAATTTATTAAAAAGAAAAACCTGAAATATCACATTTACATAAGTATTCAGACCCTTTGCAACAACACTTGAAATTTCGCTCAGGTGCCTCCCATGTCTCTTGATCATTGCAGAGATGTTTCTACACCTTGATTGGGGTCCGCCTGTGGTAAATTAAATTGATTGGACATGATTTGGAAAGGCACACACCTCTCTGTAAAAGGCCTCACAGCTGATAATGCATATCAGAGCGAAAACCAAGCCACGAGGTCAAAGGAACTGCCTGCAGAGCTCAGACACAGAATTGTATCGAGGCAGAGATCTGAGGAAGGCTACAAAAAAAATTCTGCTGCACTGAAGGTTCCCAAGAGCACAGTGGCTTCCATAATTCTCAAATGGAAGAAGTTTGGCACAACCAGGACTCTTCCAAGAGCTGGTCCCCAGCCAAACTGAGCAATTGATGGAGAAGGGGCTTGTCTAGACTGGTGACCAAGAACCTGGTGGTCACTCTAGTTGAGCTCCATGATCATATATGCAGATGGGAGAAACCTACAGAAGGACAAACATCACTGCAACACTCCACCGATCTGGGCTTTATGGCAGTGTGGCCAAACTCAATCCTCTCCTCAGTGAAGACACATGAAAACACACTTGGAATTTGCAATAAAGCACCTAAAGGACCCTCAGACTCTGAGAAACAAGATTACCTGGTCTGATGAACCTCAATTCTAAGCATCATGTTTGAAGGAAACCGGCTCTTCTCATCACCTGCAGAGTACCATCCCAAAAGTAAAGTGTGCCGGTAGCAGCCTCATGCTGGGGGGCTGTTTTTCAGCGGCAGGGACTGAGGAACTCATCAGAGTAGAAAAAAAGCTCAATGCACCAAAATATTGAGATAGCCTTAATGAAAACCCAGTCCAGGGCATTCAAAACCTCAGACTGGGCCGAAGGTTCACCTTCTAACATGACAATGACCCTAAGCACACAGCCAAGGCAACACAGGAGTGGCTTAGGGACAACTCTGTGAATGTCCTAGAGTGACCCAGCCAGAGCCCTGACTTGAACCCTATCGAACATCTCTGGAGAGACCTGAAAAAGGCTGTCAACAGACGGTCCCCATCCAACCTGACCGAGCTTGAGAGGATTTGCAAAGAAGAATGGCAGAAATTCCCCCAATCCAGTTGTGCAAAGCTTGTTGCGTCATACCCAAAAAGACTCGAGGCTGTAATTGCTGCCAAAGGTGCTTCAACTAAGTACTGAGTAAAGGGTCTGAATACTTATGTAAATGTGATATTTCAGTTTTTTCTTTTTAATAAATTTACAAACATTTCTAAAATTCTGTTTTCACTTTGTCATTATAAAGGACAGAGTGCAGAGTAATGAGAAAAAAAAAGAATTTAAACAATTGTAGTATCAGACTGCAACATAACAAAATTGAAAAAAGTGAAGGGGGTCTGAATACTTTCCGTACCCACTGTATATACTGTAGAATAGGGGGCTCTAAGATAAGGGTAAAAATTGTAAAATCTTATTTGAGCAGTAACTAACTAGTAAATAATGTTATATTTTTAATTTGTAAACATTTAACCTGTAGAACAGAGAAATCTGTGAGTACTTAAGGAAGTTGGCAAACAAACAAACTAACAAACAAAAAAAAAAACTATATGGTAATAAATGCAACCCACCAATCTTGCTGCTTTCCCTCACAGATCCCCTTTGTTGTTTGAATATTGGTGTGTTATCATTCTGATCCTCAACTTTAATTTTCAGCTCAATGTTTTCCTCTGCTATTGATCCGTTACGAAATTTTGCTATGCCAGTCAGCTACAGAAGAACAAAAACGATGTGTGTATCAAGGTCTCTTAATTATAATTAATTATATCAACCATCATCTCATTTACTGTATGTGTCTATAATGAATTATCCAAGTGTGGAGCACAACTCACGTTGTATAAGGATATTTTCTCTCTGTCTAGCAGGCCGGTGACCCTGACATAGCCATTTTCAGGATTGATAACAAACAAGTTATAGGGTGCCTTGTCAGCGCCGTGACCTGTTAGTCCATATTCCACCATCTGCCAATTAATATCTTTATCAGACCGGATCTAAAAAAAAAAAAAAGCAAGACAATATTAAGAATGCCTGTGAATATTGAAATATATTTAAATATGTGAATGCAAAGGCACAGTCACATTATGCAAATATCAAGTGAAAAACATAGGCGGCAACTAGTCGGTTCAGGTAGTGATGACTATCTTGAGCATTTTAAAATATGCAGATTGTGGTGGAGTTTCTGTTGAATTTATGTGTAAAGCACATTTTTTTATACATTGGACACTTTTCAGTTGCTGTATAGATGTTAAATATTGCAGTGGTCATAATTCAGTGGTCACATATAAACCAAGCAGGTATATATTGATAAACGCACAAATCTGCATGTTGCATGTACCCCTGTTTGCTTTATCATAAATTCTGTCTCAATAGAGGACATATTTTTGTCGATAACAGGCCATTATCCTGGTATGTCTTGATGAGGACCTTCTTGTCTTTTTTGAGGTATGAAAAAGTTCTAGGAACTATTTACTTTTTTTTTTTTTTTTCATATTTACTTTTTAAAAAAGCGTAATACACTTAAACATTCATTTTAAAATACTATGTAGGTAAGCGATACTATATGCACTTTTAATTTAAGTAAATTAAATTACAAATTATAAATATACAAAATATAAAGATTGTAGAATAATGCCAGGTTTAACTAAAATACATTTTAAAAACTCTTATCTTTTGTTTTGCTGAGTCTCAGGAGGACATATTGAGCAGTATGTAGGGCAGCTTATGAAACAGGTGAAAAGGTGAAGCTTTAAGAACCAGTAGATCCAGATCTCAAGTTTTTCAGATGATAGAACAAACAAGAAATGATTGACATTAGGACCACCCAATGCAAGCATATGCAAAATATGGCTTTGGGTTATGTGCAGAGGGGGAAACAAGCTGTAAAAATGCTTACTTTTGCCACAAAATCCTCTTTTGTGTAGTCAATATTCTCATAAAGTCTTGTTGGTGGAAGAATCCACTCTCGTTTCCTTCGATTAGATCTGCTGTTGGCTCTCGATGCCTAAAGAATAAGATTTTTTTCAGAATGTTAGACATTAAGTATATCCAATACATTACTTATTATTTACTAAATATACAGTATTCTTATTAACCGTCTTTATGAAAAATTCATAATTTTTAATAAAATTGTATTGCTATCAAAAGAAAGATAACATACACTCTCAGAAAAAAAAAAAGTACAAAGCTGTCACTGGGGCGGTAGACGAAAGTACTAATAAGTACTTTCAACGGACATCTTAGAACTTTAAATGTACATATTAGTACATAAAGTGTACGTATTAGTACCTTTTGAGTGGGTGCCACCTTAGTGTAGAAAGAATATTCATCTAAATGTTCTGCATATTAAATCGTATACAATTCATGTGAAGATCTTTGAGATTTGTTCTTCCTATATTTTAATGACCTTTTCATCCCTAGTCAGGGCAATTTTATCTACAGTGTCAACTGTTTATGGTTGGCAACTGTTGATGGCTGATGAAAATAGATCCAAATGCTGTTTTTCAATTGTGTAAATGCTAACAATAATGGATTACTGTAGCAGTGGTACACCATGTGAAAGCAATTTTTATGTGTCATTTTACATACTTTCTCTCTATGCTTGTAAATGCTTTTGGGAATTATTTATGGCCTGCCATCACGGCACTCCAGAGATGTACATAAACAGAATTGAAAAAGTCAGTTAAAATTTATCTGCTTGCCTAAAAACTACAGGTGATGCAGCCTATTTACCAAACTTATGCATTTTATATATATATACATACTGTAAACCTTTCCTCTTTACTGTAAACTGAACTAGTACACATTGTTCCAAATATATGCTGAGGTGACAGTAATGCTGTCTACTGTAAGAACCTGCTGCTGTAGCATATAGTGCAGGTTTAAACTTGAGACTATGCTGCCCACAGGCGTTTTTCATATTAACAAATGCTAGATGCATCTGTCTTCCAGTAGTAAAATAACAAAAGGCCACAACAATTAGTGACTATTATGATACTCATTTTACTATTCCAATGTATTGGCTTGCTTTATAATATGCAAGGATATAACAATGTGAACACAAAATATTCAGATCAAACTGAATTGATCAGACCAAATCTATCCATTCAACACTCTCACATTCAAAAGCTTTTAAAAAAAATAAAATTGTTTCTGGTGAAGAAAACAAAATAGTTTTAGGAGTTAATTTGATCAGAAACAGCAAGTGTGCATAGTATGCATAGTATACTATGAACCTGTAATTATTACATTTGCTTAAATATGTGTGAAAGAAACACAATTGATCTGAGTATTAAATTTATTTCATGCCAAAACACCTGTTAGTTTGGTGTCACTCACCACAATTCTGCACAGCAGCAGGACCAAAAATATTTGTCCAAGCCAAACGGGAGACATGAGAGCTGTAGGTCAGATGTAAGCAGTCAGACCTTGTTTCTCGTATCTTCTCCCGTCCTCCTTCTGTCTCAGTCGTGACCTGTTGATCAGAACTATGCTTGTGTAGAGGGTTGGAAATGGGGGGCAGGTTACTGATCACTTTTTGGGTGGGGCATCTGAAAGAGCACTTTCTCTTGTACACACCCAGGCGTGAGACTCTTCTGCTGTGGAGGAGCCCCCTACCACCTCTCTCTCCACTCTCCGCTTTTGTTCACTCTCTGAATAAAATAAGCACTAAATTCACATATTCCAATTTCATTTTATATAAAGGAAGGTAATGCAACAGATTTAAACTGTAAACTCAAGATATGGTGACCGTGACAGCTGTATGTGAGATTGTGTAAGTGTGCGTGACATGAAAACTATTGTGTCCCTAGTAAGTATTTAGATGCTTAAACTTAAAATGTAGGAATTTCATTGCGTACATTGCAAGAAATCAACCAAACGTGCATTTTTGGAGTCATTTTTGCTATGACTTTTAAGCAAGGTGATATTTAATGGGTGCATGAAGTCAGTTCTCCGAAAGTTCACACAGATGTCCTATTAGAGGAACCAGAGGTGTAGAGAATCACATTACCTATCAACATGTTCACAAATGTTTGAAATACACAAAGTGTCACAGTACTTCAGTATTGAGCATTGTTTTATCATTTGAAATCGGACAAACATCTTTTTGTGAGTTGTTTTGCTTGAAAAGCAGTATTTCATTCAATCAATTGGCACTTGGTTTGATATTTTGCTACATTATGCAAAAACAATTATACAGTTTTTAGCGTTGCTTGTGTGTTCAAATATTTTTCAGTTCCACTAAATAGACTGGCAACACTTTAAGGAACTTTGAGAATTCACCTGTGCTACAAGTTCATGTACCTCTCACCGAAATGCAGTCTGCCCCAAGCAAAACATAAACAATAAGGAAACACCTGACCAGGGGTGCGGTTTCAAAAAGCATTGTTGGCTAACTATGGTCGTTAGTTCCACTGAACTCTGTTGGTAACGACGAAACTTGCGACCATAGTTGCTTTTGGGAAACACACCCCAGTGTGGTAAAAACATCAATACAGTTTCATACCACTAGACGGTGTGAATCACAAAACATCACCCTAGCCATAATATGTGTAATATTATATTTAATATTTAGAATCTTTTTTTTTTTTTTAATTTACTGCTTTTATAGTAGTGCAGCAGTAACAACAGAGGTAAAAGCTTCTGAATGCACAGATATGCAATGCACAATACACATAATTAGTGTACATTAAACCTTAAGTAATTATTTGAGTAAAAGATTAAGGAGATGTTTGCCTAATTAAGCATACAAATCTAATTATCTATCTTTATCTGGGTTGCATAAGAATTTCATGGACTGCTCTTTGGTCATTATAACTTTATTCTTGCTCACCCCAACATTCTGTTGATGAAATGGCTTAAAGAGTAAAACACCACATATTTTTTTTAGTCTTTGAAACAACTGAAAAATATTATTACCATACACAAGACAACATTGTTTTAAAAACACAGAATGACCATTTTACAAACAACTTAAAATTAACTTAACCGTTTTTAATCACAGAGTATTAAACCACAGTCGTACCTTCACTAATGACAAAAATCTCAAGAGAAACCTCATTTTAAAATACTGAAAGAAATATTAAATACAGTAGTATGAATTCCTCAGGACATAACATCAACTCCTCCCCACTGTTCACAGTAATGCAAATATAATAGAAGTCCATGGAATCATGTGACTGAACTGACTAATAATAATCCACACAAATTTGAAATCAATCACATTGTTTATATAAAATATAATAAAATTTGATTACAGGATTTACAGAAATAAAAGCTTTATAATTAATTTAAATGCTACATAATCAGAGTATACCATATAAATTGTAGTTATTATTTTTTATTATTATTTTCAGTTGTTGTTAAATTATGTATTGTTAATCACGTTATTTATCGCCCTATAAAATGTCTGTCTAATGTGTTAACTCTTTCTTTGAAATCATATCTGTAGATTTAAGATGTAAAACAAAATGCAACATGTTTAACAATATTGGCCTTGAAATAGGTTCAGACCACCCAAGCCAGGTAAATATTGAAAATATTAAAATTTTTAAAAATGCTCATACTCACTTATTGTTGACATTTTAATATTGATTACTTCTAATTCATCTAATGCTTAAAATAGTTTCTGTGCTTCTCTGCGAACAATCCCACCCTGAGAATTAATGAGGTATTAATGACACTAGACCAAAAATTAGATCAGTGCTCAACATTCAGCTGCCCGTTTGTTGCAAGTCCTTTAGATTTTGGCATCATAACCATTGAAGTCAGAACTCTGGACGCTGTAGAACGGAATAACTGTCTGTTTGCTGCCTGAGGAAGTTCCACTGGACTAAGTACTCCTGGACTCATGGAAAGTGGAAGCTGACTTGAACCCTCTAGAATTGTAGGACCACTAACCAATGGTCTACTCTGTCCACCTTTCCCTGATACAATGTTCTGAACACTTGGCGAGAGACAATTTACTAATACCTGTGCAGTTGCAACTTGAGGCAATCTCACTAGGTTTGGAGTTCCTGCGCTCATAGACACAGGATACTGACCTGGGCCGGCAACCAGTAAATTACCTCCACTAATAGGAGCCTCTAGAATAGAATGACCACTAACCAGTAGTCTACTCTCTCCACCTTCTTTTGAAGCACTCCGGTAAGGATCACTTATTAATAGCTGGCTGTTTACCTGACCATTTGCCATTTGAGGCACTGTCACTAGGTTTGAAGTTCCTGGGCCTCCAATTAATACATTCCTTCCATTGATAGGACTTTCTACAGTTGTTACTGTCCCTTCATTCTGTGAACTGGAAAGGGAGCCATCAACTACTGTTTGGTTCATATGTACCATTCCACTCAACTCTTGAGAAATTTCTGGGTAAAGTATTTGAGGGCTCATGGGATGATGACTTGGACCTAGACCTCCAACGAATACTTTACCTTCGTTTGCTGAACCATCTAAAAGAGTTACTCTACTCTGCCCGTTCTCTCCTGATACAACCGATTCCATGGGTACTCTTAACATCTGCAGTGAACCAATTCCATCTAGTTGTTGCTGTGGCATCATTACAAGGTTTGGAGTTGGTGAACGGTTCTGAATTACAGCAGGATTAACTTCCCCTAAACCTTCGGTAATCATGACTGGACTTTGAGGTCCAATTTGTGAGTACAAGACTGAATCACCACAGATGTTGTTAGCTAGAACAACCTGTTGTCCACTACCTAAATATGCAAGTGTATGGCTGTTACCTTGAGTCAGAATTCTCTCAGCTTCTAGAGTTCCATTAATTATGTACATGCCTTGCCCAAGCCCATCCTCTGACAGCAAAACATTGCTTGCCATTGGCTGGTTGAATCCATAGTACATAGGCTCCTGTATGACAATCCCCTGATTAGGTGCAGGTTGGACAAGTGGTGATTTAACGGTTATCTCCTCAGGACTGGGCTGGATGATGTTGGTCACGTGACTTGAAGATGCAGCTGCGTTTGGTGTTGTCTCGACAGGATTAGCAATAACTTTTGGGTCAGTCTGTGTGAATCCACACACCTCAGCCAAGGTGTTGAACTTTGAACCCAGGTTGTTCAAGAACTCCAGATCATCATTAGACTCGATGAAGCTGCAGCTCCCAATGGAACCGGTAACAGATCCTTCACCCTCATAATCATAGTGCTTCAGTCCTTGCTTTGGAGAATCATTCTCCAATATATACCTGGATTTCTGCAAAAGAATGAGGAGAAGTGTCATTCTACTTGTAATTTCATTCAGTGTTAAAGGGATAGAACACCCAAAAATTAAAGTTATTTTATCATTGACATTTATCATGTTGCTCCAAATCCGTGTGGCTTTCTTTCTTCTGTGGTTATCCAAGATGTAGATGAGTTTGTTTCTTCTTCTTGGAGAAATTTACCATTACATCACTTGCACACCAATTGATCCTCTGCAGTGAATGGGTACCATCAGAATGAGAGTCCAAACAGATGATAAAAACATCACAATAATCCACAAGTAATCCACACAGCAGCAGCCAATCAATTAACATCTTGTAAAGCAAAAAGCTGTGTGTTTGTAATTATAAAATCCATCATTAAGGCATTTTAACTTTAAAGGGCACCTATTATGCAAAATCCACTTTTACATGGTGTTTGGACATAAATGTGTGTTGGCAGTGTGTGAACACAACCACCCTACAATAATAAAAATCCACTCACTCCTCATTTTTTAATCCTCTTTAAACCAAGTCAGTCTCACAAGGCCCGCCGTTTTGATTCTCACCACAGTGTGACGTCACATTGCGTAGGGCCGGGCCACGGGGGTTGATTGACAGCCCTGCTTTGCTATAGTTTCCGCCCTCAGCGGTTACGCTGTCCTCCATTTTCTTCGCGCTCGAGCAGCTGTAATGTCAACAATGTCTCGCTAGCAATCCCAGTGCTCTGTTTTTGAATGTAAGACTGAACATAAGAGTCTTCATTTTCTCCCAACATCTGAGCTGCTGAGGACGCTGTGGATTACTTTAATTTTTCAAAGTAATGCGCCTCAGAATCTACCTAAATATGTGGATCACTCCAGACTCCTTTGTGAATGTCATGTCATTATAGGGTTTAGCGTTTTAACCGTATTTGTGTGCGCACATTAAGTATTTTTAACTGATCAGTGCTGTGCTTGTGAGATTAGTTTGCGCCGTTCGTAGCGCGAGATTAGTTCGGGAGTGTGGTCACGTGGCTTGGTCAATTGATCCGCGCCGATGACAGGTCAGCGCGGCATGAGCTCTGTAACATCGTGCTGTTTCATCCCGCTTTCAGTGCATTTGGTTTCTCATATGTACGGCTAAACACCAGTTCTTTCGCTCTCAGTTATGTTGCTTCTACTGGCTGTTTATTGCTGTAGATATGCATTGCAGAGAGACATATACGCGACACCCTCTTCTGGAGACGGGGCGGGAATATGCAGCTCATTTGCGTTTAAAGCCATACACTCTAAAACAGCTCTTTTTTAGACACACCCCAAAAATGACATTTTCCAGCTGTTATAATAAATGATCTCTGAGGTAGTTTGGGCTGAAACGTCACAGACACATTCTGGGGACACCCAAGGCCAATATTACATCTTGTAAAAAGGGGCATAATAGGTGCCCTTTAAACCATCCCTTCTGGCCAAAATACATAATCCATAAATCCATAATAACACTTCCTCCAGTAAAAAAGTCCATCCCCTGTTGTCCTCTCATTTTAAAATCCACCTACATATTTAGAACTGTGTTGGCCTGTTTCTGCTAATAAGCAGTGCTTGATCTGTGCGTATTTCTCTCCTGTTGTCAGTTGCATGAAAGGTTTAGACTAGTCTTAAAAGTAAGTCATCTTTTTTTTTTCTTTAAGAGTGGTCAAATTTTTTTTAATTCAGTTACATAACTTAGATTAGTCTAAGTTGAATCAAAAATACCAGACTGATCACCCCTTGGTTAACTGCTAGTTGATCAAACTAGTTCTTAAGACACTGTCTTAACATAGAGTCTAAGTTTATGCAACTGGCCCCTGATTCAGGTGAGATGACTTTTTACTTGATGACTCGTATTTTAGCTGGAAGCAATGGTTTAAAGAATAGTTTAAAAACATCTTAATGATAGATTAGTTTATTAGAAACACATAGCTTGGATTTTTTTTTTTTTTTTTAATGTTTTTATGAACTGTTTGGACTCTCATTCTGACGGCACCCATTTACTGCAGAGGATCCATTGGTGAGCAAGTGATGTAATGCTAAATTTCTCCAAATCTGTTTGGATGAAGAAACAAACTCATCTAAATCTTGGGTGACCTGAGGGTGAGTACATTTTCTGCAAATTTTATTTTTTGGGTGAACTATTCCTATAAAAACTCCTCAATTCAAATGTAAAAATTCACATACTTGTGTAAGGTATTTTTTTAGGAATGTATCAAGCGAGACTTGTCCTTCTTGCCACCTGACAGAGTTTTCCATGTTCATGTCATAGTAAAAGCCTCCAACTGCACTTTTCTGCATCATTCCTACCATTTTAGAACTGTTATTTACAGCCTGGTTTGACCAGGGGACCTGAATTTCATCCACTAGGATATTAGAGTTAGCTTCCACCATTCTTAAATGTTCTTTGGATATTTTTATTTCATCACTGCCTTTATTGTAGAGTTTTGGTGGGATGCTCATCCGAAGAACATCCTGCAAGAGAAACAGAATCAGTTATCACACGATAGAGGTGTTTTGGACTTTCACTTGTTCCCTCAGAATATAATTATAAGCTGTGCAAGATCATGAAGGGATTTTTTTTACCCCGTCTGTTCCTTTTACTTCTGTGCAATAGGAGATAAGATGTTGCTTGGTTTCAAATGGCATATCAATAAAATGTTTTCCAGGATTCCCACATTCACATTTTATTACGGCCACGAGCGCCACTAAAAACAGAGACAGACAAACAAAAACACATTAAACGTATGTCTGTTTTACAATGTTGCCACTAATAATAAGTTTACAATGGTAGACCACAGCAAAGTAAACATCATGCTCACAGATTAGGCAGAAGAATCCGAGAATCAAGAAACTAATTCCTGCTGCTCCAAAATCGGCTGATGTAGAGCGTACTGCAGCCACTTTTGAAGCACAAAATGTTCCTTCAGAGCAAGTGCAAACCTCTAAACGGAGGACTTGTTCATCAGGGCAGGCCAGTCCTTGCTTGTCTCTGATCTCCATGGTAACTTCATAAAAACCAGGCCATAGGTCATCTTCAGCAAACAGTGAAGCACTTACATCTGAAGAGGTGAGAAACAGTGAGAGACTTGACTATTATGTCACTTTCTACTCAAAAGTGAACAAGAATGGTTATTATCTACTGTATATGTGGCGTGATTGCTTTCAGTTTATTGTAAATAACAAAAAAACATGCTTAGATCAAGAAGATAGTGTACATTTGTTTATCTTTTTTTTATAATTCAGACCCTTGCAAATAAATAATATTATTATCTGTATGGTATTACCATTTATTCTCTGCAGGCTCCATTTGCCCTTTGTCTTCTCTTGTATCAAACTGAACTCTAGTGGAGCTCCGTTGGGATCTGAATCTTCATCTTCTGCTGTGACATTGACTACTCTGGTATCATTGCAGACAGTCTGCACATTGTTAAGGAGTTTGGGGCAGTTATCATTCAGGTCCTCCACCTGCAAAGCTATAGTCCCTGTAGACGTCTGAGAGTGCAGATCTAAAATGTAAAACAAACACAAAACATGTTACAGTTAACCTTCTTAAATCATCTTTTACTATTTGACATGTAGACTCCTTCACTACTGTTTAAAAAGCATCCCAGGATGCACATCATGAAGAAATCATACAGCGTGCAAAGCGTGGTGACTGTACTATTTGTCTAAACTGTCAATAATGCTAATGAAAAACCACACATTAGGTGTGTCCAAACGTTTGACAGGCAGTGTAAATGTTCCCAACATAATGCTCTGACTTCTTGCTCATATACTAACCATCTGTAATGCAGAGAATCTTGGCGTAGTAGGTCCCATTTACCACAAATGGAGACTCACGATCTGGTACCTTGTTCAATTTTATCTCAGCCGTGTCCATGTCAATTGAAATCCAGTTGTCAGGGTCATATCCCTTTGCATATCTAAACAAACATGGATCATTACATCACTGCAATTTTAAACTCTACATTAGGTTTAGCAATTTGAAGGTTTGAAGATTCTGAATAGTTATAAACCTCAAATATAGTGTTCAATCAAATATTGTAAAACTGTATAATGTCAGTGTGTATTAATGCTTCTAAACACATTATATGCATGGTTTGAGTTATGTACTGCATATTCGAAATTTGTCTTGAAACTGACATTTTTCAAGAAATGATTGGAGAACACTTACTTGACTTTTTCTGCTGTTTTGCCTGTGTCTTCTTCTGTAGCAGTGTAGGTGTCAATTACCATTGGAAAAGTATTTTTGGTGTTTTCAGATACAGATAAAGGCTTGATCTTTGGCTTGAATTTTGGGCCTTCTGGTTTGTTTTTGATACTGATCTTTACTAAGTATGTCTTTTGCTTGGACACACTTCCTCCAAAAAACACAGACTGACCGCCTGCTCCAGAAGCTCCATCTGCACCTGCTGCTCCTGCTCCACTCACTAGAGGTGCTCCAGGAAGAGCTTTGTTTGCAACAACTAGGTTCAGGTTCATATCAGATGCTGACTCGTAGTCAACAGGCTAGAGGAGAGAACAAGGTGCAATCGGTTATTCCAAAAAACCTTGTAACAAATATGTAAACAGCACACCCTTATTACATTTCAGCCCTGATCTCCTTGCTTCCATCACATGAACTTCTTAGAACTGTGTTCAAAATAAGCACTGACCTTGTTCAGGTACAAAACACCCATATTTGTCTTCGGATCAGTTTCAATAGAGAAATGTCCATCCTCGTTCCCTGAGACTATTATAAATTCGGTCAACCAATTGTCTGTCCTCTCTTCATCATTATCCAGTGCCTGGATCGTCAAAACCTCAACAGGTGCCTCATTCTCATCAATACTTGCTGAAAACTATGAAACCAGAAAAAAAAAATTCTGTCCACACTTTTTTCCTTGAGCATGTATTATTGAACTTTTTCGTATACTGCAGCATTTAATTGAGAGGAATACCCTTGAGAAAAAGAAGTACACATACTTTTAAGCATACTTTAATAAAGTACTTATAGTTAAAATGAAATAGTAAAGAACTAATACTTAAAGGGATAGTTCACCAAAAAATGAAAATTCTGTCATTAATTACTCACACTCATGTCGTTCCAAACCTGTAAGACCTTTGTTCATCTTCAGAACACAAATTATTAAGATATTTTAAGATATTAAGATAGTTAAGATATTTTTGATGAATTACGAAAGCTCTCTGACCATAGACAGCAAGGATCCTAGCACGATCAAGTGTTACACAAGTTGTCTCCTCCGCATCACCCTATAGCGCCATTTTGGAGAGTATCACATACGTAAACAACGCATGCAACGCATTTACGCAGATACTTTGTTTACATTCAGATCAAAGTGCAAACAATGTAAACAGCGTATCTGCATACGGTGCTGCTCACACAGAACAGCATACGTTGTTTACGTATGTGATACTCTCCAAAATGGCGCTATAGGGTGACGCTGAGGAGACGAATTGTTGAATAAAGTCGTTATTTTCATTTTCTTTGCGCACAAAAAGCTTCGTAAAATTATGGTTGAACCACTGATGTCACATGGATTATTTTAACGATGTCCTTGCAACGTTTCTGAGCCTTGATCGTGTAAGGATCCTTGCTGTCTATGGCAGGGTCAGAGAACTCTCAGAATTCATCAAAAATATCTTAATTTGTGCTCCGAAGATGAACGAAGGTCTTACAGGTTTGGAACGACACGAGGGTGAGTAATTAATGATAGAATTTTCGTTTTTGGGTGAACTGTCCCTTTAAGTGCAAACAGAATGTAATGTTTTCAGACACTGTTACTGTTTATTATAAACTGTTTATTACAGTATAAACGATGTTCTTTAGGAGTTGGTACTCAACACATCAAATTAAATGTTCTTTTTTAAAGCATAAAGCAAGATTTTTAACAATTTAAATTAACAATTTTAAATGTACTTTACAGTAAAGATTTTAATTTGACAAGTACAATGTTCAAGTTTTTTAATTGTGTGAAAGTGTACTTTCTTTAAATACACTTTTATTTCATTAATATTATGTTAAATGCAGTTTAAAATATATATATTTAAAAAATAAAGAAGATATGAAGTACACTAAAAGTACACAATGAATACAGTTAATTCTTTTACACAAGGGAATTAAAAAACACTATTTAATGTCAAAATTGTGAACTCCTGACTATTTAGGTTACATTAGCCAATGCATATAGTCACCTCATCCTTCTCCAAAGTAGGAATGTTGTCATTGACATCCAGGATATCTATAAATACAGTAGCTGTAACAGAATTTCCTGCAGGACTTCCATACATGTCAGCAGCTTGCACCGTAAGAACAAAAGACCTGTGTACCTGTTCAAGAGAATGGGAACTTGAACATCCAGACTGTTTGGTGGTAACTTTTGAAGCTACCAGCACACAAACACACATTCAAATATCAGTATAAATGGTAACAAATACCTCTCTGTCAAGTGTTGGGTTGTTCACAGAGATTGTTCCACTGTCTTTATGAACAGCAAAGAAAAGCGTCCCATTATTTGGCTCTTGCTTGATCAAGCTATATGCTATCTTAGTGTGAAGAGTGTTTGGCTCATCTGCGTCTTTGGCCACAACTTGCGTTACAAAGGTACCTAGAAAGGAGAGAGCTATTACAAAAACAAGTCTTTCGCACAAGATCTATGAGGTGAATGATTGGTCATCCCTAATTTCAGAAAATCAAACAATTTTTGACAACAGCAATGCAGTGGCAGGTTTACCAGCTGGGCTCCCCTCATAAACGCTGCTTCGTTCTGGCTTGATGAAAACTGGCGGATTATCATTCTGGTCCTCCACAACAATGTTGATTTTAACATTATCTTCAGCTATGGTGTTGTTAGCAAACCATGCAGTGCCAATAAGCTACAAGACAAAAAAAAATGTTTATAAAAATACTATAGGAAATAATGTTCGTATTAACAAGAAAAATCTATCTGGAGTTTGTGGATAGTAAATAGTTTATTAGAAATGTATTGATATGGGATAATTAATTGTAGTCAACTTAATTGTCCAAGTTGTCACTTAGTGCAACATTACAAGTTGACTAAATTTAAAATTTTTAGGCAGCACGAACACTTATTTATTTTTTTAACAGTGCTGCGCAATTGAGATTGTCTCAGAACCTTAAAATTTAGACATATAGCCCTTAGTCTACAGTATAACACATGACCTATACTGTGTATCTTAAATCTATATGTTTGTAATCCTCACGGTGTAGTTTTGTCTCTCCTCGCGATCCAGGGGCTGTGTAATGCGAACCAGTCCTTTGTATGTGTCTACTACAAAGTAACCAACAGGTGGCTGGTTGGCTCCTGGTCCCCTTAGAGTGTAGCGCAGCATCATGTTCTCATCATTGTCTGATCGGATCTGAGAAATTTCACACTGCATGGTTAGACTTCTGTCACTCAGGAGGAGTGTACAAGTTAATTAAAAAAAAAAAAAAAAAAAGTTTGTTTAAAATCACAATCAGTATTTTATAATTACAAAAAAATGTAAAATGACTTAATATTGTAACATCCTTCTACACTGATAATAATGATTCTGTGGTGAAGTAAATACTAGTAAAGTAAATAGTGTAAGTAGTGAAGTAAATTCTATATTAGTACTAAATTCAAGAAATTGTAGAGATTAAAGCCATAAATATCAGCGTTATAAAAATAAGTAAAACCTACTCAACTTTTTTTCCCCATCATGCACTGGAGCATGGAAAATTAATAAGGTTGATTTTTTTTTTTTTTTTTTTTACCGTTTTATCATTGCTTTTGTTGTTAGGTTTAGTAACCTGCGATTTTGCTACATCTGGAGTTAATGATCCACAGAATGTTACCATCATTATGTATTGTGTACCAAGTATTGAAGTCTCTGTGTTCAGGTGAGTGCCGCATTACTAATTATGTAGATATGGTGTCACATGATATCTATTGTATTAATGAGTAACACATAAACTTTAAAACTTTTTATTACTCAGACTTTTACTGGCCAAGGTAAAGTTGCATATTTTCTTTGCTAAATTTACTTAACTTAGGTAAGTAGATTTTTTCTCGGTAATAACAGGTAAATTGTACAGAGCAGTAGCAGTAAAATTGAATTAAAATATGTTAGTGCAAATTGTAACAAAGACTGTTATCAAGTAAACCATACAAATTTTTTCATACATAATCTCCTTCCTTTTGCTTCAACTCCTCTTACTGTATGAAAAAGATCAAACAAATAATAATATTTTCATTAATTTATATATAATAAATTAAATTTGATTCTAAACCTAATTCCTCCTGAGTGATACCTTAATTTAGATACATTTTCCACCCTGTAATCCTGTTACCTATATTCTAGTAGTAATAGTTTGTACTCTGTTTGTGGAAAATGCTGACAGCTGGCTGTGTAACATTTATCTTTTAATAGAGAAACTGATTTATTGAGTGAATAAATCAGGAATACTGAATAACTTAATAACGTCTCGGTTACGTATGTAACCCTCGTTCCCTGAAGGAGGGAACGGAGACGTCACGTCGGATGACCGACGAAATTGGGATCTCGCCAGAGAGACCAATCCACTTCGAGTGTAACTAAACGAGCCAATGGACATTGGCATGCGATTATTGCATCCAGCTGCCGCTGATCACAGCGTGAGCATAAGAGGCAGCTGATGCACCGCATCAATTATGTTTTCGCTGAGGAGCCGAGCCGGCGACCCGGCAGCTCAGCGGTGGTACAGCGACTGTGGCGACGGGACGTGACGTCTCCGTTCCCTCCTTCAGGGAACGAGGGTTACATACGTAACCGAGACGTTCCCCTTTCAGTCGGTCACTCCGAGTCACGTCGGATGACCGACGAAATTGGGATCCCTACCAAAGCGCCACAGGAGCTGCCCCTTCCAGTGCCCTGTGTAGGGCTCCTGACCCTTCCTATAAGGCAGACGATAGGACCGGGCTCTACACAGAGAAGGTCAACTACTGGTGTTCCTTGAGCAACCCAAACAGTAGGACTAGGATAACACTGGGAAGCGTGCCCTTCCACTTGGAAGAGGCACACTGCGGAGTCACCTCCTCCCAAAGGGGGTTTAAGTGACATTCAAACATGTGAAGTAACCCAGAGGGCCCTTTTGCACATGGAAGTCTCTGAGATGGCTCAGGCTGCATCTTTAGAGATGGCAGAACGTGGTCCGCCAGGGGAAACACGGCTCTAATAAGAATACCGTGGAATACACATATGGGATCCCGACAGGGTCTCTCATATGGGCACTAGCCTCGCACCAGTTTTCAAGAATTCATTGGCTGAAGGCCTGGCGCCGGACGCTCCGCCGTGTCCGGACGCCGGAGTGCTGGAGGACTCAACAGGGTTTGCCTGGTTAAGGAACTCTCTGGAGAATTAGGCGTAAGGACGCCGCAAGCCGACTCTGAGCCGGCCCTCTCAGTGCCACTACCCGTTTGAGGTGAGAACACAGGAGGAAACCGGTTCGACACGTAGGCTATAAAACCTAGCGAACGTGTTGGGAGTCGCCCAACCCGCAGCTCTACAGATGTCTGCTAGCGAGGCACCACGAGCCAGCGCCCAGGACGATGCGACACCCCTAGTGGAGTGAGCACGCAACCTGAGCGGGCAGGGCACACCTTGTGCTTCGTAGGCCAAGGTGATGGCATCCACTATCCAGTGGGCCATCCTCTGCTTGGAGACAGCCTTCCCCTTCTGCTGTCCTCCGTAACAGACAAAGAGCTGTTCTGAGGTCCTGAAGCTCTGAGTTCTATCCACGTACTGACGCAGTGCGCGTACAGGACAGAGCAAAGCTAGGGCTGGGTCTGCCTCCTCCAGGGGCAGCGCTTGCAGGCTCACTACCTGGTCCCTGAAGGGCGTGGTAGGAACCTTGGGCACATAGCCGGGCCGGGGCCTCAGTGTTGCACTGGAGTCAGCCGGCCCAAACTCAAGGCACGATTCGTCGACCGAAAATGCCTGCAGGTCCCCCACCCTCTTGATTGAGGCCAATGCAGTCAGGAGTAGGGTTTTCATAGAAAGAAACTTCAACTCGACTGACTGCAATGGCTCAAAGGGGGCAGTTTGTAGGGCTCTTAGCACCAAAGCCAAATCCCAAGAGGGAAGGGAGGGAGGCCTCGGAGGATTTAACCTCCTGGCCCCCCTAAGAAACCTGACGACCAGATCGTGCTTCCCCACCGACCTCCCCTCTATGGGGTCGTGGTGGGCAGAAATAGCAGCAACATATACCTTAAGGGTGGAGGGGGACAGCCTACGCTCCAACCCTTGTTGCAAAAAGGAAAGCACGGCTCTGATCGAACATCTCCGGGGGTCCTCCTGGTAAGAGGAACACCATTCGACGAACAGGTTCCACTTCAGCGCATAGGCCCGTCTTGTAGACGGTGCTCGTGCTGAAGCGATAGTGAGCGCTACCTCCTGGGGCAGGTCACCTAGAACCTCCGCGTCCCGTCCAGGGACCACACATGAAGTTTCCACAAGTCTGGACGCGGGTGCCAGAGGGTGCCCCGTCTCTGAGAAAGCAGATCCTTCCTCAGAGGAATCGGCCAGGGAGGGGCTGTCGCGAGGAGCATGAGTTCCGGGAACCAGGTCCTGTTGGGCCAATATGGAGCCACTAACAGGACCTGCTCCTCGTCCTCCCTGATCTTGCACAATGTCTGTGCTAGCAGGCTCACTGGGGAAAACGCATACTTGCGCAAGCCCTGGGGCCAGCTGTGTGCCAGTGCATCCGTGCCGAGCGTTGCCTCGGACAGGGAGTAGAACCACTGGCAGTGGGTGGTTTCTGGAGATGCAAACAGGTCTACCTGAGCAACTCCGAACCGACTCCAAATCAGCTGGACCGCCTGGGGATGGAGTCTCCACTCCCCAGGAAGTGCCGCTCGAGACAGCTCGTCGGCCGCCTGATTGAACACTCCTGGGATGTGGATGGCACGAAGGGACCTCAGATGCTTCTGACTCCAGAGGAGGAGGTGGCGGGCGAGTTGCGACATGCGACGGGAGCGCAAACCGCCTTGCCGGTTGATATAGGCAACGGTCGCAGTGTTGTCCGTACGGACCAGAACGTCCCTGCCCCGAAGGCGCCCTCTGAGGCGGCACAGGGCAAGGCGTACTGCCAGCAACTCGAGGCAATTGATATGCCAACGCAGAAGGGGGCCCGTCCAACCCCTGATACTGCGTGCCCGTTGTACGTGGCACCCCAGCCGGTGGCCGAGGCATCCGTGAAAACCACAGCATGCCTGGATACCTGCTCCAGGGGCACTCCTGCCCGAAGGAACGAAGGATCTGACCACGGGCTGAAGGTCTTGCGGCAGGCCGGTGTAATCTGAACCCGGTGAGTACCGCGTTTCCACGCCCACCTCGGGATTCGATCATGGAGCCAGTGCTGAAGCGGTCTCATATGGAGCAGACCGAGCGGAACTATGGCCGCAGCTGCAGCCATATGCCCCAGGAGCCTCTGAAAGAGTTTCAGTGGGACCGCTGTCCTGCCTGATAAAGTCTTGAGGCAGTTCAGCACCGACTGAGCACGTTCCTGGGTGAGGCGTGCTGTCTGGTTGACCGAATCCAACTCCATGCCGAGAAAAGAGATCCTCTGCGTTGGCACGAGTTTGCTCTTTTCCCAATTGACCCGAAGGCCCAACTGGCTGAGGTGCCTGAGCACCAGGTCCCTGTGTGCGCACAACAGCTCTCGAGACTGTGCAAGTATGAGCCAGTCGTAGAGGTAGTTGAGAATGCGCACACCCCGTTGTCTCAGGGGAACAAGGGGCCGCCTCTGCGACTTTGGTGAAGACACGAGGCGAAAAGGGACAGCCGGAAGGGCAGGACCTTGTACTGATATGCCCGACCATCGAACGCGAATCGCAGGAATGGCCTGTCTCGCGGGAGAATCGAAACATGAAAGTACTTTCAGGTCGATTGCTGCAAACCAATCTAGGGGACGGACGCATCCAAGAATGCGTTTCTGCGTCAACATCTTGAACGGCATCTTGTGAAGTGCACGGTTCAAAACTCGCAGATCCAAGATCGGTCGTAACCCACCGCTTTTCTTGGGCACAATGAAGTAAGGGCTGTAAAACCCCGACCTCATATCGGCTGGAGGGACCGGCTCTATTGCATCCTTCGCCAGTAGGACTGCAATCTCCGCGAGCAAGACAGGGGCATCGACGGCTTTGACTGAAGTGTACCGGATGCCCCTGAACTTGGGGGGGACGCCGGGCGAACTGAATCGCATAGCCGAGTCTGATGGTCCGCAGGAGCCACCGGGACGGGCTGGGGAGCGCTAACCAGGCTCCGAGAGACCGCACCAGCGGGGCCAACGGGCCCACCGACATGCCCGCGGTGGGGCAGCGAGGTGGAACACAGGGACCGGCCCCAGGGCCTGTGACGGCCTGGCCTGTGACGGCAGGGGGCGGGGTCTGGGTGTGTAGTGTAGCACTCACCTGATTTCTCCTCGCATGGGAGGAGACACAGGAACCCGGCTTGAGGCTTGTGACAGCCCTGCGTTTGACGACTTGAAGCGGGGACTGGAGTGCTACTGCCCTTACCTGGTTCCACGAATGGGCAGGAGGGGTGCTCTTGGGCAACCACCCGCTGCCTGCTGGCGAGAGAGGAGGAGGGAAGTGATCCTGTGATGCACGGATCACCACTCTCCTCCTCTTGAGACCCGGAGATTGAGGAGACCGCTCTTTACTGATGTTTTGGGTACCGCTGGCTGCTGGGCCAGCGGCGGAACAAAATGAACAAAAGATACTCCACCCGGCCCTCCTCCGGGGGAGGGAGTGGTGCAGTCACCATCTCCCGATGAGCGGTCTCCTCCATCTCTGGGTCGCCCGTCTCAGGGCCTCTTGCACTTGCCGCCAGGTTTGGCGGGGGCCTGGACGGGCTGGGCGTCCTGCCTGCGACCGGCTCCACGACGCTGCCTGGTGAAGGCTGCTGCGGCTGCGCGGGAGCGGGGACGGCCGCAGGGGGCGCCCACGGCGACGAGCAGGCTGAGTGGCTGCAGCCGGGGTGGAAGCAGCAGGTTTCCTCCGGCGCATGATGTGTTTGCCTCAGTCTGCTTCTGGGCTGCCGAGAACTGCTGGGCAAAGCTCTCGACAGCGTCGCCGAAAGGGCCGGTCTGTGACACGGGAGTACCTTCTCCTGCCCCGTCATGTCAGCGAGACACAGCCAGAGATGGCGCTCCTGGACATCGCACAACCCAGAGACTGTGCGGTCACCTTCGTCACTCGTAGCGCGAGGTCCGTCGCAGCACGCAGCTCATGTAGAACCGCCAGGTCGTGACCACCCTCGTGCAGGTCTTTCAGTGCTTTGGCCTGGTGGACCTGCAGCAACGCCATAGCGTGGAGGGCGGAAGCCGCCTCCCCACAGGCTCTACAAGCACTGCCAGTTAGACCTGACGAATACTTAGAGGCCCGTGAGGGGAGACACGGATCACCCCGCAGGGTGGAAGCGGCTGTTGGACACAGTTGCATGGCCACAGACCGTTCCACCGAGGGGATGCCCGCATACCCCAAAGCGGCTCCACCAACGAGGGTGGTGAGAGCGGAAGAACTACAAGATGTGTTTCGGGCAGTGAAAGGTGCCCTCCACAATCTTGTCAGCTCCTCATGCACTTCCGGAAAGAATGGCACCGGAGGGGGGCGCTGAGAACCAGCGCCACCCCCACCGAGGAACCACTCGCCCAGCCTCGAAGGATCGGGACACGGTGGCTTTTTAGGATTCCACACGAGCCCGACATTCTCGGCGGCCCGGGAAAGCATAGCCGTCATCTCTGGGTCTGGCACGGACAACGCTACCACACCCGAAGGGGGCAACGCAGCCGGGTCGTCATCCCCGGAGAGAGAGGGCCCGCCCTCCGATGCGGTGATCGACATCTGGTCGTCAGAGGGGGCACCGAAGGAAACGCGTGGCCAGCGCGCTCCTTCGGCAGCTCCACCGGCTGCGGAGTGCTTGAGGGGTGAGGAGCTCCACTTGGGGAAGCCCTCGCCGTAATCCTCAAATCACCTCTAACTCCACCGGATCCAGTGTGCACGCCGGATCACGGCAGGCAGAGGGACTCTGCCATGTTTGACATAGCAGAGTCGCACTCCGAGATGGTCATGTCCCCGCAAGAAGAACATGAACCATCCACGAAAGCCACCTCAGCGTGCTGAATGCCCAGACACGTGAGGAAGCGATCGTGACCGTCCTGAGGCGCCAGGAAACGACCACACCCAGAAACGCACGGGTGAAAAGACATCTTTAAAAAGACGCGATCACCCGTGTTGCTCTTTTAGAGAAATTGCTCTTTCAGAGAAATGCTCTTTTAGTGCTGAAGCACGCAGGGGAGCTGGCCACCGCACACTCCTAGTGTGGCTGTCAGCAGGAAGACGATCTTTCTCTCCCGGACACCGTGACCACCGCTGCCGCGCCGTAACGCCCGCACTCGCTCGCAGAACACTCTCTTGGAAGGGATAGCAGTAGCTTTAACCACTACCGCTCGGCTCCGAAGCGAAAGGATAATTGATGCGGTGCATCAGCTGCCTCTTATGCTCACGCTGTGATCAGCGGCAGCTGGATGCAATAATCGCATGCCAATGTCCATTGGCTCGTTTAGTTACACTCGAAGTGGATTGGTCTCTCTGGCGAGATCCCAATTTCGTCGGTCATCCGACGTGACTCGGAGTGACCGACTGAAAGGGGAACTTAATGTTATTATTGATGCTAGAATTGTAATGTGCTGTACATGCAATGAGCAGAGAGAATCGCTGTGTGGTGTTATCTATTACCTTGCCGACATAGGGCAGATGACTGTAGTCTACATTTTCTTTAAACTGTTTAGCAGGAACGACCCATTCCCTTTTATGACGCTGCTTCTGTGAACCTGTCCAGCAGTCTCCAGTGCTCAGGATCTGTTTAAAAAATGATTAAAAAAATAATAATTAAAATATAATTCCATGCAAATTTTTATTATTTACGGCCTGGTGGTTCGGTTTTGCTATGTATGTTTTTAATAGTGATAGGTGGTGGTGCATATTTTGGTGACTTTGTGCATTCAAATGTGAGACAAAAGACACAAACATTTAATACCCAAATTATCTGAAAGCCACTTTTTTTTTTTTTTTTGCATATATGAGCTTAATATGAAAACAGGAATTTGAGAGAATCACGTCACATGCCAATGACCAGAAGGCTGTTCTTATGTTAGAGCAACATAGTGAAAACCTCATCATATTCTGAATGTTAACACCGAATGTATCAGACAGAAGTCTGTTTCAGGGAAATAAATAGCACCAAAATGATAAGTTAATTTGTCAAAAATTTTACGCAATTAATAATCATAGAGTCTAGCCAAAAGAATCCTTGCTTATTTTTTATACCTTGAATTATAGCCTATTTAAGTACTCAAAAGTCAACTATTTACTAGCTTTAGTTTAATTCCATTTTTCCCATTGTTTTAATTATGTAGGACAAGTTGTTTCACTGAAACCTGAAATTGTTACAATTCAGTAGCGTCTGTTTGGCATAAACTGATCGTTGCCCATGATCACACTTGAGTCGAGTTTGTCCATCTTTTATTAAAAAAAAATGGCCATAGACCATATGACCATAGTGATTGAGTTGTTACCAGCTAAGAAAGAAAAAAAAAAAAAAAAACATAGAATTTACAGGACAATACACTCTCAGAAAGGTACAAAAAAGGTACCTTTTCAAAAGACACAATTTTTAACAAAATATTTTAAAATTTAAGAAATGTTTTTATTATTAACTTAATTAATATTATTACCTTTTTATTATATTTATTATGTTTTTATTATTAACTTATTATTATTTACTATAAGTCCCGACTTGAGGACCTCTTCCGATCCCATCCACTTCTGTCTGTCCTATTGCAATAAAAGCAAAATTGTAAAAAATTACTGTGGCGCATTATTATATGGATTTGTAAGGGCTTGTGAAATTGTAGTTGAGGACAGATATTGTACGGAGTCCTGAGACGTCATTCTCTGTATGATATTGTGTGGATTTGTTCATGTTCGGCTGCTCTATCCCAAACCTTAACTCAGTTCGCTTAACTTTCAGGCAGGAGCTGCTCGAAATATAAGGACAGTACTGTATGTTAATAACACAGTTAACAAGTCAACATTCATTGCTATATTGATATTTTGAGTACAAGAATATTTTATTAATTAGTAGTTTTGGCTTGTTTTCCAGTGAAAATATCATTAACATTTTACAATAATGTTTCATTAGTTGACATTAACTAACAAACAATACTTCTGCAGCATATATTAATCTTAGCTAATGTTAACCCTTGATCTAAATCTTGGATTCTATCTTTTTGTCAACTTGTTTTCTTTCCGTTAGCGCAGGTTTTGTATTTCTTATTTGGAACTGATCAATCGTAGGCCTCATTGATCTGAACAAATGCACCTCAGTTTTTGAGTGAATATTGCCAAAAATATCCAAAAATGCTTCACTCAAAAACTGAGGTGCACTAAACAGAAATACAAAACCTGTGCTAAATGAAAGAAAACAAGTTAATAATTTAAAAAAAAAAAAAACTGAATCCAATATTTGGTAATAATTTAACTAGAAATTTAGTTTTAGTCAAATGCGATAACATTATCTAGCATTTGGAAAAAGAAAATCTGCTCTGGGTCAAAATGATTAGTATACAATATACAGATATTGTATTTACAATATACAGAATATAGTTATTAGTCATATATAATCAATATATATATATATTGACTTTTAATGAGAAGTTGCTGGTCAGATGCAAAAATTATATGCAGATTTTGCATTATGATCTAACAATGATCAATTATTATTATGAAAGTGATCAAGATTTTAATAATGTATTAGTAAATGCTGAAATAACATGAACTAAGATGAATAAAAGTTTTAGAAGTAGTTTTCATTGTTAGTTCACATTAACTAATTTTAACAAATGGAAACTTGTCGTACACATTGCATTTGACAACCTTCCACAATATACTCTA